>CM052885.1:8248747-8276731 GCA_028534135.1 Potos flavus | reverse complement strand
ATCGAGTCCTGCATCGGGCTCCTTGCTTGGCAGGGAGCCTGCTTCTCCCTCTGCCTCTGCCTGCCACTCTGCCTGCTTGTGCTCTCTCCCTCTCTCTCTCCGACAAATAAATAAATAAAATCTTTAAAAAAAAAGAAAATAAAATAAACACTTCTTGGAAAAAATGTATAGCACTGCCTTACTATATCATGCTATTCACATACTTTATCACTTTGTCTCTCAATCAAATATGGAACACCAATATTCTGTTGTAGGGGCAATACATCTTTTATTTATGCATCTACTTTATTATCACATCAAAAAATTAATCACTGTCAGGGTGTCTGAGTGGATCAGTTGGTTAAATGTCTGACTTTAGTTCAGGTCATGATTTCAGGGTCCTGGGATTGAGTCCTACATCAGGCTCTGTGCTCAGCAGGGAGTCTGCTTCTCTCCCTCTCCCTTTGCCCTTCTCCCTGCTCAAGCTCTCTCTCTCTCAAATCAATAAATAAAGACTTTTTAAAAATTAATCACTGTCATTATGCATGCCCCCTCTTTGCTTTTGTGTGTGTGTGTTTAACATTACATTTATAGCAAGGAACATGTTGGTGGGTTTTTTTGTTAGTTTGTTTTCCTTTGTTCATGTTGTCCTAACTTGGTATCATCATTTCAGTGATCTTTCCATTAGATAGCATTGTCTCTCCAGAGATGGGTCATATTGTGAGTTGTTTGTACGATCAAGGCTCTATTTATTGAAAATTTGATTTGGAGCGGTCTGAAGCTTTTATAACAAAAGTGCAAATTCAGAAAAAAGAAAATAATACTCTGAAAGCCCATATAAATTTAATATATAAAAGGAACTCTCATTCAGAAATTATTGATTCATTGTTGGCACAAATTCTACTAACCTTAGTTTCTAGGTTTCCTAAGGCATATCACATTTAAAGTACAAAATGTGAAGCGGATTGATAATTGTGTCATCTTTACTGAGTATTACTGATTAGTTGGTACAGGTGAAGCCCTGTAGTAAATTCTGAAGCTACAGAAATGTAGAACACATGATCTGGCCTTCAAATATCAGCATAAAGTTAGGACACTTGCCTTATACAGCAATATAAATAACAGTAGCAAGTATAACATGCAGAATATCAAAAGAAAATTACAGAAGAACATTTCCAGGTTTTACAGGGTGACAGAGTTAAAGTCTGAAAATGAGGAGTGGAATAGAGAACAAAAATGAGCAAAAACAGATACATTTAACACACGTTGCTATAGGAGGTTGTATTGTTTTCCATACATAGAGAAACAGCATGGCCTCAACTGTGTCACCTCAGTTGATTATAAAGATGTCATCAGAAGATTTACATGCAGATATTGACTAGCTGACGTTAACAGAGCACAAAGAAAATAGATTCCGTAGTAGCAGTGACCTAGCCTAGTGGTTTACAAGGATGGACATAAAAGTCATACCGCTTGGGGTTGAAGCCCCAGCTTTGTCAGTTGCAAACTTGGACCAATTTTTAACCTGTGTCTTGTTTCATCATCTGAAAAGGAGATGGTCAGAAAACCTTCATCATCAGGTTGTTGTAAAGATTAATAAAACAAAATGTGTAACGCACATAAAACAATGTCTGATACATAGATAATTTCCAGCACATTCTATTTAGTAATAATAATAAAAGCAAGTGTGTTGATAATGCTTATCTATATACCAGGCATACTTCTAATTTATTTTTTACATCTATTAACTCATTCAATCTTTACATCAACCCTAGGAGGGAGATACTGCTATTATCCCCATTTTCCATTTGAGAAAATCAAATCACAAGGATATAAATAACTTGCTCAAGGACCTACCTACGTAGGTAGTAGAGCCATGATTTTATCCAAGTGCTTTGTCCCTAGAGCACTTTGTAGTGTTGCCACCACAATATCATGTGAAGAAGTACAAATAAATATTAGAATCACCTTTTCATCAGAGGATTCAAGCAAAAGGCATCCAGCGAGGAGGCTGAACTAAATAATCTGTGTGGTTGCTAATGTTTAGGTAGGAAAATATAGCACTGAAGAATTTATACGCTCAGAAAATGCTTAAATGTGAAATGTAAAGCTCCAATTACCTTAAAAAATTTATGTCTATAATTCTGTGTATGACTTATATGTAATTTTATGCATGCATTTACATGAAATTTTTCATTCTCCATCTATAGAGGACAAAGTTGCCCACCAATCCAGGAGGTACTTTAGTGAATTATTTTAACACAAAGGCTCTAACATCAGAGCAACCTGGGTTTAAGATCTAGTTGGGCCACCTATTTGCATGATGTCATTGTAAAATAGGGGAAATGACAAAGTGTACATGATAAGATTATTACAAGGAGTCACAAAGACAATCTGTTTAAAAGTATCCAGCATAGCACATGGCAAGTAATTAATACTCATTAAGCATTGTTATTACTGTTTTGTAATGAGATGTTAATTCATAAAGCACAAAAGCAAACACACACAAGAATTTTTATCAAAGCAATCATTTTGTTCATGAAAATGATTCTTTTAATATTTTTAATTGTAAAGTATAAAGTCCATAGAGGAAAGCAGACAAAGAACAAATGCACAATCTAATGATTTATCATGGACAAACTGTGGCAAAGAAACAGAATGTTTTTGGGCCAAAAGTTTCTTTCTGAATACAATTTATGGAAGGTGGAATTAGTTTTTGGGTCATTTTCAGGTAATACAAACAGTCCCATCTGGTTTAATCAAAAGTTTGAACTTGTTCTAAATGGGGCATATCCAGTGACTCTGATGGGGGCATGATGGAAGGAAGAGGGAAAGAGGGTGCTTGAAAGTTTCTTCCTGATTGGTGGAGTTAGCTGTTTCAGTCTCCCTGAGCTTGGCAGGTATTGGCTTACCCTTTCGCACGCAGGAGCATGTTTGTTGGTATTCTGAAACCTGTCCCTCCTTCACTGGGAATCACATATGCCTTAATGCTGGCAGATACATTTCCTTCCATCTGTCCACTTACGACTCCTTCTGTAGCTTCTACACATTCAGCATATTCTTCATGCTGAGGCTCCCACAGCCCTCCAGGTGCTCTGGAGGATCTCTGCTACTCCTTGGACAGAGCACAACTAGTTCGTGTCTAACATCCTCACTCTCTTTGATTTGACAAACTCAGAGCTTAGGACAGTTCCACTGCGGCCACCTGGTCTATCAGAAGCCTAGCTTGTGCACTATCCCCACTTGGATCTTTCTGCCTGTCTGTAGGTCAAACCATCCATTCTACTTCCTAAACTGCAGGGGACAGGCATGTGGTCCAGGTGGTGCCTTGAAAGTTATTTTCCCTAGGCTCAAAGAGGAGCAGGCCCTCCTGCCCTTCCCTTCAATGCTAATCTTTCTAAAGGTATATTTTCCTGCTCTCAGCTTCTCTAACCTTCTTAAGAGGCTGGATGTGGGTGGTCAGTACAGAATGACACACTGTCATTCCCTACCCCCAGGCCATTTGCACATCTCATATGTACCAGACTCAGAGCAAAGCCTGAAACCATCCTTTTCTCATTTTACCTTCACAACCAACCCTGATCTCAAAAATTTGTAGAGGAATATGAAATATCCAACAACTGCACAAGGAGACAAACTAAGCAGGAACCCACATCTTTCCTGCTAGCACTGAGCCACCTTCCTTCCCAATTCTTTTGTGTTAACTCTCATTTACTCCTGCATTTGCATTCCTGTCACCCACCTGGCAATGTCATGCTGTCTGGCCCTTATAGGTCATCTTGTTGAGAAATGAACTAGTTAGTGGAAGGGCTGGGCCTTGGACCCAGGAAGGGCCCTTGATTTCTAGTTTAGGGACCATTCTGTTAGACCACACCAGCTTGATGATCCTTTCCACGGGAGACAATTCCTCTACTCACAACACCCTGCATCACTCAGTTACAAGGTTTTTATACCAAGGTATAATTAGCTGATACAAAAATACAACGAAATATTTAAGGTTGTGGGTTCTTAAGGACTCTCATTCTTTGTGCACTTTGAGATCACACATAAAAACCTTGGATAGCCACAAGGCAACTTGATAGGGCCCCAGACATGGTAGTGGGATCATAATGGCTGGTCCTGGAGTCAGGTATGGTAGTTTTCCAAAGCTGTAGAAGTTCAGACCCAGATGTTGCATACACGCCATGTGCTTGGGAACACATGGCATTAAATACAGGAAAATGTCATCTGTTATGATCAAAGGAAGTGAGTAGATGTTAGAGAAAACCCAAAGATTCTTTCGCCATGAAAATTCTGGAATAAGGCAAAGTATGGGAGCAAAATCAAGGGAAGTCCAAAAGATCCAAGAAAACTACTTGAAGGAACGACAGTGGAAAAGGCTCAGTCTATTGACTGGAAGCCACTGGAGAACATGGAGAATTCAATCTGCCTGGTTTAAGGGTATCGAGTAGAATCCAATGACGATTTTCTCATATTTGTTTCATCTCTTGAATAAAGGTATGTTTTCAAATAAATTTACTCTCAGAAATATAATTTTAATGACAAGATGGTATCTTGACTGCGGTCTTCAGTGAAATTCCACAGATCTCATCAAGGTGTGATTTCAAATAAATTGTGATCAGACTGAGTGAGAACCATCTTGAGATTATAATTACCTTGCCTATTTCAGCTCAGTTGAATTTATACGGGAGATATACCAGGGATTGTCAACACTTTACATGTCTTTACATTTATATCCTCTTTAGAATGGGCTACATACACCTGAAGTCACATAGTAGACATGGTAATTGTCAGATGTGTGTCCCCACATAGAGAAGAAAATTGCAAAATAGCATGTTGGGGATGACAAGAACATTAATTCACAGGTTAAGCTACTTCTGCTGCAGACCTCAGCATCCTTTATCTTGTGGAATTATTTGCATAAGAAAAAACAAAAGCATGAATGGGAAATAGTGATATTTTTAGATCAAAGTTTTCAGATATTTTCAGATCAAAGTTCCTACCTTGGGGGCACCTGGGTGGCACATTCGGTTAAATGTCTGCCTCTTGGTTTTGGCTTGGGCCATGATGTCAGGGTCGTGACATTGAGCCCCGAGCCCCATGGCTCAGTGTGAAGTCTTCTTGGTTTCTCTCTCCCTCTGCTGCTGCCCCTCACTCTTTCTCTTTCTCTCTAAAATAAATAAATAAATCTTAAAAAAAAAAGATTCTTACCTTGAAAATATGTGTGTGAGAGAGAGAGAGAGTGTGTGTGTGTGATGGGGTGGGGGGGATGGTAAGAGATCCATAGCTGTGAGAAAAGCTTTGAACTGAAGATAAAAAGGTCTAAGGTTCCAGATGGTAACATGCTCCCACCTCATCCCTGTGACCATGAAACAATCACTTTCCCTTTTTCACATTTTCCTCTTATCTCCAAAATGAAAGACTTGAGCACGTTGATTCCTGTGATCCCTTCTAATTTCTAAGTCCTATGGCTATACTCAGTGGTGAAGAGTCAAGAGAGTGAGTTTAATGCATATACAAAAGGCTAGAACTGGTTTAGGTATCACAATGGATTCTTGAATCCTTAAGTTACATTTTTAAACAAATGAAAGGATGTTTTGGCCATTGCTACTCTCATTTGAAATCCTAATCCAGAAAGCCGTTTCATTTGGAGAGCAATCTTGGTATTTCAGGTCAAGTCTAAAATTATTATGAAATCATTTTTTTTTTATGCCAAAGTGTAAGAGAGCTTTCCATGTAAGACTATTGCCAAAGAAATTCTAACTTAAAAATATCTAACCCAATGAGTGCATTCTAACTTCTTCATATCCTTTCAAAAACTTGAGTTTGCTTTTAGTGTCTTGCAAAATTAACTGTATGTTCCTGTTAATAACTATAAAGACTTCTGAATGCTATTTTCTAGATAAACTAATGTAAGTTAGAGCTCAGTCCCAGGAATATGTTTCTAATACTAAAACAAAATGATGTATCACGTTGCAAGTTAATATATAGCTTCCCTTAATATATTAAAAAATCTGTTTACCTGAAGAACCATTATTTTGATGGGAAGGTAGATAATCAAGTATTGTTAAGGAATGCTCTGTTGTATTTCTCATTTTCCCCTCTAGTTCATCTTTTCCTTTTCCTTTGATTTCTCATTTTTAATTAAAAAACAATATACATGGCTTTATTGAGGCATAATTGACACACAATCAACTACACAAACTAACGTAAATGATTGGACCAGTTTTGACAAATGTGTGTCTGTGAAGTTACCACCACAATCACCATAGTGAACATATTCATAAACCCCCTTTGAAATCTTCCCTCTCTCAGCCCCCTGCTTCTTCCATCCAGTAGGATGGATGTGCTTTCTGGCACTATGGATTAGTTTGCATTTTTCTAAAGTTTTATGAAAATGGAATCATACTGTCTGTGTTGTTTTGTCTAGCTTCTTTCACTCAACATAATTATTTTGAGATTCATCTGTTTTTGTGTGTATCAGTAGTTCATTGCTTTTCATTACTGAGTAGTATGGCATACTACTGTATGGACATACCCATAATTTGTTTAACCGTTCATCTGTTGATGGACACTTGAGTCTTCTCTAGGTTTTGTCTATTACAAATTAAACTGCTGTCAACATTTGTGTGTACATTTTTGTATAGACATATGTTTTCATTTGTCTTGGGTAAATGCCTAGCCGTGGGATGGCTGGATTCTATGATAGATATACATTTCACTTTTTAAAACACTGTGAGTAAAGGCAATTTCATGTTTTTCATTTCAATCTGGATGTTTTAAAATTTGTGTTATCTTTTTGCCTTATTTCACTGGTTGAGAAATTCCTCTTTCTTCTGATCAATCTGGTCTACAATTTTATTGGTCTCAAAAATTCAGCTTTTGGTTTCCTTTATCTTTCTTTGTTCTTGTTCTGTTTTCTTTCTCATTTCCATTTTGATAATTATTACTTCCCTTCTTATTTTCTTTATTTTGTGTTTTCACTTTTATTTATTTAGTTCCTTAGGATAGAAATTGAAGTCATAGATTGGAGGTCTCTCCTCTTTTTTAAATATAGGTATTTATTACCATTAATTCCCCCTCCTTTCCTTTGATATATTCCAAGAAATAAAAATAAGCCTGTAAAAACAATGAAGAGTAAAGAATTAAAATGTGTTATTATAGTGGGAGAATAATCATGGTAATTAGTTCATTTTAGGAACCTCATTGATCTAAATTCCTGAAGTTACTTGCAATAGATCTGATTCTCAGATAAAGCTTAATCCGCATTCAAAAGTGTTGTACTTCTTTAACTTGGAGGAAATCCCAGGGACAAATACAGCAGGATTAAACACCAAAGAAGAAAGCACATCTAATTAAAAAGTAGGTCTTTGTACATCTTCATGTAATTTTTCCTAATCAAGTATTTTTAAAAATATAATTTTCACTAATACCCATTTTTATTTACTTATGTTTACTTGGGTTTATTTACTTATGTTTCACTAACTAAATCAGTAGATGCTAAAAGCAAGTTGATATTTTCACTAAATTCACCTATACAAGGGTAATTGTACTGAAAATTCCTGAAGGAAGTCCAATACACTTGTCTCATGTATGTCATTCTCTTAAAAGGATTATTAATCGTAACTTTTATTCAACATTTCCCATTTTGAGTTTGTCAGTTAAATGCAGTGTTACTAGAGAACACTAGGAGTTCTTATCCAGAATCACAATAACCCATAAAGTAAATTTAGAAGAGAGAGGGAGACTCGTGGATTGATGAATTAGGACATTATACAAATGACACTCAAACTGATTGTCACCCTGCCATTAAAACATTACACCGAATAATCACCACCCTGAGCACTGGAAATAGTCTTTACTCTTCACTTGTCCCTTTGTTTTCCTCCAGGGATGAGACCCTCACCATTCCCACATCTGGTCAGCTGTGAAGATTGGAGCTTTCCCTCTTTTCATCTTGAAGCTTCATTTTTCCTTACTGTGATAGAAATAATACTAATTTTTACTACTCCACAGACTTATTTTGAGGCTGAATTTAAGGAATAACTGAGAGAGCCCACTGGAATTTGTACAAAAAAGACACCTACAAGGAAGGATTGCAGTCAAATGCTCTACCACTGAGCTATACCCCCTACAAGGAAGGACTGAATGTTTGAAATGAATTCAGTACTACCACAGGCTTATCTTACTGCTTAAAATTCCTCAGGTATTTTTTTATTAACCCGAGTGTGTTATGTTACAAAAATTTAACTTCAATTAGCCTTTCTGACCAACTCCTGATTTAAGGTAGAACCAGGAAGGAAATGTCACCCAGAAACCTTACATGAATGACAGGAAGAACTGGGGAAATGTGTCCTTCTGTTTGTTTTAGAGCTCTGGTATAACCCGTTTAAAGCATTTGGTCAATTTTTTAAACATTCTTACATAAGGTATGAACAAATAGCCTCTGAGGGGACAGTCTATGAAGATGTTTGCCTAGTCGCTTCCACTGTTATGTCCACATCCTCCTTCCTCTGGCTGTTCCCTTCCTGTAGTAAGTTCCCACTCAGTTATGGATAATAGCACCCTTACTTTTCACCTTGGAGACTCTTTGTTTATCCTCACACAATCTTTCCTCTCTACTTTTCTTTTTACTTCTCTTTTCTTTCTACTTCTATCTTTTCTTTCTCTTCTCTTTCTACTTCTTTCTATTTTTTTTTTTTTTTTTTAATCTCTTCTATCTGTCTTTTGGGAAGGCAATCCCACAGCAGCGTGCATAGTATCCTGACCAGGTGTGTGTGTGTGTTTTGGGAGGTGGGGATCAGGGTGGGATTTGGGGCATTAATGACCAAGAAAATCTTGGTTGTGATTTTTACAAGCTGTATTTTTTTACTGCTATCCAAAGTGGACATGATATGAAACTTGCAGAATTGTTGGGAAGCGATATATATAAAACCCACAGCACAGAATACACTGAACAATCTTGGGAACAGGACTTCCATTTTGTAATTGAATGGTTCTTAATTGTAGAGCGTGGTAGTATGGAGCTTCAAGTAACTTCTCTCATTCTTCTTTTAGCTCCATCTATTGATTCTAGTGTTTTCTGTGGGTGAAAGAAGGTACACTGAATTCCTCTTTATTGTAGGAATATTTCACATCTTTGAGAAGAGTCTTTGCCAGTCTCCTCTGTTTCAGATTATCCATGGACCAAGGAAAGGAAGAAGGAAATAAGGGAACAGTGATCATACCAGCCTTTTATTAGAAAATAGCCCATGTTTCTCAGCTGGGCTTCTTTTGACTGAGATTCTTCTGAGAGAATTTGGGAATGGACTCCCAGGATATAGAGTGATAATCACTTGTCATTTACTGTTAAGTGATTATTGTTTTGCCTGAAGTGAGAAGAGCTCACACATTTGCTGGGCACATCAGGAGGGGGCAGGAAATGAGGCAGGCATCCTCCAGAAAACAACTTCTTCCCAAACATGTTATGACAGTAGTTCATGTGCGGGTTCTCATGGACACTAAAAAAAAAATCTCTGAAAGCCTTTGAAAACAGGCCTTCACCCTTTTCAGACCAGTATAAGTCACTGGTTTCTTGATGACATAAAGACGCCATACCAGACTTTTCATTTCTGAGTCAGATGGGAGCATTGCACCCTTTTTTGAATCTAAGGCCACAGGATTTGACTTCTTCCAATTATAAGATCATTATGTTTATGTTCATTAGGTTCATCATGTTAGGAATTCCTTTCTTATTGTCAGTGTAATTATTTTGGTCTGTATTTATGGATGCCAAGGAAATCCCTAAAAAATATGGACTCTTTTAAGCATTTTAGAAATACCAACTTATCTAAAAATCCTTATAATCAAGAGACTGAGGTTCATTCCCCCTTCCTTTTATCACTGAAGAACGAGGACAGCATTTCCACTCATTGCAGTGCTAGCAGGAAATCTGCTAACAGCAACTGCTTCTTAAGTTATTTATCACCTTACAAAAAAATCTACTGTTGCTGTGGTGGGTACATATCAATTGGTTAGGAGGGTAGAGTATTTTCTCAGACATGAAAAAAAAAAAACCCATTTAGGACACAGAATATGTATAATAATATTGGAACATACAGTACAACAGACCTACCAGCATCCTGGTGATGTGGCCCTTAGCTGGGAGTCTTGAATAGGATGATCATTCTCCCCTTAATATGCTGTGTGACCTTGGACAAGCTACTTGATATTACTGAGCCTCAGTATTGGCATTTGAAAGCACAGGGGATAATGCTATTGGTGTCCTCCCCAAATCCCCTCGTATTCATGTTACCATTCTGGACACCAGTCCCTCACATTCCGCAGGCTTTGCATCTACTGGAAGGTATTTGGGACTTTCTTTAGAAGACTGCCTTCGCTACTGGGTATTTACCCCAAAGATACTGATGTAGTGCAAAGAAGGGCCACATGCACCCCAATGTTCATAGCGGCAATGGCCACAATAGCCAAACTGCGGAAAGAGCCAAGATGCCCTTCAACAGATGAATGGCTAGAGAAGATATGGTCCATATATACAATGGAATATTATGCCTCCATCAGAAAGGATGAATACCCAACTTTTGCATCAACATGGATGGGACTGGAGGAGATTATGCTGAGTGAAATAAGTCAGGCAGAGAGAGTCAATTATCATATGGTTTCACTTACGTGTGGAGCATAAGGAAAAAGATGGAGGACATTGGGAGAAGGAAAGGAAGGGTGAATTGGGGGAAATCGGAGGAGGAGACAAAACATGAGCGACTGTGGACTCTGATAAACAAACTGAGGGTTTTGGAGGAAAGGGGATTGGGGGGTTGGGTGAGCCTGGTGGTGGGTATTGAGGGCACATATTGCATGGAGCACTGGGTGTGGTGCATGAACAATGAATCTTGGAACACTGAAAAAATTAAAAAAAAATTAAAAAAAAAAAAAGACTGCCTTCGGATTTTGGAGCCTCTTGCTTCATCCTTGCTCACAGAAGTGCCAGGAACTTTATAATGTCTCCTCCCAGGACTCCTAGGCTTTATCCAGTGACAGGCTGATCTAGCAGCGTGAAAGATCAGCTGCTTTGCCTTCAGGATGAACACATTCTGAAACATTGATGTATCTTCCAGCACTCCCTAGGATACTGCTGGGATGGCACCTAAAGTCTCAACCTTGCTTGATGTCTCCCCTTTCCTGTCTTTCTTCTCTCACTTCCTCACTAATTGCCTCAGGGAGGGCTTTCTTAAAAACCATTTGCACATGAACTCTCATCTCAGGATCTGCTTCTTCAGAACCCTACCAACCTCCTGTAACCAGGGCTCAAGGTAAAATAAATATTTGATCAACGTAGACTTCTTATTCTTTTAGTGTTTTGGTAGTGCTTTAATTGCCTAAACAAGTTCATATAATGACACTATATAGACCTTCAGTCTACATGCCTGTGTCAGTGACGTGGGTATTTTGGACCCTTAAGGTCTAGATTCAAGTGATAAATGTTATTATTTCACTTTATAATATTCAATTCTTTCATGATAACCATAACTTGTAGTAGGAAGGAGTTATTATTGCATTTTATAGAAGAGAAAGTAGAAGCTCAGACAGGACACATCATGCAAGTGGAATCATGCAGTATTTGTCTTTCTGTGATTGGAATTTATTCTGTATAACATAGTGTTTCCAAGATTCATCCATGTCATTGCAGAATTTCTTCTTTCCTCTTTCCTTTTTTTTTTTTTTTTTTGGTGGCTGAATAATATTCTTTTGCATTTTCTTGAGGTATCTAAAAGAGTCAAATTCATTGAAGCAGAAAGTGAAATGGTGGTAGACAGGGTCTAAAGGGAGAGGGGATGGGGTACTTTTTGTTTAATGGGTATGAAGTTTCACTTAGGTAAGAGGAATCCATTCTAGAGATCTATTGTGTCTTTAGCTACAATACTATACTGTACCCTTAAAACTTTGTTGAGAATAGATCTCATATTATCTCTTGTTACTGCAATTAAAAATCAATAAGGGACACATCATTGTGTATATGTCTAGAGAACTTTGTTACGTCATTGGAACACAAGGGTCCCAATTCTGAGCTCAGAGCTCTCTAAGCTGCCAACAGAGCTGTAGGTAAATGTTGTCCTTGAAACTTTTTGATTTCCTGGATTCCCCTGTGCTTGGTACTGCCTCCACTAAACCCTCAATATCATGTTTAATTCTGAGAACTTTCCAAATGACAACTAAGATACTAGCTTCTAGGGACTCAGGGAGCATTGATAATTTAAGGGAGTGCTTTAAAGTATCTAAAACCTTAATATTCAAAGGAATCAAAGCTGAAATAATACTGAACAAACTCTTTACTTAAGTTCTTCTAAAATCATACTATATATGTAATGTAAAGAAGATAGAAACCATATTTTTAACCAAAAAAACCACAAAATTTTACATATCTTCATGTTTGAATTGAGACTCATTCATCATCTTTTGAAGAAGACCATTTGGCATTCTCTTTCATGACAAAAGCATTAAGATTTTATTTGGTCTCCATATAGATTTGTTACTGAACATCAGCTTCTCTGAAGAAAAACTGACATTTTTAAGAAGCCAATTTGCAAAATTAAGGAAATATTCATAAGAGAAGAGTGGGAGTGAGTCAGTTAAGGTTCAAGGGAAATTTTCTTTAACTAGAGTCTCACAGCAGGAGTAAAACACCCAAGGGGTTGAGGTTCTAGCAGAAAAATGCAACCATCTCAGCCTGAAAGAGTAGAAAAATTATTCTTAGAATGACCCGGAGGTATGGAATAGGTAATTAGCACCTTTCTTCTCCTTCGTAACTGACAACTGACTGACTTCCTAATCAGCTCAGGTATTAAGAATAAGATAAAGGCTTTACAAGCATTAGCTCTACTCTTAGAGTGTGAACAATTACTTGGGGAAGCTAGCTTCTATAGCTCACTCTTGGTCCCATTGTCTGCAAGTTCTGTTTTCTCTGAGTGGGCCTGTAATCTAGGAATTTGCATTTGTAATACTCGTAGATTCTGTTCCTATGTTCCTGACATCAAAGAACACAATTGATGCTGGCTGCCAGTTAGGGAATGAATAAATCACAGATGTGAAAGATACAGCACAGAGGATATGGTCAATGGTATTGTAATAGCATTGGATGGTGACCAATGGTAGCTACACTTGTGGTGAGCATAGCATGAAATACAGAATTGTGAAATCCCTATATCATACACCTGAAACTAATCTAGCATGGTGTGTCAACTATACTGCTGTAAAAAGAACTTTTAAAAGCCACAATTGGTGAAATACTATTTTAATAGATGCCAGTATTCCAAGAAGGACTCCATACAGTGGAGCCATATGATGTTTTTATTGTTATTTTTTCCACTTAGTATGTTGTCATAACTTAAATATTTGCCCAAAGGAGACAGATGTGACAGCAAATAGAAGTGTGTGTGGTGAGAGAACTGTATTTTTTCTGAGGAATTGAGTTAAATGAAGATACATAGAGACTCATAGATACAGAGAACAGATTGGTGATTACCAGAGGGAAAGGGGGTTGGGGAAGTTAGTAAAAAGGAAAAAGGGGTCAATTGTATAGTGAAGGATAGTAAGTAGACTTATTATGGTGTATATAAATTATTTGTAGTACATATAAATATTGAATTATTATGTTATACACCTAAAACTAATATAATCTTATATATCAATTTTGCTGTGATTTAAGAAAAAGGATTCTGAATAAATGCTGTATGCCACTAAATACTTTATTTAAATGAACTCCTATTGAAGAGAGATTAGTTTTTTGCTTTTTTTTTTTTCATATCTTCAAGAAAACAATTGAGGATGAATGAGTAGCAGTGATGAGTAGACTCCTCAGAGAAGTGAAATTCTAATGGAGTTGTCCCAGGTAAACTGCCTCAAATAAAGTGAGATCCAAATTTGCAGGGATTTGAAAACACTGAATGGCCAACCAACTGGCAAGATGAAGTGATACAAAGCCCACAGATAATTCTTGTTAGTTCACCATATATGCTTCCTTCAAGACAGCAAGACAGTGGACCTTCCCCAAACAGAGGAAGAATAGCACCCTCCTACTCACATCCCCAAAGACAGCCTACCACATGGAGGTTGCCTTTTTTTTTCTCTCTCTCTAATTGTTGTGTCCTTTTCTAAATTCATGGAGGGATAGTGATGTCCAGAAGTGCAATGAGGTCAGGGGTAAAAATCAGTTTATGTGGTAGTGCAGTATAAATTAATACTCATGTAACATACAGATCAAGATGGAAACACTTAAAAGGACTTCAATATTTATTTTTGGTATGAATGTAGAGAAAATAGTACTCTTACACCTTCTCGTGTAAATATGTATTGCTTTATCTTCTATTAAGTAATCTCAAAGACACTATTCAAATCTAAAATAATATGCTCTGTGACCCAGCAATACTGTATTACTTGAAATGTATCTTCTAGAAACCAAAGGATTAATAAGTAAAGATCTATGTACAAGGGAATTGCTTGCATTATTATCCATATAGGAAAATATAAGGAAAAGTGCCTATCAATGGAGAACTGGTTATACAAATTATGGTGCATCAGCACCATGAAATAAAGCCATAGAAAGACTGAATTAGAGAATTACATCTGTTTCCTGGGAGGAATGTTTACAAGGTATTGAGGAAACCAAGATGAAGAAGACATATATACCATCTTTTAATTTTTTAAAACATGATTCAAACATATATTTGTTTAAAGATTTATTTGAGAGAGAGAGAAAGCATGAGCATGAGGGGTAGAGGGAGAGGGAGAATCTCAAGCAGACTCCTTGCTGGGTGTGGAGCCTGATGTGGGTCTTGATCCCACCACCCAGAGTCATGACCTGAGCTGAAACCAAGAGTCAGATGCTTATGGGGCACCTGGGTGGCTTATGGGGCACCTGGGTGGCTCAGTGGATTAAAGCCTCTGCCTTCGGCTTGGGTCATGGTCCCGGCGTCCTGGGATCGAACCCCACATCGGGCTCTCTGCTCAGCGGGGAGCCTGCTTCCCTCTCTCTCTGCCTGCCTCTCTGCCTACTTGTGAACTCTCTCTCTGTGTCAAATAAATAAAATCTTTAAAAAAAAAAAAAAAGAGTCAGATGCTTAACTGACTGTGCCACCCAGACACCCCATGATTCAAATATATTTTAAAATAAATTTAGGTGTATGTATTTGTTTATGTGTGTTTATATACATATTATGTATTTGGTATGTGTATGTATAGTATGTGGAGATGTATATATATATATGTGAAAGGTGTAGATGTTACACAAGTTTTGTCTCAAAGGACACTGATATGGATGGAGAGAGGAATGAGGAAGGTAGGAGGCAAATTAATAAGTAAAACAAACAAAAAAACACAAGTCTGCATTAAATAAATAGTATGTGTAGTTCCATAATTGGGCACTGTGGAAAATTATATATGTGTAAAGAAAACTGTGTAACATCTTTTCCTGAGAGCTGGGGAAAATCCTATATACATAGTTTATTAGCCTAGTTTTAAAATTTAAATGACGAATCCTGTTCGGGTGAAAAGTCAGCAAGTAATAGAGCTGGATTCAGCTCAATGGTGTATTTGCTTGCTTCTTTATTTGTCTACAACCATTCTCATTCCAGCTCTGATTTAATGCAACATGCAATGAAAAATATAGCATAATATGAAGAATAATAGAGGAAATTACAGGATGGGGAATTTAGATGCATTTTTTACAGTTTTTTTTATAAGCAATAGCAAAAACCTTGCATTGGGTATCTGACAAGTCACTCATGACTGAAGGATTTATGCATCCAAGCAGAACGTCATCAATATTCTTATTGAGTTGAATCTCTTGATGAATTTACCTCATTTATCTCTATGACAGAGCAAAGTGATTTCTTTCACTTGGACAAACATTAAGGCATTGTTGAATATTGTCAAACTCAATAAGTCAATGGTAATTTCGGGGAAGAAAAAAGTATTTTAGTTGAATTCTAGCATAGGACCTACAGGAAGAGGTCTATAGGATAAGAGTTTAATTGCTTCAACCTTTCCATCTCCAGTTTTGTTTAATTTAACACTTCAATGAACTACCCAGTGGTAACACAGTGCCGTGGACATATCTAGCTCCTTCTAGATCATTTACAGTTTTCACTAAATACCACAAATTAAGGAGTTCAATGTGGGTCAGGATGTATTATTTCTGAAAACATCTATATGGACTCTGATACTCCACGTATCACTAAACCTATTAAGTAATAATTGTTTGCTCAGAGCTAATAGACATGAGAACATTTTTAAGTGGCTTTTCTTATACTGATGTGCCTTTAGCCAAAAAACTTCAGACAGAAATGAATGATCTCTTAAGGCAGTGAGTATGTACCTTCACCTCAATTCCACCTGGTTTCCAATTATTGTAACAGACCTGCAAGCTCTCCCTTAGGAAAAGACCTGTCTGGCTTTCACCATAACCCCATCCTGCAGAAGTTCATAACTCAACTGCAAAAATCCTCTCAAGGTGAAACACATCATGTAGTCCTCCAGTCCCAGATGTATATTTTAAAAGCACAGCTCTTCAGATTTGTATAGAAGACATTTAATTAAAAAAAAAAAAAAAAAAGCAAAAACAAACAAAAAAACGTAAGTCTTCTCAGGTGAGAGGCAAGTCATACGTCCCCAGTTGAGAAAAAATAGGTCAAATAGTAACTTAAAATACAAAACGTTGATTTTCCTTATAACTTTAATATTTCCTTTCTTCCCTCCTTTCATCCTTCCTTCCTCCTTTTATCCATCTTGCCTGCCTGCCTTCTTTCCTTCCATCCTTCCTACTTTCCTTCATTCCTTCTTCCCTTGGTCCCTCCCTTTCTTCCCTTCTGACATTTACAGAGCATTTTTAGAGTTCCTAATATTTGTTTGGTCCTAAATTAGTTATTGAGTATATTAGTTTCCTATTACTACTGTAAAAAATTGCCACAAACTTAGCGGCCTAAAACAACACACATTTTTTTTCTTTAGTGGTTCTAGTATCCAACAATCTAAACTGAGTCTTAGCTTCCCCTGTTGTCACACTGCTTTCTCACCTTCTGTGTCTATTTTTCTTCTGCATTTCTCTTATAAAAATGGTTAGGATTGCACCTGGGCCCACCCTAATAATTCAGAATAATTTTCCAGTCTCAGGATCCTTAACTTCATCACCCACAAAGTCCCTTTTGCCATAGAAGGTAACTTTCAGAGGTTTCAGGAATTAGGAACTGGCTACTTTTGGGGGCCAGTATTTAGTCTACTGTACGGGAGATATGTAAATATATACCATGAACCTATCCTCAAAAAAGCTCACGTGAGAGTCCTGTAAACAGATTACCAATATCTTAGAAAGTCTTATGTTATATTGTCTATATATATATTGTCTATATATAATGTCTAATGTTATATTAGACATTGACTCTGAGAGCACAGTATTTTCCTATTAGAAAGTGATTAAGAATTAATGACTTCCCAACTGTTAATTTCAGTTTCAGCCCAAATAGGAATTAATGCCTGCCTAACTATATGAAAAACATACTAAAGCCAAATGCAAAGGGACATGTCCTTTTATTCCTGTGGTAGGCTGACTATGAACCCAAAGGTATCTAAGTCCTAATCTCATCCTGTGTATGTTACTTTATATGGCCATGGGGACTTTGCTGATGTGAGTAAATTCAAGAATTTTGAAATGGAGAGATTATCCTGGATCATCTGAGAGGACCCTAAATGTAGTCATAAAAGTTCTTATTAGGGAGAGCCAGAGGGAGATTTAACAGCAGTTGAGAAGAAGGTGAAGTGCTAATGGAAGCAGAAAAAGATCTGGAGATGCTAGTCTGCTGGCTCTGGAGATGGAGGAGGGTGGTCCAGACCCAAGGAATACAAGGAATTCAGCTCTGGAAACTGGACAAGGCAAGGAAAGCAATTCTTCCCTGGAGCCTGTGGAGAGTACAGCCCTGAAGAACACCTTTACTTTAGCCCAGGGAAATTGATTTTGGTCTTCTGACATGCAGAACTATAAAGGAATAACCATGTGTTGTTTTAAGCCACCTAATTGTTGTTGATTGCAATAGGAAACCAATATAATGTTTAGAGGCTCTGAATGTTTTCTGCAATTGGATGTAGCAGAAAGAACACTGGTTTGAGAGATCAGAGACACAATCCCAATCCCAAAACTGCTAAATTCTCACTAACTATGGCCCAAAGACAGCCACTTTCTTCTGAAGCCCAGGTCCCTTGTCTGTACATGTGAGACATGACTCCCTTTACGTTCTAATGTTATTTACCTTTAAAAAATCTCTACATTTAGCCTTCTACACATTACAAATATCCAGATATCAGCCAGGAAATATCAAATCAGGAACGCGACATTGATAAATACATATGTTCTCGAATTAGATTCTGGATCAGGAATAGGACATGAGATCGTGTGTTCAGAGTAGAACGTATTATCTCATTATTGTATTTTCTTTCTGAATTAGAATCCGATTCAGGAATCCACATTGCACTCAGCTTCCATGTCTCACTAGTCTCTTCTAATCTAGAACAGTGCCTCAGCAATTCTTTGTTTTTCATTGCTTGGCACTTTTAAAAAGAGTCCTGCCCCGTTGTTTTGTACTGTGTTGCTCAGATTGGGTTGCCTGAGGTTTCCCTAGGATTGCACTCAAGTTATGCATTTTTGGCAGAATCCCACAGACATTGTGTCTTTCTCAGAGCCTCATATTAGCATGCACATGTTTTTAATTTATCTTGTTTAAGGAGTTTGGGTGAAGGTTGGTGGAAGTCTTTGTATTTATTTGCAATTCTGTAGAAGTCTTAATGAAAAGTTGCGAGTTGAAAAAATTAAGCAGTAGGACATCAACGGGCAAATCGATGTAGCTTCAAATGTCTAGCAAATCATGTAAAAAGTTGAAAGAGTTAATGCCCCTCTCAAAGGGTCTACCTATCAGGATCATAAAATCTTGGATAGAAAAACATGAAATATATTTAAGAGTCACAATGTCATGTGTCAGAGCCAGGGTTCTGATCAGACCACACGGGCCGATCTGGTCTCTGCTACTCTGTGATCTTGGGCAATAGGGAATAGTAATAATGACAGTTAGCCGACATTTATTGAGAATTACTATGCTCCAGGTGTTGTTTCAAGAGATGTACATTATTCCCTTAATTCTTACAACAACCATATGTATTTTATACAGTTTTTACTTCTATTTTATAGATGAGACAACTGTCACCCAAAGAGGTTAAGTCACTTCCTCAGGATCACACACCTAAGAAGTATTGGAGCCAAATTCAAGCTTATTCTGTATCCAGGTCCTATACTTGTCACTACTGTATTTCCCTCCCGCTCTAAAATTGTTAACCACAGTTTTCTCATCTGGAAAACGGACATGATAATCACACCTGTGTTATACATATCTGTGATTTCACTGGAGGAGGCATTTAAAGTTATGACTCATGAGAGGCATATATAAATGTTAGTCTCATTATTCCATATTATTTATTGTACCTTGACTTTATTGGTGGGAGTGGGAGGAAGAACATCAGAGAATTTAAGTGATTGCCCAAGCTAACATCATGAGGAAGTGCTGATTAAAACCTTAAGCTACTCATTCTGTGCTTCTTTCCATTATATGCTACCTCTCCTAGAAAGTGATAACTACACTAAAAATCAAGGGAAGATCCTATCATAATGATCTAGTATATCCATAGGTATAAATTAAAGACAAATTTACCCATAAACTCATTAGAGATCACTCATAGCAACCACTTCGTAAAGGAGCACTAGAAACCCTTTGGTTCCAGGAACAGATGTGGAACACACATTAACAGTCTTGCTGCTGGAAGACTATTACCTGGTTGATCACTCATCAACCCCCCCCCCCCGCCCCAGGGAGCTTGGAAATCAGCAGCCCCACTTAAGAAAGTGGTGAGACTCAACACTCCACGCTATGGTTAGAGACTAGTAATGGTCTCACAACTAGAAGTAATTAGTGACCTCATACAAGGCACTTCCACTCTCTGGGCCTCAGGTTCCATAGTCACAAAGTAAGGAAGTTGGGAAAACTTTTAAGAAAAATTCTAATATTCATTAAAACTTAGTAATTTTAGAAATTCTGAAATGCTTGATTATTAATTTTCCCATTAGTTTGGTTTTTAGAGCAGGCATTTTAGAAATCAATCAACTAATAATTAATTTTTGTGCTTAGTACAGTGTTAAATATTCATGCACTTCATAAATTAGAGTTTTGGACCGAGAGTCTGGTGTTTTAAACATGCTTTCCTTGTGCTCCCTTGTCATTTGGCTGATTTCTCATTGCATTGTGCATACTCAGGCTTTATCTGACTGCTTGCTAAAACATCCAAATCATCTGCAGAGTCTTAAATGACCTTGTGCTAACCTTGTTTACCATAGGTGAAGGTATGTCCATAGAAACTCTGTGCTTTTAACATACTTTGTTAACTTTCCCCTATGTATCAAGGGGCACAAGAAATTTACATCAGTATTTAGCAAAGAATCATTTTTTATTCCGATTGCTTTTATATGCAAAGGTATTCTAAAGACCTAAAGAATGCATTTGCTGTGAACTTTTCCACCATATGCCACATATTTTAACACCAAGATGAAAAAGGAAAAGAAAAAAAAAAGCCAGCGTAGGATTGATGAGGATACTGGGGGGTGGGGGAGGGTTCGGGATTGAAGACCCCAACCTCTATGTTCACAGTTATATTAGCTAGAAAGCAAGGTCAAAGTAATGAGACCAAGATTCCAAATGATTCGAACTGATTATGACATTTTAATGCATTGGGCTATTATTATATTATTCAGCAAACTAACTTGGTAAATAGTCCAAACAATTAATCTTTAATATGCGTGTAAAGTTGTGTTTTATTCTTAGAAAATTTCCTGGTGAAAAGTTAAACTAAGATGAATTTTCTTCCATGTGGTAAACTTGCTGCTTTCATTAATGAAAATTTTCAGTGATATTTTTATTTTTATGAACTGGGGCCTAGTCGCTAATAGACTTTCTGAGGCTTGTGCCTTTATTTGGTAAAGAATATACATTCTCACTTTTTTTTTTTTTAATTCTCACTTTTTAACACAGAATCACTGATGTCTATTCCATCTCCAGATGTTCTATTAGGTCTAGGCCCCAGGGAGGAATAAGGGATAAGCTCAAAGGGCAGGCGGCAGCCAAGTCTCCATCTTGCTGTCACCCAACTAGGGGGAGAAGGTCACTGAATACAAAGTAGACTGTATTGTGTGACTTGAGAGGTTCACGGAATATTTTAAGACTTCAGTGGAAGATAAAACTGTTTTTAGGTAGCAGATCAGAAAAAGCTTTGCTAGGGGGTTAATAATTGAGCTGGATCTTAGACAATATGTCAGATATGGGCTTAGAAGAACTCAAGACAAGAACACTTGGGGGCTGATGGGTAGCTTAAAAAGAGGCAAACACAAAGTTTGGTTTGAAAACTGGGGATAGCTCAGTTTATTTAAACACAGAGCTAAAGAGGAATTCTAGGGAGAAAAAGTTAAATAAGTATGTGGGAGGCAGTACCCAGGAGGCAAATGGTTAGAAAGAATGAGCTCTAACCACATTTTATTCTCACCCCACTGACAGCTATGTTTGTCATTATCCAATTGGAAATATTTATTTGACAGAAAAGGTGGGCGGCAGCAGGTGTCGAAGTAGAGAGGAAATAGACAACATGGCAAGACATACCATTCGGGCTACCTTGATTTTTTCCCCCTGGAGCACACTTCTTAATAAAACACAGGAAAACAGGAATGTCTTTTTAATACTCTTGTAGGTAAAAAGAGTATTAAAAGAAAAAAAAAAAAGCAAGTTCTGGAATAGTGATTACTTGCAAAGCAATGTCAATGGAATTGCTTGGAGTGTCGAGTTTTTCTTTTTGAAAGATGCCCAATGAAAGGAAAAGTCGGAATGCAATTTCCAGAGGAGAATAGGTTTTGTGAACTCTGTCATCACTTCATTTTGCCTCTATGCAAAGAAAATTGTATCTTATGTTCCAAGTCACAGTACATTTGTCCTGAGATAGTTTCACACCATAGTCACCACCACCAATTTTCTGTCAAAATGTTTACATTATCTATGGGTCTATTTCAGAAACTGACAAAAAATGTTAGGCTGAAGGAAAGGAATTTCAGTGAGCTTACTAGATACTTTGGCTTCCTTACCAAGTTTAAATGCCGCTTGCAAATTACAAAGCGTTGCATTATTATGGCAATTCTCTAATTTGGAAGATCTGTTCGAGAATATCAAATTTAATTGTTTTGTTCTTGAAGTGTTTGGAAAAGTTGACTTTGAGGAATGCTGATTTGAGCGTTAGCCTTCATTAAATTGGAGAAGTTCCTAGGTAAGACAAAAAGCTATTGTTTCTCTCTTTTTTCCCTCACTTTGGTGGTAGAGCCATCCACGTTTATGTTGTTTTTGCTCTGGGGAGTGATTTATTTCAGGGTAACTCGTGATATGTTTTTCATTATTAAAATGAGTACTTTTTAACCTTAGGCTATGGCAGATGGGTGCATAAATATGAAACAGAAACTGAGCCAAAGATTGACTTGTTTGCTTTTTAATCCTTTCTCCCAACACACACACAGTTTTTTGTTTTTTTTTTTTATATTAAAATCTCAAGAACTCCAGTTTGGATAAATAAAATTTCTGGGTTCTAAAGCCCAGTGTTTAATTTTGGCAATGATCATGAACTGTTGAATTTATTCAAGGATGTTACTTACCTGGGTGTCTGTCTAATTCTAATGCTTGGGTGCTGTTTATGTGCGAATTGTTATAATCCTTACATATATCTTTCCTTAGCAATACCAAGTGGGATTCTTCCATTTGGAAAATTATAAGCACACTCAGAAATAACTAAAAGCAGTCTCTATGTTTATGTAGGAGATTGGTTCATGTTCTCTCCATGTATAATATCGTTAACTGGTTTTGCAGTCATGATTGTATGTTTCTTATAGAAGAAACTATGTGATATTATTTGGATAATCTAGAAGCCAGTTGTGTGAAATAGCAAGTCTTGGTTTATAAAAAATAGTATTAACTGAGGACAGCTGAAGTCACATCATAAAACAGGGACACCCATGTTTTGAAACACTAATTTAAGCAGAAATTCATAGGACAAATTAGCACATACATGGGAACCACAGAACTGTAGTTCTAGTTTTAAAATTGTATTCCTCTTTTCTAGGCTAATTAGCAGTGGGTAGAGCAGCATTTCTTGTCTGGATTTGGTCTAGATCTTACACTGTTGCCACATTGTTGGGGTTATCCTTGACTCTCATCCACATGATCTATTGTCACATTCTGCCCCACACCATATGAGTAGTGCTGCTGGTACTACATACTAATTCCCAAGAGTCCTCTGACTCTGTGATTGCTTCGGGCTCAGGAATTAGCATATGGAGGTGTTCTGCTTTTGATGAACTTCTGCTGCTCTGGATCTCTTTGATTCAGTACTGAATTTCCGGTGTAGTGAGTCTTGATAGAAATCTCCTTGAATACATTTGAAAAACTGTAAAGGTCCTCTGCTCTTTGGGCTCTGGCTGGAATGTAATATGCACATGGCACTACAGGCAGAAAAAGATGATCTTCTAAGTACTCCGTGTATGGCTCTTCTTTGTCTTTCGGAAGCCCTTTCCTTTCTGCTTACCTCCTTAGCTGTCCTCACCTGAGTCGGGGCAGCTCTCCGGGGGGCCGAGGGGGTGGAGTTGCCAAATTTCATGAGAAAGAGCACCTGGGAGAGGCAGAGACAAGAGTTCGTTTTGTGGCGTGCCTGAGCTATTAGATATCCAACTGGAGATGTTGAGTACAAATTAGATATCTGAGTCCGGAGACTAGAGAATATTTCTGATTGAATTGGAAGTGGAATATCAATATTTGAAGATGAAAGCCATGAAACTGGTTGAGAACACCAAAGAGGTGAGTGTAGTTAGGAGAACCAAAAGTTCTCCGGCTAACAATAGCATGTGAGATTTTGAATATGTATAACTAAGTGAATTCCTTATGTATTATAAATCTATAGAAGTCTGTATATTCACATTGGACAAAACCCTTATTTGGGGATTTTTTTATGGAAAAATTGGGAAAATAGAGAATTAACTTTATTTGGATTTGCTGTATATGTTGAGACAGGTGGTAATGCTTATGTTATCAGAGTGTTTTGTGCAAGGGGTGGGACACAGGAGTGAGTCCTTCGTACACCTGAGCCTTTGTGATAATGAGCTGGATTATAACAGGTTTCTATTGAGTATCTGGTGCTTATTCATATTCTATGGGAAAGGAAGGCTGGCTTCACTAACTGGGACTTTTAAGTAATTTTTCTGTTTTTGAAGCACCAAAATCATCTTTCTTATATTATTCATTCAGTAGCTTTTTCTCCATCTGAAGGGAAATGCCTTGGCAAGTGTGAATGTGCTTCTATTTTCTCTCTTGTTAATTCTTTTCACATGATAAATTGCAGAGAACTGTACTGAAATCCCTTGAAATTGAAAAGTCAGCCTACATGAATGCTTAGGAGCAAAGGTTTTAAACATAATAAGTCCACAGACACTCAGCTGAGAGAATTTTTCAGAAACATTCACAGTAGATTGCTATCTTTTATGGGTACATATAGATTAATTTGCATACTTTTCAATACTTCTTGCTTAGGTGGTCAATCTGAGTTATTTAAAAGGATTGCATAACCTACCAGGATTACTTGAAATATGTGATATTTTTTGAAGTTAAGGTCATTCATAAGGTAACCCTGCCTTTAAAATGCAATGGATGAGAATAAAGAAATACTTTGGGATTTCTCCTGGTTCCCATGTGTACCAAGATGGACTATGTGTATTTCTGACCTGACCTTCATGCTCTCTGTGTGCTCCCTGGTCAGAAGAGAGATACTCAATATATTATTGTTATTATTATTATTTTAGGTTTTATTTATTTATTTGAGAAAGAGAGAGAGCATAGAGGGAGAGTGAAAGAGAAAGCAGACTCCCCACTGAGCAGGGAGCCCAGTGCAGGACACTCTCCCAGGACTCTGGATCATGACCTGAGCTGAAAGCAGACAATTAACCAGCTGAGAGACCCAGGTGCTCTATTATTATATTTTTTATTTTGAAATGCATATATGTTCATAAAACAC
This sequence comes from Potos flavus, assembly GCA_028534135.1. NCBI lineage: Eukaryota > Metazoa > Chordata > Mammalia > Carnivora > Procyonidae > Potos > Potos flavus. The sequence continues at coordinate 8,251,579 of CM052885.1, read as the reverse complement.
TTAAAAGAACTCTCAAACTATTTTAGCATTTCAGAAACTTAACCAAAAACCTTTTCAATTCACAATATATTTTCATATGATAATTTAAAATATCAAAATTCTTTAGATTTCTCAGTTATCAAGAATCCAAGTAGTACATTTATATGTGCATACATGCTACTAAAAATCACAACCAAAACAAAATAACTTACACTAGTGAACATATATTAGGAAAAGAATATTTACACATTCAAGGAATTGCCCCTGAAATTATTAATTATGGAGAGAAAAAAATACTTTTACAATGAAGAGATCTGGCCGATACTACATTAACTCGGGTCTGACTCGCATTGGATCCCTCCTGATGAACCACTCTGGAAAGCATAGAGCATCCTCTGGGGAGTATCCTTGCTGAAAATGTTTAAAATCTAAACCTAAGGGCCCATCAGACAAGTCCACATTGAGAGATACCTACAACAAAGCACATGTGGCCTGTCTCTTTAAAAAAATGTCAGTCATGTGGTACCTGGGTGGCTCAGTGGGTTAAGCCTCTGCCTTTGGCTCAGGTCATGATCTCAGGGTCCTGGGATCGAGCCCCACATCGGGCTCTCTGCTCAGTGGGGAGCCCGCTTCCCCCTCTCTCTCTACCTGCCTCTCTGCCTACTTGTGATCTCTCTCTCTGTCAAATAAATACATAAAATCTTAAAATAAAAAAATGTCAGCGGTGTAAAAGATCAAACAATAAAAGGGGGTGTTATTTAGGATTTAAAAAAAACTAAACATACACCAAAGATAATTTGTAATCATTTATTAGATTCTAGACAGAATCATTTTCATATAAATTGTCTATTAATAATATTGTATCAATGTTTGATTTCTTGATTGTTGACTTGTGATTATAGTATTATGGTTACATAAGAAAATCTTTGTTCCTAGGAGATAATATTTAGAGGTGAATGTGGAATGATTTTTGCAACTTACTTTCACAAATTTATAAAATACACAGAAATATCCATATAGGTAGACAGGGATATATGAAGAAAATGTGGCAAAAGTTAACAATTGCTAAATATAACAAAATTGGTGAGGGATACATAAGTATTCTTTGAGCTATTCTTTCAAATTTACTCTAAGTATGAGATCATCCAAAAAAAGTTAGGGAAATAAACTATATATATTTGAAAGGAAAGTAAATAAAGTTGGAAAATATACCTCTCATCATAAATGATTCAATTTAAAGGGAACATTTTTAATAGATATCAGTAATTACAGCATTGACTTTTGTAATGGTAGCTTATTTTTCACATAGTGCTTTATACTTTACCAAATATCTTTTTATGTATTATTTAATGCTTAGAAACTCCAGTGATATTATATCAAATGATCATTATGTATCATTACTCACTTTTTACAGATGGCAAACTTGAGTCTGAATTTAAATACCTTGTCCAAGATTTTATAGGTTAAAAAAAAATAGGAAACTCACTAAAACCCAGATCATCTAAATCTAAGATTTCTTTGCATTTTATCTATTAGATTCGTTGTGTGTTTCTGTTTGTAAGTGTGCATGTTTCTCCAATAATTAAAAACCTTTGAAAATTGCATGGTTGCCCCTTAGCTTTAGTGGATAGGCCATGGGGCTAATGAAGCATATACTATAAACTCAATTTCCATTTTGAGGGAAATTTCCAGTGTATCCCATTTACTATGCCATAGATGATTGGGATTGGTATCACAGGGCCAGGCCACAGAGTATTTTTGCTTCAAAAAAATGTTATGACTTCAACTTGTAAATAGTCTTTTAATACTGGCTTAAACAACTTTTATTTTTATTTACACATTTAAGCCCTGGTGACAGAACTGTAATTAAGATAGCTAAATTGTTATAGGTCTTGACAATTTCACAAGTCTGTTTTTATTTTGTATTGTTTCACTTTTTTTGCATTAAAAAAAACATGACTCCAAATTAAATAAGAAAACCTTATTTAAGTTTTGGGAATTTGAAAGAAACATATTTCCTCTACATACTACGCAAGTAAAAGAGGTCCCAGGAGCAACTTCTTACTATTGCTTTTAAGAGGGTTTGTTTTCTAGTTTTTTAAATCATAAGATGATAGACATATTTATCATGTGAAAAAGTTGCTATTAGCTTAAATTTGTCTGTTTTCTCTGACATATTCCATTACTTCAGCAGATTCATGCTAACATAGCCAAACGAGTTACTGTACAAGTAAGTATTCAGTGGAACTAAGGAATGTGGGCCTTGAGATGTGGCTTCACTGTGTGATTATATCATGGTCTTGACTCCATCTTGTATGGTTTCTGACTGACTTTTCAGTCATTTGTGTGATTCCCAGGCTGACTATGCAACACCGGAAGTCATAACAGACGCCGGAAGTCATAACAGACGCTCCGTTGCTGTTGGGTTACCGTGCAATGGCTTCCAGACAGTTGGTTCTCTCTTCCGTGGCTGCTACCGTGGAGACAAAAGAGCCATTAAATGGCCAGACTTACTTATTGACATGCTCTATCCATTCCTCTCTTCATCCCTTCTAGAAGTGTTTATTGAATAGCTAAAACCAGAAAATAGAATTTTGGAAAAGAACTGTGAAGGGGAGCCTAGGTGGCTCAGTCAGTGAAGTGTCTGCCTTAGGCTCAGGTCTTGATCCCTCCGTCCTGGGATTGAGTCTCCCCTTAGGGGGAGCCTGATTCTCCCTCTGCCCCTCCCCCTGCTTATGCTCTCTCTTGCTCTCTCCCTCTCCCTCACATAAATAAAATCTTAAAAAGAAAAAGGAAAAGATCTGTGAGGAGGGAGGCCCATTCTAACAAACATTAAAATACATTAGGTAGCTA
>CM052885.1:8142380-8248247 GCA_028534135.1 Potos flavus | reverse complement strand
TGACCAGCAAAATTTTCTTTTAAGTTAACTATAATACAGAAAAACACAAATGATTTGACAAGGATGTTTACTGCAGCCTTGCTACAGCAAAATTCTAGAGAGAATTTAGATGTCCATTCATACATCAATTATGATACAACTACTTGAGGAATATTATACAGTTACTGGGTAGAATAAGCTCAGTGTTACCTACTAACACAGAAGATTATCCAGGATATGCTGTGAGTCAAAAAGTAAATTGCAAGTTGATACATAGAGCATGATTCTAATTTGTGCCTTCTGTCTCTCTGTTTCTCGCTCTCTCACTTTCTGTATTTATCTATATATCTACCTACCTATCATCAGTCATCAATCATCTATTTATCCATCCCTATCTGAGAACATAAACTAAGAATGAGGGAAGTTAAGAGATGAGGGATTTCACATTGCAATTCTATACTTCGATATATATAATTTTATCAAATATAATAAGAAACATAATGATATTCTAAAGAGAAATTTATAATGTAATTAGTAAAGCTTATATTGTTAAGCATAGAGAAAAATATAAAATTATTAAGTACATGCAGAAAAACAAACCATTCTACATTGTATGAAGGCTGCAACTATTTGAAACTAACAAAGCTATGAGCATAAAACATATGCAAGGATATATACATGAGTACTAAACATATTTATTTCTGGGACATGAGTGTTGGAAATTATGGGTGTTTTTTTTCTTTCTATACTTCCCAAATATTGTATAATGAGCCAGCATACATAACACTTTATGGTGGTAAAAAAGAACTTAAAACAGTGTTTGTAGAGCATTTATTTAATTTGTAGGATGTCTTAACCTATTTGGGCTGCTGTAACAAAAAGATCATTGATTGGATGGTTTATAAACAGTAGAAATTTACTGCTCTCAGTTCTGGAGGCTGGAAAACCGAAATCAGGGGGCTGGTATCATCAGGTGAGAGCCCTCTTCTGGATCATAGACTTCTCCTGTATCCTCATATGGGGTAGGGGCAAGGGATCTCTCTGGAGCCTCTTTTGTAAAGCACTAATTCCACTCAAAAAGGCTCCATCCTCATAATTTAAGCACCTTAAATCAAAGACCTCATCTCCTACTATCATTTTGGGGGGTTATTCCAACACATGATTTTTGGGAAGACAGAAACATGTAGGTCTTAACACCTAAAATGCCATGATGAGTTCTGTGAGAATAGGAGGTTAAGACAGATGAATGACACATTCATAGGCAGAATTCACGATTTTCCAAAAGGTTTGTATTGCGTAGTGGTTAGGAGCGTTGACTTTGGAGGGAGGTTATCTGTGGTTCATATTCCAGCTTCTGCACTAAATGGTTGTATAACCTTCAGCACTTTTATCTGTTAATTTCTCAATGCCTATTTTCTCATCCGTATAATGGAAATAAGGATGATATCCACCTCCTAAAACTGGTATGAGGATTAAATCAATGTCTATCTATGAACATTTTATGGCCGCCATAACAAATTACCACAGACTCAGTGGCTTAACCCAACATATATTCATTCTCTCACAGTTGCAGAGGTTAGAAATCTGAAAACAGATCACTGGGTTGGAATCAAGGTATGCCCTCTGGAGGCCCTGAGGAGAATCAGCTTCCTTGTCTTCCCCAGCTTCTAGAACTGAATTCCTGGATTCCTTGGCCCAGGACCCCTTTCAGCATCTCCAAAGCCTGCAGGTTAGCACCTTGCATCAGTCCTTACTGATGTGTCCTCTGTGTTAGATCTCCCTGTGCCTCACTCTTACAAGAACACTTGTAACTACATTAGTGCCCACTTGATAAGCCACGATAATGTCCCTATCTGAGGATCCCCAACTGAATCATATCTGCCAAGTCCCTTTACCAATAAGGTCACAGTCATGGGTTCCAGGTATTGGGATGGGACTATATTTAAAGGCCATTATTTAGTCTACTGCCACATATAGCACTTAGTACAGCACCTGGCTCATAATGTGTTCTAGATAAATGTTAACTATTACTATTTCAAAGTCATTTGTGATAATGACATAAAAGGCCCACTAAAGCACTGGAGAGTGCATGGGGGTTTAGAGGAAGCAGACATTGCTCCCATCTGAGGTTATCACAGGTGGTATAATAGAGCAAAGACATTAAGAACAGGTAGTATTGAGGTTTTCAAAGATGGGGGCACTGCAGGCTTCAGGCGCAACATCATTTGGCTATCTGTCCTATCCTCCATCATATGCCCCACCACTTGCTTGTGCTCAGAAGATCAAGGGTGTTACAATCGGTGGACATGAATTTAATTTCCCTCTTTTATTAACTAGAGGACTGAGAAGAAGTTCTTTTTTATCCAGCTCTCACCTGACCATGCTGTCGGTGAATAATGGGAAAATGAGGCTTGTCACAGGGTAAGCTTGGGTGATGACATTTCTTCCTTCACTTCTTCCTCCTTCTATTTCTGAGTCCCAATGTCTTCTCCTTTAAGATGAAGACTGATAAATTATTGAACACTACATCTGAACCTAAATATGTACTATATGTTGGCTAATTGAAATTAAAAAAAAAAAAAGAAAAAAAAAGATGGAGATTGAAGTGTGTGTCTCACAGGCCTCAAGATTAAATAAAATAATGATTGTGGGGAGTCTTTTGTAAAGGGTAATCTAGTCCACAAATGCTAACTGTACCATGTGTTTCTATGTCATTACTAATTGTATAGGAACTCCCTTATTCCTAGGAACAATAAGATGGATAAACAGCACAGGTTATCTTTAAGAGCATAATGTAATTAAAGGTTCACTTTTCAGAAAGATCCAGACTGGTATTAATGCAGGTAAGAAGATGAACAGTTTGTGAAGGACAACATTAAACTCTTCACTGAGGCAATGGACCTGGACAGATGGCAGTTTTGGGTGAATAGATAAAATTCTATCCTAAATTGATCTACAAGCTAATTTGATAAAATTCTACATAATTATGAAATCATTACTTTGACTCTTCCTTTGCTCTCCTTTCATATTTTCTTTCATGTCTTAACACTATAAGATTTTTGATCTAAACCTCTTCCCCTTTCTCAAAAAATTCTTCAGATTTCCTTTGAGTTCTTTTCTTTGACAACTCTCTCATCCAAGACCTAATGATTCACATCAACAACTTTCTTTGGAACCAAATGGTTTTCTTGTCTCAGTGGGTGGTTCTGGCACCCTAAGTCTCCCAGGAAATCTCCCTGAAATTATTAGAAACAAAATTCTGGGTTGCATACACCATTGGCTTGGCTGAGTAAAGCACTTATTTTACCCTTGTGGGTCTTAGAAGAGCAATCTCTTCAATTATAAACTATGGATTGAACTTATTCTTATTAAGAAGACATTCTCCAATTCTCTTTCTGTAGAAATTAACTTTCCAGCTTACCTAGACGTGGCTAATGAGACGCAAGGTGTAATGAATGGTGAAGGGTAGTCATTAACTTACTCTGAAGCATTGCAAGAGCCCAAATCAATCTTTATTTCTACTTTGAAACTAGGAATTCTACATTTTCCTTTCCATCTTTTTGGCAGTGAATAATGGGAAAAAGAGTCTCGTCTCATGTTAGGCTTGGATGATGGCATTCCTCCTTCATTGGTAGGAAAGAGATGGATGCTAGTGGTACACTGGTCAGGAGTGGAAGTCACTTTGGGTTTCCTGCATGAAGCCATATAGTCCAAGACTGGGCAAAGGAATATCTATAGTCCATAGAAAATAAACTGAGTTGTGAGTGACTAGAACTTAATGTCTCTATGATCATAGGTCTTGATGTCTATGTCCCTTTAATCCAGACAAATCAGTGGCCCCATCAAAGAAGTATAAGGGAAAGGGCGGGATTCCATTCTTTACTAGGCTCTAGGTGCTATGAACAAGAGAAAGAAATTAAGCCTATCTACTAGACCCAAGCATTGGCAACAAGCTGTGATCAGACCTTGCAAGTTTTAATGTATCTTCACACAAATCATAAAAGCTATATTATCATTCATCTACTTAAATTATAAAATGGTGGTAAGAAAAAATTCTATGCACAAAGACAGTAACTAATATAATTTGATACAATGAACATATTTTTGTGATATATATATATATATAATGTTGAGATAATATATTAACATAAAGATATTAATGTCAGTCAAGCTGTTTACAGTCTAAAAACATTTCCAGGTACATCATAATTTGGTCCTCAGGACAACCTATGATGAAGGTAGTACAGTGAATATCATCCCCATTCTACAGATGAGACCACCGAGAGAAGGCAATCAGTCGATCCTTCAACATCCCTCACACAATGAGGGTGGCAGAGCACAGGCTGAGCCACATTTTCCTGTCTTTAGGACCAACCTAAGAACCTATTCTTATAGGAACTGCTGCCATATGAAAGCAAACAAGTCATGGCTAATTCTCATCCTCCACAGCATTATAGCTGGCTTGTTACTCTCATTACTAACCCCTTCTCTAAGCTGCAGGCAGTGTTGTGGGAAGAATAAGAAGTCACGATGCCAAATAAGATTTGTAATGTGTGTGAGTTTCAGAAAGCAAGGGGAAGCCTGGGCATGTAGTACACAGCTGATGATGAAACGGGACACTTATGGAGATGGATGTCTTTTTAAATACAACAGTCGTACTCTGTGTGTGTGTGTCATGTGTGTGTGTGTGTGTGTGTGTGTGTGTGTGTATCCTTATATGTGGGTGTATAGAGTAGCGTAAAAAATATGATCCTGAGGATAGCAAGCCCCCAAGCCTCATTAAATGCAAGTTTCTGAAATAGACTGATGTGCTACTGAACACAAAATATTCATGTATCTCTGATGAAAAGTATCGTTCTTTAGAGTGTGTTGGATGAATATGACGCTATAAATCCAGGGCTCCCCAAGTAAGATTTTTCCAGTGGCTTAGTAGACAGGAGGGGAATCTGGCCCACTGTGATTTTATTGGCTTTTGGAAATGGGGGGAAAATGTCTCCATTTCTCAAAGCTTCTGGGTGCACAAATAAAAAAAAATGAATTATAGCATTAGCAGTCCATGCAGCAAACTCGTGGTTAGGTTAATAAAATGTAAATACTTGCAGGGGCCAAAGAATAGCGCATTTGGTTCAGAAGGTGGGAGGTGGGTTGTTAAGAGCCAGGAGGCTGATGAAGGCACTTGTATGGGCTTATGAGCTCACTCTGTATGGATTCAGAGACTGCAGCTCTGTTTCCCCCAGTGGCACCGCCAACTGCAATTCTTAACGAGTTATTACATCCCGGGCCGAGCAGGCAACATGGCACATGAGGAAGTACGTGAAGGAACAATTCACTGCCTTGCAGAGTTTGTGTTCTGAAGAGGCTAGAAATGAGCCCGGGAGACCTTTCTTGAGAGGAGGTGAAAATAGGGAGACTTCTGGGAAAAGCCAAAGTGATTTTTATCAACGATCTAAAAGCTGAAAGGCAGTTTACCGATATGCAGAGAGCAGTTACTAGAGTCTTTTCTTCCAACAGAAAGGCTCCGTGACAATGGGTAAGTGAGTGTCTCTGGGCGGAGCAGAACCTGGCAGACAAAAAGCAAGTTATGTGGCAGGTGACTGTCGGTTAATTTTAACATTTTTCACAGGGAGGGCAGAAGATGCCCTTACAGGTGTGCATCAGTAAAAATATAATGTAAAGGTAAAGAAACAGAGACTCTGGCTTTTGAGGAATCGGTGTCTTAACCTCATGAACAAATGTTGTACCCCTGACTTAGCAGGAGGCTGGAGAGGGAAAGCAGCATTTTCCAAACACCTACTAAGTACAAGATGCTGTGACTGTTCCTTCCATGGATCTTATCCATTTCACCCTCTCGAGAGTCTTTTTTTTTTTTTAAGATTTTATTTATTTATTTGACAGAGAGAGAGATCACAAGTAGGCAGAGAGGCAAGCAGAGAGAGAGGGGGAAGCAGGCTCCCCGCTGAGCAGGGAGCCCGATGCGGGGCTCGATCCCAGGACCCTGAGATCACGACCCGAGCCGAAGGCGGAGGCTTTAACCCACTGAGCCACCCAGGCGCCCCTCTCAAGAGTCTTGAAAGATGAATATTTTAAGCCCATGTTTAAGCAACAAATTGATGAAGAGATAGTTGGAGTGATCCAGGTCTCTGCGGCTTAACATCTCCGTTCTCCTCCTCCCTCGCTAAAACTCTGGCGTTTATATACTTCCTTCAAAGTGTTTTGGTTTTGGTTTTTCCTCTGCTACCTCCCTGTTCAACTCCTACAGTCCCGTGTCCAGCTAATAGGGAAGCCAACTTTCCATGTCTCCAAGAAGTGATAAAGGGAAGGAGCTCAGGTTGGACATGTCATCTATCAGTACATGTCCTCAAGCTCCACTGACGCTCTTCAGTGGCTGTCCCTCTTCCTCTTCCTTTTCCTCCTCCCCCTTTCATCCCTCAATGGTGATAACAGCTCCATTAATTCACAGAAGCAGGCAATGATGTGTAATCTGAAGATACAAAGTAGGAAAACCACCTTTCCCTCTCCTTGCAGAAACAATGCTAATCATTTTTTGGTGTGAGATGCACCAAGTTCAAAGTTCCTCCAGGGTACATTACATCATAAGTTCACTGAATATCTATAGTTTGCCACGGACGGTGCTGGCAGCTTGATAGCTACCTGTGTGTAGTGTGGGAGGAATACATAGTAGTCGGGAGTTCTAAATGCATATGATAGGCTTTTTAGCTTTCAGAAATTAAAGAAACACACACACACACAAATAAAAGGTAGGTAAAACTACCGTAGCATAGAAAATAAACAAAGTGCCAACACTATGCAAAGTAAAGAAAAGTCAATGTTGACCAAAGAGAGATGAAGAGAATCCGTTTGAACAGAGCCTTACTTATGGAAAAGCAGTTTGAGCTAGCCTTACTGTGTAATGTGACTGATCAGCTTGGTAAACCAAAAGCATTTCTCCTGCTTTGTGGGATAATTTTTAAACCATACTAGGATGAGTGTTTTTCATATTCTTTGATATATAAAATAAATATATGAAATCTATTCTTTGATATATGAAAAAATAAAACTTATTTTATGTTCCTAATTTGCTTTCCTTTCACCATTTCCCCCACATTTTCATCTGAAAGAAAAAAAAAGCTTTTTTTAATTTTTTTCAAAAATTTTATTTATTTGAGAGAGAGAGTGAGCATGAGAGGAGGGAGGGTCAGAGGGAGAAGCAGACTCCCTGTTAAGCAGGGAGCTCAATGCGGGACTCGATCCTGGGACTCCAGGATCATAATCTGAGCTGAAGGCAGTCGCTTAACCAACTGAGTCACCCAGGTGCCCCCCAAAAAAGTTTTTAAATAATGGTGATTTTCAAGGTTTTGTCTTACAAGCTGGAAAGAGAAGTCGAGACAGGTCAGTAGCTGATCAGAACACAAAAGAGATTCCCTGAGTTTGGGAAGCTAGGTGTTATACACAAACAATGACTCATGGAACACTACATCAAAAACTGATGAGGTACCATATGGTGACTATCATAACATAATAAAAAAAAAAGGAATTAAAAAAATATACAAATACAGTAGCTGTCCTCTGGTGCCACATGATTGGAAGGTACCAGTGGTCTGGGGACAAGATTTTCTGGAATACATGCTGGATGATACCATAAAATATTTTCCATGAGTTCTTCATAAGGCTAGCTTCAAGGGCATGGCGTGGCCCTAAAGATGCTGCAGGAATTTACCTGAGCCCAAATTCTTTCTTAGCATATTCCTTTCTAAAGCCTTGATTTCCTTTTTGTTCTTCTATCCACCATGATAACTAAAATATCTTGCAACTTTTTCCTATGACATTTAACTCAGCAAGCACTTATTTAATACCTGTTGTAAACTAGATCCAAGGAGGTGCTTGGCACTTCCCCAGTAACTTTGCTGTTGTTATATACATCCAAAGCCTTCCCTTTTCCCTTAACTGCTTCCATTTTGCAAGTTATTTGAATTCTCTGTGCTTCAGTGTCCTCGTCCTAAATTACAATAATAAATATAGAACCTACTTAACAAAATTTTTGTGACATATGATGACTTAATATATGTAAGGTCCTTAAAAGAGTGGGTGATGTATGTTCAACATTTCATAAGCAAGAACTCTTATCGTTGTTATTACTTTGTCCTTAGGGTAGGGGGACTGGCTTTGGGCCTTTTCAAGTGAGTGGGATTTAGATTCTCCAACTGATTCCCCAATGGCAAGCACAGTGGGAACTGCACAAAGAATGTTCAAATAGAGAATTAGACTGAGAGTCAAAATACTTGTGCATTAATAAGGAACACTTATAATAAACAGTGATAAGAGAAATTACATCAAGTACCTGCTATATACCGCTAGGCTAGGGGATCTGCCTATACTTCTGCCTCTCATGTTGTTTGCATGACCTTGAACAAAGTAGTCCCCCTTGCCAGTTCCTTGTACTCCAGTTGTCAAGTGAGATGTTTGACGTGATCATTGATCAACACACTTTTCAATTATTAGAAGAATCCTCTTAAAAAATATTTCTTACAATCTTTCACATCAGTGGAAATGCTTCACCCAACTGTAGCAGCTCCTAGGAACCTCCACAGGAACACAGCTTGGAAACCTTTAGATTAAAAGGTGTCTATTTATTATGTTAAACACATAGCTGTCTGAGTGCATAGCATCATGTAAATTATTGATACAGCTCTGTGAGTTTGCAGTTGATTTCTGTAGACTACGGGGATCTAGAGCTTAGCAGCTGAGGTGATCCTAGTTCATATAAAGGATTGGCAAGGGTTATATGGCTGTGATATGACGTGACCTTAAGAGATGCCGCACAGTGACTTGAATAACCCCCACCGTTCAAATCTGCAGTGAGCCATCATAACCTATTACATAGATTCCATAGAAAGACCCATAGTCTTTGAAGAGCTTAAGCTTATTGAAAAGAGATATTGCTGGCTAATAAATGTTGTTTTAGTAAATCTCTAAAAATATCCTATAGAATGTGTCCTATATATTTTCTATATTATTATATATAAATATTATCTTATTAATATATTAATATTTTATGTTAATATAATAAATAAAATAAATAATAAATTAATATAATAATAGATGTTTTATATATATATATATATATATATATATATATATATATATATGGCAGAGGCTTTAACCCATTGAGCCACCCAGGCGCCCCCCTAGTTGTTTCTAATGAAGATATCTCATTATCCCTTTAAAAATGAGGGTAAAAGCCATATTATTTTTCCTCTAATAAATATTCAAAGCTTTAGTTTTCTATTTGTTGAATTTAGTAAATTTCTTTCCTAATATCATTCTTTCCTAAATATTTTGTGATTCTTGATTTGTTGCTCACTGTTTTATCCGAGCTCTCCTTTTGACCTGTGGGTGGATCTTGTTTCTGATTATTGCATTCAGGCCCCAGTGACTGCAGGCTCTCCTGCAGAACATGGCTCTGGTTGCCTTTCACCTGGATTTGGTGATGTCTCACAGTTTGGAAGGTCAGTAGCCCCCTGGGACACTGCCTCTACTTCGTGTATGGAGGTAGTGGCCCCTGTGCCTAAATGTACTGTCCTTGTCTGAGCTTAAAAGCTGGGGACAAATTTGCTATTGGGAAGAGTTGACAACCCAACCGCTTGAAAGCTGTTGCCTAATTAATCACTTTCGGAAATGCCCAGGGAACCTGCTCATACCACTGTGTCTTGGCTTGGTGTTTCCTGAGCTCTTCCTACAGCAGCAGAATCCAGTTGTGGTTTCCTCTAGGTTTCTGTTTTTTATTTTGTTTTAACCATATATATATTTAATACTATTTGCTACATCAATATATATTCCAAGAGGTGTTAATATTTCTCTTTCTCTAGTGGCACTCTTGTTTTCCATCCCATTTTTTTTTAACTTTTAATTTTAGAATGATTTCCAGCTTATAATATAGTTGGAATAATATACAAAGAACTCCCATTTCACTTACAGATTTTTCAGATTCCCTTCCTTTTCTCTCTTTTATTACTTTTTTTCTGAATCATTGGCATCAGATTGAATACATCTTCAGAGGCGCCTGGGTGGCTCAGTGGGTTAAAGCCTCTGCCTTCGGCTCAGGTCATGATCTCAGGGTCCTGGGATCGAGCCCCGCATCAGGTTCTCTGCTCAGTGGGGAGCCTGCTTCCCCCCTCTCTCTCTGTCTGCCTCTCTGCCTGCTTGTGATCTCTCTCTCTCTGTCAAATAAATAAATAAAATCTTAAAAAAAAAGATTGAATACATCTTCATAGTCTTTCTCATTTTATTCTCTCAGTGTATTATGTCTCAGTATTTTTTTTTAAGGATTTTCTTTATTTATTTGAGAGAAAGAGAGAGAGAGATTGAGAGAAAAAGTGGGAAGAGGGACAGAGAGAGAAGCAGACTCCCTGTGGAGGTGGGACTCGATCCCAGGACCCTCAGATCATGACCTGAGCCCAAGGCAGATGCTTAATTGACTGAGCCATGCGGGCGCCCCAGTCTCAGTATTTTCTAAGAATCAGAGTATTCTTTTACATAAATACAATAAAGTTATAAAATTCAGAAAATTTAACAGTGATACAAAATTTTCATTTAATCCACATTCCAATTTAAAAATGTTTCTACTAATTTCTTTTATAGTGTCCCCACTCTCCCCTTGCGGTATTAGGCTGAAATCACACAGTGCATTTACTGATGATATTCGTTTAGCCTTTGCTAATCTGGAACAGTTCCTTAGCCTTTCTTTTCTTTCACAACACCAACGTGTTTTAAGACAACATGACAGTCATTTTGTAGATTGTTTCACAGTTTGGGTTGTCCAATGCTTCTTGATTAATTTGGAATTTCCAGCATATTTGATGAAAATATTACATAAGTAATATTGTGTCCTCCTCAGAGAATCACATCAGGAGGCAGGTGACATTTTGCCCCTTACTGGTAACACGTTTTCTTTGTTTTCTTCAGTGTGGAGTCAATTTTTTTTTCCTTTTGTGAAGTAATTTCCAGAAAGCTATACTGAGACTATATAAACATAAAAATCATCCGTAGATTTAGCATCTATTGATGATCCGTTCCTGCTTCACTTTTACTGATGGCTGAAAAATAGTAATTTTCTAGTTTCATAATTCTTGTGTACTTATTAATTGGCATTCTGACTATTAAAAAGAGGTTTTTCTCTCATCATCTATCTACTATTTAACAACATCTTTTTATTTTTTCTTTGATTTTTATTTTATTCAATGAGTTACATTGCATTACTGTTTTATTTAGTTTGATACCAAATTTTCCCAGAACCATCTGGAGTGGGCTGCTCGAAGGTAACTTCTGTGTCTTCTTACTACATCCTCATCTTTTATTTTTCTTTTTTGGAACATTCTTTTGCTTTACAGTGAAACAAGACAATCCAGGTTCATCCAGTATTTTCTGTTTTCCAAACCTAGAGAGGGCCATATTTTCAAAGACCCAGTTCCTCTTAGTGGAGAATGGTAGTTAGAAACCACAATCTAAGCAGTAGTGTCCTCATTACTGGGGGTGTTGTTGATCCATCCCTTTTGGTGGACAGAACTAGGAGAACTCCAATTCTAATTCAAACCCAAGCATTCTGCCATGTTTTCCCACATTCCACATTTGTATTTTCCTCCTTTTATAGTGAAGATCTTGATTCTCCACAACAGCAATGTATTCATTCTTCAGTCATCCAGTACACTCATAACAATTTCAGAATTACTTTACTCATACCAGCATTAGTATGCTTTACTCATACTTGTTAGTATGACTACTAAAAAATCTCAAGATTTGTTTGCTGCTCTTATACTTTCACTTTTTAACTAAGTGTGCATAATCAAAGTACTGAGTTCTGAAGTTACTAGACTTAGTTCCTTCTGCCCCCAAAATATGATTATATTATTCACTTGAAATATAACTGAGTCTGAGTATGTTTGCCTCTAGTTTCAGAATTTATTTTCAATTCTTGTTGATCTAATTTTATTTTAATTAATTTAAACATTTACATGGCTCCAAAAGTAAAAACAAAACAACAACAACAACAAAAACCAAAAATTATATTAGTAAGAGGAAAGAAGTGTCACGTGCTGTTTTATTTGTCCTCATTAATCCCATATGGGATTGGGGGAGGGGTGCATATGTGGACAGATTTGAAATAAGTGATCATCAATATCTTGGGATTATCCAGCCTAGTTTCCTATTTTTTTTTACCATTTTAATTTAAAAAGAAAATAATTTTATGAAATTCGGGACTGAAAAATCAAACGTGTGTCCTAATTTTGCCAACCTAATCCAATTTCTAAATGCTATTAGTTTACCCACTGCGACTAGTTTCTGGATGAACTTACATATTCTGTTTGGCTTCTCAGCCAAGTGGTGAAACCAATCTGCTTTCTTGTTTTATCCCATCCAGCCAATGTCCCTGCTCTTGTTCAATCACAGGCTTGGCAAAACTTCAGGATAGTTTTGGCAAAAGTTATTCTGACATGATTTGACAAGTTGGAGGGCACAATGCAATGAAGTTCATTGTCATTTTTCCTCTTCAGCTTCCATAAACCACCCGGGGCTCCAGCTGGGTGGGGGTGGGGTTTGTCAGAAAAGTCTTCTGTGGGAAGGTGTGTGATAAGTAGGCATTAACCAGGTGGAAAAGAATGGGGGAAAGAAGTTCAAGGCAATGGAGACCAGGTAAGAAACATTGTATGTGGATGACAGTGTGGTGAGTTAAAGACCCAAGGAATTACACAAGAGCTGGAACACAGTGTTGAGGGGTAAAGGGCAGTGGGATAGGGCATGGGAACACAGGGCCTTCTGTGTGCCCATCCTTTATCTCACTAGTGCTCTTACTTGTAAGGAAATCAACTCTTTAACTAAATAAAGAACATATTCCAAGGGGAGGTCTCAGGGTCACTGGTATAGATGACAGCCTTCCTTCATCCTGACACCTCAGAGAGAACATTATGTTTTATATATTAAGAAGGTGATTCTCCTACATGAATTTGTTCTCTTTCTTCCCCACATCCTCAAATCATTCTTGGCTCTTTCCCTGCATAGTCATCCGCAACATCTACTGATGTTGTGGACAGTTTTCACATTATCAGATTATTAGGTCTAAGATGGCTTTCCTTCCCCAGTTGTATAAAGGAGCTATAAGGTAGTTGTCAGGGCAGTCAAAACATGAGGCTGTGGGTGTGTTTGGGGCTCCAAGAGACTTCTGAAATAACTTGTAGATTTGGCTAGGAGAAAGATAATGCAAAGCATCTCTTTATATGGCATGTCTTACTCTTACAAATTATTTAGAGATATGAAGGGAGACAGACCCAGAGAGGGAGACAGAGAGAGGGAGAGAGACAAAGAGGGACAGAGAACATTGCTATGTAATCCTGTACAGTATATTAACTCTCTTTCCATGCTTATGAAATTCCCAGATTATGAGACGAAACTTGCCTCTCACTATACACTTGACGGTTATGGATAGTTTCCTCCCCAGGTTTTTTTGTAGCTTTGTTTGCAACCATGATACATAACCTAGACTATGCCAAACAGGTTTGACCCAGATTTTGAATTCCCAACTACAGAGGCACAGAACTCCCTCCCTCAGTGAGGAGGGAGCAGAGGCCATGCTTCAGGTTTCTAGGGATGGTAATGGCTATGATCCTAGCAGGATCTGCCCAGAGTCCAGCAGTTGGATAGGGAGTCCCAAGGGGATCACCAGTGCAAGCTATTACACATTTGCCCAGCCGCAGAGACAGTAGTAATTTCTAGTGGACCAGTTCTGTGACCTGATTTAGGGTATCGCTCTTGACTATTTACCCCAAAATATGGCTTTTCACCTTCCCAGAGAGCTGTTTAATACCTTTTTTTTTTTTTTTTTGGGCATAAAATTGCCCTATTTCATTCTGTTGCTTGCAACTAAGAACTCTGATTAATGTACTGGATAAGTCCTTTCATCTCTTTGGGACTCAAGTCCCCCCTCTGTGAAATTGGCTGATTAGTCTATATGTCTTGGTAAGTTGGTCTAGCATAGTAAGAGTACCGATCAAGAGCATAAAAACATTTTTTTTCACGCTCAAAATTAAATAAATGAGAATGAGAGTTCCTTGAAGTAGAGATAACAAATGACAGAATGGCTCATGTAGACTTCTCATAAACGATGTCATACTCATTGGTTATTTTCTGGTATTAAAATGATGAATGACCTGGAAGTGAACTTCCTCTCCCCATAGAGTGGATCCCTGCTTACATGAGAAGTGTGCTTATCAGAGAAGGAAGATATTTCTGTTTTTAAGAAGTATTAGAATGTAAGTTCTTTAAAGGAGTTTTAGTTTTTTAAAGGGGTTTGCAATTTACCATTGAGGACAAAATCACACTTTCCATGGGAATTGCAATATTCAGGCTGAGAGATAATGAAAGAAGCAAGATGTTGTCTGGGAAGGAAAAGAGCTCCAGGGGAAAAAGGACGGATAGTCAGAACATATAAACTGAGCATTCAATTATTTTCCAGAGGAAGGAGAATCGAGATTTTTTTTTTTTTTAGAACAAAATAAAGGCTTTTATAAGACCATCAGTTTCTTTTTGGAAAATATTTCAAAGTATTTGACATTCACAGACCTTTATGGGCAAAGTGAGATATTTCTCAGGTTACCAGAACATAAATATATTTCAGACATTCACCAGTGAATATAATTGATCTGTCTTAAGCTTGGACATAGATTTTATAATACGTGGAACATGTAGTTGTTCTGAAAACACGCAAATTTAGAAGAAACAAATTAGTGTGTGCAGATTTCACCAAGAAAAACTCTTTGAAGGCTGGGAGAAGCTGAGTGTTCTTTTTGTAACAAGAAATTTGAAAGGTTAATTCCCCTTGGGTGATTTTAGGATGTTTCGCTACAAGATGTAACAAAACAAAAAGGCAGAACTTTTCCGATCACCTGGAAAACCACTCTGACACTTTTATGATGAATTGATTTAATGTTAAAATGTCCCAATTCTCTCTTACTAACCTGAAGGTATTGATAAGAAATGAGCACATTTTCTCATCTACTCACCTTAAACATTCACCAGAATGACGAATACACATGAATTTTCTGATATTGTGACTGGCGGGCCCTCCCTTAGATGTGTTCTTGATCTGGAAAGTGTTTCATCTCTGGTCGAAAGCCCTCAAAGCCAAGGACTATGCATTTTACCTCTTTCCAATAGTGGTATTGAGTGCCACAGATCTCTGGGAGCTATTTGATGATGGCCTTCAGTTGACTTTGAAAAACATTTGTGTTTCGAAGCCTACAAACAGAAGTGTTCATAAAGAAGTGTTCATAAATGGATTTGGAAATCTAAGGAACCAACTTTTGGTATCCGGCACAATTTTTTTTTTAATTCTTTCATTTGCTCATATATTACATTCCACTGAAATTTATTGAGCACTACAGATACTGAGTACTGTGCTAGGTGCTGAGATACAGTGGTGAGTAAACAGATCTGGTTTCTGATCTCCTGTTTAGTGACAGACTTAGACCAATAAAAAATTGTATTAAAACAAGGAAAATTGGAACTGTGCTAAGTGCTGCAAAAACATGTAAAAATAAAATGGCAGAGAGTATTAAAAACATGTGCTGTGTCCTAGTCAGCCTGATATTCCTAAGGACAATCAATTGAATGGCAAATAATTCTTTGTTAAAAGTCTGTTTAATTATTTCCAACCTCTCACCAAGACCTGTGGTTGGTATTTACAACAGGGAAGTTAACCTGGTTACGACGATTGGGGACAACTTTCCAAGGAGTAACTTCTGAACTGAATGAACTGAACTGAACTAAGAACTGAAGAATGAATCCGTAAGTACCAGGTAAATTGCAGAACACGGGCTTCAGGCTCGGGAATGACTTGTGGCGGCAGGATCCTGGTCACAAGCAGCCTTAACACACTGCTCAGTGCTCACCAACCCCTCTTGAGATGCCAAAGACACACACACACACACACACACACACACACACACACACACTCTACACCATCAATATCTAGCCCCTTAGTATAAATCTCCAGAGAATAAAATGGAAAGAGTGCCCAGGCAAAGGGAGACCAAATTAAAAGAATTTCATTCAGAACATTCAGGGAAAAGAGATGGCTCAGAAAAAGCAGCCCATTCAGTAATGAATAACAGTCAGAGATGATTAATCTAGAAGAATGTAACAAATACACATGTGCCCACAAGAAAGGAACACCAAATTCATAATGAAGATGAAAAAACGAGGTTCTTTAAGGGGGCTATTCAAAGAAATAAAGAAAATATGAAGCAGATACTCACCTGTGCCCTCAAAGAAATGAAAATGAATATGGATTAAAGTTGATGATTGGAGGGGCGCCTGGGTGGCTCAGTCAGTTAAGTGTCCGCCTTTGACTCCTGATCCCAGGGTGCTAGGATTGAACCCTGCAAGGGCTGAGCAGGGAGCCTGCTTCTTCCTCTGCCCCTCCCCCTGCTTGTTCTCTCTCTCAAATAAATAAAAATCTTAAAACAATGATGATTGGAGAATGAAGAATGATGGAGTCTGAGCTGTGTCCCCCCCACCCCCCCCAGTCTTCTCCCAGCAGCGACTTGATCCTGGAGCGGGTAGGAGTCCTAACAGGAAGAGCTATCAGCCTGGGGGGGGGGGGGGGCTCGAGTGGCCACTTAGCCCTAATTCAAGCCTCCCCAGGGTGGCCAACAGCCGCTGACCAATCCAGCTAGAATTATAAAGGCCAGGCTATTTTGCCTCACAGGGGACATCAGTAATGAGTCTTTGTAGCTCCAGAGCGTCCCTTGAGATTGGCCAATGCTGTCATTTGGAACTACACCCAAGTTTAACTTTTCCTTCCGCCCATCCCCAGTATATTCCTCCGCCTTTCACAGGCGTTGACTCAAGAGTACCACTAATAAACATACTTTACCCTAAACTCCTTCTCAGGCTCTGCTTTCCAACGAGCCCAACCTGAGACAAAAATGCAAGCTATCCCACAGGAGATCCTAAGTTAAGAGCTTGAGATGAAGTGGAAAATGGCAGCACTAAGGAAAGAAGTTAAAACAGATTATACTGGAGTATTTAAAACCACACCAGAAGCAGCAATGAATAGAACTGACTTGCAAAAATAGAATCAGTTATGTGAAAGGCAAGTTTGAAAAACGCCCAACTGAATGTGGTTGAAATGGGCTGAGGAAAGCAATCAGAGATGAAATGAACTCTAAGGAAGTGAGATGCTTGCATGAAGATTGGAGTTATTAAATACAATAACCAAAGAAATCACAGAAAAATGTAGAGTAGAATTTTTTTTCTGAAGTTGAGAAATATATGAATCTTTAAGTATGCACCTAATGTTTGCCGTAGTTTGAGACAAAAACATAGGTGCACGTACGTACTTTATTGGAGAGGCAATCTCAGCACGCAAAGAAGAGAGGATAGTGGGAAAGTGAAGAATATGTTAATGAGCTGATTTCTACTATGGGCCCCTAGGTCAGAGGTCCAAGATGCAACCCACCTCAGAATAATCTCACCAGCAAAAGGGAGTCTGGGGCATTTAGCTGACTCCCACCCTCCATTGTTGAAATCGATTTTGGTGTCATCAACTCTTCCATGCCGGGATGGTGAGCAACCAAGCGAACTCTGGGCCCTGGATGAAGCCGTCAGGAAAAGGAAAAAGAGCAAATCCAAGTTTGGAGATGGAAAACTGCAGCATTCTGGGAACTGTCTGCATCTACAGATAAATTCAGATGGACCAAGGGGATATTGACCAAGACATTGCTAGCTTTTTGGAAAAAATCATAAAAAATATCAAGACTGAGATGTAATTTAGTGAGGTTATTGAAATTCAAGGACAAATATAAATTTCAAAACCATATAGAAGAAACATGTCACCTACAGAGAGGATACACAACTTCCCCCCCCCATTTGTACGTGAAATAAGACAAAGGAATAAACTTGTAAAGTGTTGTAGGATGATAAATGCATCCAATTAATAAAAAGGTGGCTAAAATAAGCCCATGCAAACCAAGTTCTCCTCAGTGATATCGAATCTGTGGCATTAAAAGACTATCGATGGCCACTGGGTCTATGATGTCCATTGTTCTTTTATTGTATCACCCATATATTGTACCCAGCCCATTAAAGGCACTCAGTGAATACTGGCTGAATGAATTAGCATGTGAGTGAAGACACTTAATGTGAAAATACGTTGGTAATCACATACAGAAAAAGAGAGTTGCGATAATTCTCTCTGTTCAGAAAAAAATGTTTTAATTATTACACAAAGAAGTATATCATGTAGTATATAAGCAGTAAAATATACAAAAAGTAATAATTCTACACAAGTGCATGTGGTTAGGAGAAAGCATTATCTTTCTCTGATTCCCTAAACATAATCACTGCTACGTCACTACTGTTTTTGACTTGCCTATCTATATACACATGTAATCACTTACCCAAATGTGTGTATGTGAGTATGAACATATGAGAAACAGGAGGTTAATATGTCTCCAATCTTTGAAATACCAATTAGATAAAAATTAGCAAAACTATAAGTGCAAGTAAATGATGAAATTTAAAATACTATTAAAGATAAACTAAATTAAATGTAAATTAAATGAAAATAAGCACAAACATATCAACATGAAAATACTGCAAAGTGAAAAAAAGAAATCTTATAATAAACTCTAATGTTCAAGAGGAAGTTAAAACTGCGGTAGATCCATAGCCAGATGATAACAATAATAAAAACCCTTTAACTCCTACAAGAGCTGAAGCTATATTCAGAGGAAAATGTGTAACTTAAAGATGTGAATTTCATAATAAGAAATCACAAAGATAAATTGATTGACCTTCTAATAATACTTTTATAGTAGAACAAAAGAGGTTATGTGTGGAAAACATGAGAAATCAATAAAGATAAAAGTAGAAATTAATTTATTAGGAAATAATAAAATAGTAGAATTGATAAATAATCCCACAATTACTAAAACAAGTCCACAGCAAGTAATGAAGAGTAAAAAATATATAAAATTAGGAATTAAATGAGAAAATAAACATAGAACCAGAGAATCTAATAAAAAAGTAAAGATTACATGAAATATGTAATTCTCTATAAAAATACAATAATTAAAATTAACTTGAAATCACTGCCTCCCAAATAGCAAAGAAGCAATTACAACGTTTAAGCAGTCCCAGACACCTCCACATGTAAATTATTTCATGAAGCAAGTGATTTTAATGGCACTTAAGCTGTTCCAGAGCTTTCTATATAAACATGCAAATGTATGAGTTATAAGCAGGTTCACTGCAGATTTATTGTAATAATGAAAATGTAAAAATTGTGTAGATGTCCTTTGAAAAAGTACAGGTAAATAAAGTAGGATTCATCTACATAGGTGGTAGGAGAACCAGGATATTGGGGCATTATTCCAAAATTGTACAACAAGGAAAAATTTCCCAAAAAAAAATGATAGAGTAATGCATGAGCTGTATTTCAAAGGGTGAGTAGGAATTAGTCATATGAAGAATGGGTTAGGGTAGGCATTTTAGGGAGGAAACAACACATAGAAATTTGTATAGATTTGAAATTTGTATAGAAATCTGTACAGAAATTTGTATAATCCAAACAGGACTGATTAAAATACCTCTATGTGGGTTGGTGAGCCTGGGGCAAGTGATGTATACAGAAGGATGGAAAAAGAGGTTAGGAAAAAAAAAGAGGTTAGAAGACTTGGTTCAGAACTTTATATAATCAAGGTATGACTCAGCCAGTATCAAGAAAGAAACTGCATTGCAGAGTGCACTGCATTCAATTTACATACTAGAAAAATACATGAAGTAGGCATGTAGACACATGCTTATTATAAACCTTAATTCCCTATCCCTAGAAAACTGGCTGAACTATTAACCATGCAATGCTATTGGAAAGTTATCTTTTATTGCCTTGGTTATTTGCTATCACTGCTTCAACTCTGGATCCAGTTCTGGTCCATGTCCCATGCCAGTATGTTCTGGAATTGTTGCGTCTTTGTAGAGGACTGGACCACCACTACAAAGGGTTCACCCCCAAAGGATTCTCATTCCTTCTGTCTGCCCTTCCTTAATATTCCCATCTCTGGTCAAGCCTTTGTTACTTATTTTCCTATCCTTCTCCTTTGGGAACTTTGTGAAAGGTGAAGTTTAAAGAGCCTCACTCTTTTTAACATGCATATTCTTTAAAGCAATAGGCTGTCCCATTGCCATAGCCCTGGGGATGGTCACATAAACTGCCTTGGAGTTTGGCTAAAACATTTTTCCTAGGTGAAGTTCTACCCAAATGTCTCTCTTACCATTCAAGAGTAATCAATCCCTTCGCTTCCCCTGTTTCCTTGTCAAAGAAATATTCTTCCATGAAACTCTGCTCTCACTTTGCATTTTCTGCCTCACACTGCACCTGGGGGTTTACTCAGGGTTTCAAGCTCAGTGTCCAGGTGGCGGTAGGGACTGGACATCCAAGTCACCCCAGGAGGCATTTCCTGGGATACTTTCTATCCAGACTCATTGGCCATTCACCATTCTCCAAGAAAGGAGCACAATTCTATCTTCTCGCCCATTAATTATCCAACAAATATTATTAAAACCTATTATTCATCAAGCATTGAACTAAGTACTGGGAATACAGATATGAACAAGATATAGTTGTTGCTGTAGCTCCTCTCCCATGAGGAAGTAAGACAGTGAAACAGAGAAAACCAGTAGACTGTGCTGCATGCAATGGGAAAAAGTGGTATGGGAGGGGGAGAGAAACCTACGCAGTGTGGGGAGGGCACTGGTCAGGGACGACTTTCTTGTTTAAGTCACAGGTGAGTTATACCATGAACCAGAGAAGGATGAGCCAGAGAAAGACGGTAATGTGCACGTGTGTGTGTGTGTGTGTATGTGTGTGTGTTGAGTTGGGGTTGGTCATTAGGGATGGACAAGTCATGGGGAAAGTGGTGAAAAAGTAGCCCAGCACTTTCTGTACCAAAAGATAATAGGGAGGAGAGGTGCTTTCACCACCTGTCTAATGATGCATTCGTTGAGCTTGTTGGTTTTTTAACGTCAGCTTTTTGAATCTCTTCATATCAGATGCCCGCGTTTTAAGCAATTCAGAAGGAATTCATCCATAGTAATACATAGAAAAACAACTACAGTGCCTTAGAAATGGGTTCTTTCACTTGCCTTTTCACAAAGCCATTCAAATGATGAACTTCATTTCCACCTTTAGAAGAGTTTAGATAGAAGCAGCTCTCTAGGCATAGAAAAGAGATGAAAGTAAATATTTATTGGCACAATTCATTTTGTCTTGCGCTTTCCGGCCGTGATTGGATCGAATAGAGCTGAGAGACTTCAGGGATCAAAGGGCTAAATATCGCGAAGTGACCACATAAATTCCAAAGCTATTTTTCATTTCAGGAATATATTACGAGTGTCTTTGGTGACCAGTAGAAAATGATTTTATGGTCTTGCTCTCAATTTGAAATAAACTCATCCTGACACACAAGAGGCATTCATAATTTGCTTAATGCCTGCTTTGCGCTGTAACACATACATACATACATACATGCAACCTAACAGATTGCAGAGGAAGGGGAATTCTTAAATGCCTGTACGTCAGAGTCATTGATTCATTTATTTATCTATTTAATTCAATAATTTGTTTTGTCCCTCAATTGTCATGTGCAAGGAGGTGCAGATAAAGGTGGACAAGGCAGGCATGATTCCTGCCTCTGGAGCCTGCATTCTTATGGGGAAGACATACAGTGAAAGCCCATAAATAAATGCAGATTCTAATAAACTCTATAAAGCAAGTAAGTGGGGTGATTGGATACAGAATAACTTAGGGATGCCACGTTAGATAGGATATAAGGGAAAACTCCTCTTAGCAAGTGGCATTAAAACCAAGGTTTGAGGCTGGCTTTCTTTAAAGTCTCCATTTACAAATATGTAAAATGGGGTACTAATAGACCCCATCTGATAGGACTTTTGAAAGCATTACTTGGGATAATGACTATACAGAACCCAGCTTCGTGTCACAATTCTCAATAAATACTACTATTAAAATAGATGTTGTGGTTTATAGAATATATCCCCACCTATTTTCCCAAATAAAAATTGCTGAAGCTCACAGAGATCCACCCAGACTGTGATAGAAGGCTGTGCATTTAAAAAATCTTTAGGATACTGAACACCAAATAAAGAAATAACCCATCTCTTTTTTAAAAATTGAAAAGTAAATTTTTAAAAAATTTTATTTATTTGAGATAGAGTGTGAGAGAGAGCATGGGGCAGGGGGTGCGGAGGGAGAAGCAGGCTCCCCACCAAGCAGGGAGCCCGACCATGGGGCTCAATCCCAGGACCCTGGGATCATGACCTGAGCCACAGGCAGACGCTTAACTGACTGAGCCACCCAGGTGCCCCGGAAAAGTAATTTGTATTAACTCCTTCTAGGACAAGAGGCACATGAGAAGAAGTGAGACACAAGACAGAGTGAGACAGAATCAGGGAAGCAGAGGCAGGAGCAGGCCCTGTGTGCTATTCAGAACTCATCGGCTCTCTATCATCTTCTGAGCTAACCGGAGCCAAAGGGGGGGAAGTTACTTGCCCCCCAGAACTGACTGACCAAAAGCCCTGCATCTCCTCACAGAAGGGTGTGACCAAAAGAGTCAACAAAAGATTCAACACGGGGGTCACCGGAGTCTGGACTTTGTCAAGTGTGCTGAGGACACATGTTGAATTAGAAGCGCTTGAGAAAAGTTGGCTCAGAGGACCACGAAAATGTGTTTCAGTTGTGTGTGTTCATCTCCCTCTGACCTTCCCCACCCACATGCTTTCATAAGCATAGCATTGGCAGCAATGGCTGCTGAGATGTATAAAACTTTATAGCTCATAAAGTACTCCTTGGTTCATGGTCATCACGGGTCTGATAATAATCCATTGAATCGTTATTATTGCTCAGTAATTTTTATATGAAGGGTGTTTGTCCTAAGAACACCCAGGTCACAAGGATAGAAAAGGGGCCTGATTGGTGTCAAATTACTCTCGCTTTGGGACTATAAATTCTCATTTGTGTCTCTTATTAGAGAGACAATACATATACTGATCATTGTCATCTTCTAGAGAGAACGCTGAAGACAAGATTGGCAACCCAAATTTGCCTCCATACAGTACATGATGGACAGCCCATTAAAACAGATTATGATTAATCCTCCATGGAATGCGTTCAAGAAACCTAGTTACTATAAAATCGATTCCTTTTCCCTTTTTATCTTGGCTGCTGGGGAGTGTCGAATAAATTTCACATAAGTTTTCTTCTTTTCTTTCATTTTAACTTTCCCATGTATTCGTAGGTATCTACATTGATAACTATGTCTCTATGTGTTTCTACAACTACATTTACACTTACATCTCTGTGGCAAGCTGCCTCTCGTCTGGTTTGGAAGCAGTCAAGACATAAATCATAAATATAGAGTAGAACTCAAAGCAATTGAACAACTTGTGAATCTAGAGAGAGTATGTTGGCAAGAGAAAGTAAACCCATTTTTTTAAGCATATTAGCCTGAATAAAGACACAGATTTCAGTGGGTTTGGATTTTGCATTAATTTTATTTAGATCTCCTTTATTTTTGTCTATTTGCTCACTCTCAGACTTTAAAAAAATGCCACTTCTTTGTGGGAACAGAGAAACACATGGACATGTTGAAACAGAGATTCCAGTTATTAATTGAAAAAATAAAAAATTTCTGCTAACAGAAAACTTGGATGATTCATTATTAATTTATTTGTCAAAACATAATTGCACTGTGCACAAATTACTATTAATTTCAACTGACACACTTTGATGACAAAGTGGGAAATATATCATTAAGTTTTAAAGTCAATTATAAAGGTGCAAATCAGGGATTTTAACAAAAATTTTCCTTTTTTTTTCCCCAAAAGTTTTCCTTTGGAAATATAAATAGTAAAAAGTGTGAATAACTGATTTTGGAGTGAAGATGCCAAAAAGATTCTTCATTTTTAGATTTGAAGTCTCTGTGTGTGTATGTGATTGTGTTTATTTGTGATAGTTCTAGAAACTGCACCTGCAGCAAGGCATGCCAAGTGCATTCCTCAAGGAAACACTAGGTGGGAAGAAATATTTCATTTATAGAAAACATAGTTTATTGGGGGAAAAAAAACACCCTCCCCAGCTGTGGAATTCCCTGTTGATTTTGCTTCTATCTACTTAACCCCAGTCCTTTCTTTCCCAAAGGATTGAGTTAAATGTCAGGTATGCTCATAATCTGTCTCTATTCCTATATTAGTTTAACAGAAATTTGTGCAGCACTTATCCTTAGAAAACATCCTTATTGTTTACCATCTAAACTAGAACACTTTTAAGAGAGCTAAGGATGTTAATAAGCTAAGACACCTGGGGTCTGGGGATTCAGTAACTTTTCTCAAGGTCACGCAGATAGTAAAGGGCAGGTGGGAAGGCCACGTTCATGTTGAATGTCTTTCCAAGACTTTGTATTGAGGGCAGTGTTCAGCACAGAGCAAGTGTTCAACAAATTTCTGATGATTTAATGGAGAAATGAATCACGCTAAATGAAATAAGTCAGACACAGAAAATATCACATTCTTATTTATATGTGGAACCTTAAAAAAAAAAAGTCAAATTCATAGTGACAGAGTAGAATGGTGATTATCAGGGCTGCAGAGGTAGGGAGTGGGGGAAGAGAGATACTGACCAAAGGTAATAACTTTCAGTTATAGGATGAATAAGTCTTGGAGACCTAAGGTATTACATGATATACTTGCAATTTGCTAACAGAGTAGATTTCAAGTGTTCTCACCACACACACATGGATAACTATGGAAGGTGATAGATGTGTTAATTAGCTTGATTGTGATAATCATTTCACTATATATATACTATATATATATATATATATATATATAATGAATATATATATACACTATATATATTCACTATGTGTATATATATCACTCGTATACCTTAAATACATAAAATTTTCATTTGTCCATCATATTTCAGTAAAGCTGCAAAAATAGATTAACTTGGGGAAAAAGAAAATAAAAATAAAATGCTTTTACAAAAGAATTTTAACAAACCTCATTTGGAAAAACAAAAGAAACACAAAAAGAAGTCAATCACTATTTTAGATTCACCATGATACCTAACTCAAATCTTAGGGAAGAAAGATGGAAGTGTAAACCAGGGCAGAAAAGCCCCCCCAAATGATGGGAGGAGGATATTGGAAGTTGCGAGGCAGCTAGAAAGTAGAGCAAATGCCCACCGTGGAGAATGAGTGAATGCACGCAATACACCTTACAGGTTTGGGGTGATGATGGAGTGAACAGACAAGAAAGTCCTTTGAAAAAGATACGTTTATGCATTATTATTCGTCACTCCCTGCTCTCATCTTATCTCTACTGCACTTGCTGGTTTACGAGTCATTTATCATTAGTGCATTAGTAGTTCATTGAGGATCAGAAACTCACAGCTTTTATATCCCTACTCCCTATTTAACAGCCTAAGGGGGTAGAGAAGCTCAGAAAAGGGTTATTACGTGGATACAGACAATAAATAAGAAGTGATGTTTCCTTCAACTCCCCAACAGAAAAGAGCACCCTGTTTACTAGGAAGTATACATATTTTAGAGACTGTGCATGGCAGTGAGGATTGGAACATCTTTTGCACACCCTGGGAAATCAACACACCTGTGGATGTTTCTCCTTGCTCCATATTTTCCAGGAGTCTGTGTGTCCACTCTGAAATAATAATCTTCCCCTCTCCCCAAAATGTGAAGACTAAAATAATCTAAAGTCACATCACTCAGAGATTAGGAATTATTCCTGGTTGTTGCTAGCTTTATTCACTTCTTGTACTTTTGCTTCTGATAACTCTGTACGTTCAGTGTTAACCATCAGAAGCCCTCTCCATGGGGAAAATGATCAGGTGTGACCTCATCACTTAAAGACAACATTGCACACACACTCAGCACCTGGCCCCATTGTCTTCTTTGAAGATAGGGTCACAAAATTAAATATTCCCAATTAATACTGGTTCAGCCCTCAAATCATGGACGTGAATGCAATTTATATTCATAATAATCCTTTGTGGGAAGTCTAAGAACATCCTTGGCTTTTGTCTTCCTAAGAAAATTGTCGAGGTTTACATAACCTTTAAGAGGTAAACCGGAGTATAGATTGTGTCCCTCTATATACGATTAACAAATTGAACTGCGGTATCTCTTTTACTTATACTAAAGGATAGGATACACATTTTGCACACTAGGGTAGAGATTTAGCAATCTGCTCTTGGTTCAAGGGGGAAAAGTCCCCAACTTGCCTATGATACTGAGGTAATTTATAGTGTGTGGTACATCAGAAATGAAAGTCCCCAAAGTTATTATAGTTCTATTTAGGAAAGTGGGGTATCATTTTCTTGTAACAGGACCCTTAAATAGATGAATGGGGGAACACATCCTAATTATGGGAATTGTGTTGCCAAGGTTCCAAGGATTGGAGTTTTAGAGGTTTTAGGACCAGTGATAACTCTTGGCTGAGAAAATTGCATTTAGGCAAAGAAAAAAAAATGCTGAGTCTTTCAGCTAAAGACCTCATCTTTGCAGCTGTCTCTGGGGTGCATATGTGGGTTGTTGTGGGTGGGAAAGGGATAGGGCCTACAGGTGTCAATAGTTGGGCTGTCGTGTGGCCACACAGTAAGAATCACACACTGTATGTGTGGAAACACCTATTAAAGAAAGGTGAGTATCAGCCGGTCCCAGAGAGGAGAAGTGAAGATTAAGTCCTCTGATGAGTGTCAGGGATAAAAATGTAAGGGTTCCCCAGAAGCTCAGGCAGACTCATCTCTGGCCTGCTCTCGGAGCCACTCTTCTTTCTTCTCAAGAAGGAATTTTGAGGAGAAAATATACTTAAAATTCCAATATTTCTTTAAACTTTGATTAAGTAAATGCCAACCTGAAGGAGGTTCAACAAATCTTAGTGTCAGATCACCTGCGTGTACACACACACACACACACACACACACACCAGTTATTGCATGTGAAATAAAAATGTAATACAAAACCACGACAAAACAAACAAACAAAAAATGCCCGTGGGACAAAAAGAAGTGCAATTTGAGACTCAGGGTGTAGCTGGAAAGCAAGTCTTTACCTACCATTTACATTTCATCTCTGCCGTATTGGAGTAATAAGGCAAGAAGTAAACTACTCTGATAATATGCTTTTTTTTTCCTTATTAGATATTCAGATTCTACATGAAAGAGCTCCATTTCCCCAGATTGAATGCCATCCAGGTTTAGATGTTCCCTGAAGTTCCTCAATCTTGGGGTCTGAGGACCTCAGCTACTGCAGGTGTGGTGCAGTGGGAAAGGGAATAGGGAGGGTGGAAAAAGAGAGCCAACTGAGTTCCACTGGGGAGGCTTTTGGGTCTCCCACCCCACTTTAACCCAAAGCACTACATTTGGACCAGTATTATCATTGGGCTTTCTCTGGAGATTTTTGAGCTAGGACTAGGACGAATTGAGTGAGGCATTTGCCCTGGGCACTCAGTCGAAAGGGGATGCCAAAAAAACCCAGTAATTGACATAAGGAATATCTAATGCAATCTTTAAAAAAAAAAAAATTCCAATAGGTTATCTATGGCTCACAGAGTAGCCACTTGTTTTGTTAATACAATTTTACTGGAACCGTGGCTATCATTAGCATGAGTGAGGTAAGATTAGGCAAATACAGTGTCGGATCTTACCTTTACTTAAAATGTTGACAATGTGTTCCTCATGGATTATGGATTTTTTATATTTTAAAATATTACATTAAATATTACTTATCTTCACTACTGAGTATTTTTGGCATCGCCTCCAAAATGAAGACTTCACTTGCCTCATCCTAATTCTGGGTTTTTGATATTTGAACCCCAGATTAAATTTTAAACAAAATATATGACGAAAGAATTTGTAAATCACAGCCCTTAAATATGAATAGTGATATTGTGTCTGGGAAGGAAGGAAGGAAGGAAGGAAGGAAGGAAGGAAGGAAGGAAGGAAAGAAGAGATGAAGTGAGGAAGGAGGGAGGAACAGAAGCAGTCAGGGAGGAAGGAGGAAACCATTTTCTTCAAAGCTGAGGGCAGAATCCCACCTCTTCCACCAGCCAGTTATGATTTCCTTATTCCATTTGGCTTTTTGTTTGTCTTTGTTTTTGTTTTTGTTTTAACTTGGTAGAATGGTTAAGGGTATGATCTGGGGTTTAATTCTGGCTCTGAAATGTTTTTAGAGTTGTATTTTTAATTCCCTGACCTTCAATATCCTTATCTGTAAAATGGGGGAAACATCTACCTCACAGCATCTGTGTGATAACAAGTGAAGACAGTGCATAAAGTTCTCAAACTCAGTTTCTGATATACACTAAGGTCTCAATAAAAATTAGCATTCGGTTTTCTTGTTTTTTATGTTCATGACATTGTTGATTTTTTAAAGTAATGTTTCCCCTATTACTTGACAGCATTCAATTACAGAAAATGCAGTATATTTTGTATTAAATATATATTACAGTATGTATCTAATGTCAAATTGCATTACACATGTTATATATTAAGTATATGTTGCATTTACATATCATAGGCTATATTAATTTTGTATATATTTTTATTATATCAATATGTATCTTTTGACCTAGCCTATATGTACTCACAGCAAAGAATCCCATGCCTTATACATCTGTCGTATCTTATACTTTGCTTACAGGATTCAACTTAATCTAAGTTTTATTCATTTCGTCCCATTTTTCCAGGAGAAGTAATTGAGCTAGCCATCTTCATTTTTGCTGTCCTTTTCAATCCTCACAACAACTTTGTGAGATATACAATATTATCTACATTTGCCAGTGAGGAAACAGGGGCTCAGAGAGTCTGTGACTTGCCCAAGGTCTCATGGCCAGTTCTAGAATTCTGTGTGAAGACGGTTTAACGTTTTCATCCAGCTGTGATTGTTTTTTAATTTGTTTGGTTTTGCTTTAACTCTCCAGCTCAATCACGCTGTATCTCAGAGTGTGAGCATCCTAGGCAAACCCACTTATGGTTTGGTTAGTGGTCATTTTATTTCGGGCAGAACTTGGCTCGGCATGAGTTCTGAGAAGACTTTACTAATAAACTCAAGCTGGATTAGGTGCAGCCATACCATCAGCTACTTCTTGCTCTTCCTGCACCTACCACACACGATATAATTGTCTTTTAAAATGCTTACCTGCTGCCAAAACACTCTGGCCTTCTTGAGCTTACTAAATGTGCTTTATTCACTTCTGTATCTGCGGTACCTCGTGAACCTTTGGCACCTAGTAAGTGCTCAGTTAACATTAACTGAATAAATGAATGTGTCCATGTCTAAAAATTGCTATCCATTTAATGAAGAACGACATTAAGATCTTCCAGACAAGATGAGAAAAGCTATGATATTTTGCTCCGCCAGGCCTTGATCTGTTGATTAATCTGGAACATTTTTCTGGAATTGTTCTGCCATTTATCTCGCAAGCCAACATTCCATGCAAAGCGTGAAAGTGCATATTCATTTAAACAGACTCCCCTTCCTTCTCATTTTTACATATTGAAACTTCCCGTGTTTTTGATAGATGAAGAAATTTCAAATGTGAATGAGTTTTCGGTGGGTAGAGTCAGGCTAATTTTCATTTAATTTCTCTATATTCCTAAGAAGGTAGATGATACAACTGCTAAGATAGCAACCAAATAGGGGAGTGTTTTCCCAGTAAGATTATACACACCAGTATTTCAAGATGATTTCCGTGGTGTTCTATAAAAAGCCAGATTCTTACATTTTGTGCCTGTTATGTGGAACCACATTCAGTATCTAATAATTTTTTCTTCATTATATACAGAAATTGCTTCTGTAATCATAATAAAATATCTGCTGTTGTACTACTCCAATTTTGATACCGCCCAGGAAGTTCTATTCAACTTTTAGAAAGGCTCATATTCCATAGCTGTTTAATAACTCCTTCTAGGTGGGTGACAAGTGCCGCATTAGGCCTTAGGGATATATAGACGAATGTGACACAGTCCTCTCTGAGATGCAGCAGTATTTATTGTGGAAGATGCGCATGTCACCATCTCAATACACCCGGTTCGGAATTTCTTTTGGAACCTGAAAACCGAGGCAATGAGTCAGGTCAACTCTAGAACTACTGTCTGTCATGAAATTCTTTGTGGTTGCAATTATGATTAATTTCACTGGACGTAACTAGAAAGAGATGAGTATGTAAAACTTACTGTATAATAAAATATGGTTCCTGTGAGGAAATGCATTCATTTAGTATTGAGAGATAAAACTCCCTGATCTAAACAGGATGCAAGTGGTAAATGACCTTGGAAATGAAATTAAAAGGAGGATTTGGAGCTTCAAAAGTTCCACGTTGGTGTATTCATTCCTGTTGTGATTAAGTCCTTCTCTACTGAAGAAATGCATTTTTGGAAAAATGGACTCTGTCATTGCTGAGGCTGTGTCTGGCCTATCCTTAGGAGAAGTGATTTAAACAAATTAAATTTCTTCTACTTTTTAAATTGAACAGGCTGGGATCCTCAAGCCCATCTCTCCTATTCCCTTGCTGGAGTGAAATGAAGACCAAACTATAATTGGCAATTAAGAACTTCGGATTCTATTATAGAGCCCTTGTTGCAAAATTCATCTGCACAGGAACTTCTCAAGGAAAGTAAATATGTAGATCACTGTGAGCACACAGTGCCCTCTCCCCCCAAGAACTGAAAATGTCAGCTCTGCACCACAGATCAGCTGTCCCTGGATAATCCGTGTCTGGCAGCTTCACTGCTTCTCAGATAACCTGGGAGGAATGAAGAGGTTGGGTCCGTGGATATTTGCCGTGTAAATCAGCTCTGCACAACATAAGCTGGGAAGACACTTACCTGTAGATAAATTCAGTTTCTGCTACAAAAACTCCTCTTTTGAGGGCTTTTTTTAAAAGCTACAAATCCCCCTATTTCTATATATAAGTTGGAAGTTGATTAAAAGAAAGATAAATGCAAAGTTGATATGATGAATATATCCCCAATCTCGTTAACCAGCAAAATTCAAATCTGGGTAATGATTACCAATTTTTACTACGGGTGAGCAAAAAAACCCTTTTTTTAAACAATAATAACCAATAAGTTTGGGCAAGGATCCAAGAAATTGGACACTCTCACTACCCCCGCAGTTAATGATTTGGAAATATGTACCATGAGCTATCTCATGTGTGTATCTTTGAACTAGTAATTCCATTTGGGGGAATTAAAAATAAGAACGTAATTAAGAGTATGGACATAGACTTAATAAATGTTGTATTGTCAACATTTTCATTTGTGGTAGTTAAAAATAAGAAACCACATAAATATTTTAAAAATTGGAAATATTCAATCCATGGTGATTTCAGCGGTTTTCTTTGAGATTTTGTATTTTGTAATGTTTTCCTATGAAAAACAGTTGCTTTTATAATAGTAAAAAATAATATGTGTATAATATATGTATAAATGGCAAAATATATACTAAATATTTTCTGCTGTCAAAAGCAATCACAGATTATAAAGGTGTTTAGACTTAAAGATTTAGACAGGCATTTCTTGAGACAAACTACAAAAATTCAGACTTAAAGTCATATCTTAAGGTTGGATAGCAATTCTAAAGGTATCAAAGCTTCCCGAACTAATGTTCAAATTCTTAAACACCCAATAAAAACATAGCCATCATTGCTGGAGATGAATGGAGAGAGAGCCTTAGCCCTGAAAACAAAAATCCCCCATGAATCTTTTTCCCCGTGGGAAGGGAAATAGAAAAATAAAGCCTGTACATTTTCAAACATGGAAGTATGGAGGAAGAATCCTTGACTTAATATGTGTGGCACCATTAACCACAGCAGCTCACACAAGGTGGTAATAATGCTAGAAGAATTGTCAGGCCTGTTGAGGGCACAGAATAGGAACACAGAGATTTAATATTCAGATCTCTAGAGGGAGAAGGATTTAGAATATTCTAATATCTTTTGAATCCAGCTCCTCCCTTCCTTTCCCCTCAGCCCCGGTCTTAATTCATGCCCTAATGATCTCTCTCCTATACACCGACAGTTCATGCCATGTAGTAATTTGCAATTATTCTGAGATATGAATTCGAACAAAGCTTTGTGAGGCGGCTGATGATTTAGAAATCCAGTCTCATTTGAAAAGTGCTTTGTTGCTGTCTTTTCATCGACTGGGAAATGTTCTAAATGTTGGCTCTTTGTGGAAAAATGTCCATCTCGTGAGAAAACAAAAAGTGTAAATTTAAAAGGTGAATAACATCTGGTCGTGTGAGAACATGTACAGAAGATATGAGAATTATTACAAATGTGATTCCTGAGAATGAGAATGCCAAAATTCTGTATCAACTATTCCTTACTGTTAAACTCACTGCGTAGTATATCAGTTGGGGAAGGGAATTACCTGTTTAACAAACATATGAAGATTTCAATCTATCACACACTTCATAGCAAATAAAATTTCAAATTTCCGTGAGAGTTATCTTGTGAAAAAAATAAAAATTAAAAGGAAATCTCTCAGAACAATTAAGGGAATATTGAATTGATTTTAGTATGGAGAAGATATCTATCTATATGGATACACATATATATATGTGTGTATGTATGTGTGTGTGTGTGTGTGTGTGTGTGTGTGTGTATTTTAGCCAGACAGGATGTATTGCCCAAAAGAAACACCTATAAATTGACCTTAAGAACGTAGTGGTGAGGAGTGCCTGAGTGGCTCAGTGGGTTAAAGCCTCTGCCTTTGGCTCAGGTCATGATCTCAGATTCCTGGGATCAAGCCCCGCATCGGGCTCTCTGCTCAGCAGGGAACCTGCTTCCCCCTCTCTCTCTGCCTGCCTCTCTGCTCTCTGCCTACTTGTGATCTCTCTCTGCAAATAAATAAATAAAATCTTAAAAAAAAAAAAAAAAGAATGTAGTGGTGAGTTTTAGGGGAGGGGATGAGTTCTACAGTCCTAGGATTGAGAATCAGTCTTTTACTCTAGATCTGGACTATGAACTCATGTATCTCAGTACCCCCCACTCCAACCCCTTACTTGAAATAGGAAGGCTAAGTGGGCTGGAGTTGGGTATTTTCTTTCTTCCAGGCCAGTAGGGTAGGGCCAGGTTAACTAGTTTCTCCTGAGTGCAGACCTTGTTAAGAAGAGAATGCTGTGGTATATTTCAAAATGGCTCCTTCCCTCCTCCCCTTGTGCAAGCATGAGTGGATTTTTCTCTAGTATTTACTGTGAGAAAGTGGTTGAGCAATGGAAGGTAATGCTCACAAAACTGTGAGCGCTCCCCATGACTGGGTCTCCCTGGAGACTTTTAACTCTCAGAGTTGTCCACAGGGAGCCTACAGCAATTCATCAATTAAAGTTCAGGTTTTCCTACCGCCATAATGGCTCCCAGTGAAGTTTCTCCTCACGACTCTAGTCCGGTAAGCATTGACTCCTTCCCTATATGTGCTTGTCTCTCTCTCTCTCTAATTTGGGGGAACACAGCTTGTTTGCCCTGTATCCTCACGTCTCTTACAAATCCTAGAAGACCTGTTTTTAGGATGGACTTCCTAGCATGTGCAATCAGAAACACAGAATGCTCATTTTTAAAATGAGATAAAAAGCAGCTATATGAAATCTCCTGTGCATGAGATTTAAATTATAGATGTTAAAATGTATTATAAGTCTTTCTGTTCCGTGATTTTTACTATTATTCATAAGGCTTGATGTTTTTCTTATTTTACAATATATTATTATGTGATTCCAGAAAGATTTCCTTTTTCATGTTTGTGTGTTAAAATATATATATTTTTTGAATACAATGGAAGCCAGTACATTGGAGTGGCAGAAGGTAAAGTATACCATGGATTATTGACTTGGACTACATTGTCCCACTTGCTTAGTAAACAAATAAAATGCTCACATTTGAAATCAAAATCAAAGATTAATATGATCTGAAAGTTATACCTTAAGGGAAAAAAATAGATTCTGACCATTTAAAGGGTAAATTTTGGAATTAAGGACCTAAACTAAAACAAATATTAGACAGACAATCATGACAAGCTGACTCAACATTGTTCAGTTTAAAAGCAAGGATTATGTTGGCATCTTTGTGATTAGTGTTCTCTTTCAAAGAAAATGACTATCAGAATAAAATAAATCCAAAAAAAAAAAAATACAGTGAAGCACTTAAAATGGTAAAGCATGGAGATCAATGCAACACAACACATAATATGGATATGGCATGAAATTTTGAGTTGCTTCGTCAATGAAGCAAGAGCTGATTGGATTAATTGCATTGAAAGAGTCAATATTCTCATTCTTCCCTAGTCCTACACACCAATTAAGGTTTTTGTCACAACTCCAATTGAGACCCCTTTTTGAATGTCACCAATTTTCTCCAGATAAGATATGATAGCAATTCTTCATTTTATTAAAACTGTTAGCAATACTGAATTATCCCTCTTTGAGATTTTTGTTTCCCTTGGCTTTTGGACAGCATTCTCTTACTTTTAGTTACCTTCCCATCCTGATCTGTTTCCTCAAATGTTCATCCAGTCCATTAGATTTCCAGTGTATTCTGATGATGCTCAAATTGTGTCTCCAAAACCAACTTTTCCCTGAAATCTAGACTCTGAAGAAAACTATCTAATTGACATTAACTTACTGTGCCACAAAGTGCAACTTGATCCTGACACTTGCTTTTCTAATTCCCAACTTGTAACTGGAGTTAGTCACAGTGCCCTTCTGTTCAAAAAGAGACATCTTTGTCTTCTCCTTTTTCTTACGCTTGACACTCAGTCCTTCATCAGTTTTGTCTCTAATTTCAAAATAGATCCTGAATCGAAACAACCTTTATCTCTCTCCCTCTCTCACCTGAGCTCATCATCTCTTCTCTGGTTCAGTGCTATAACCCTTACTCAACCTCTCTCCTTCTTTAACTGCATTTCCTTGTCACAAAATCATTGAGCTAATTCTTTTAAAAAGAAGTCACCTCATGTCACCACTCTACTCAGAACTCCAAGGGCATGACATCACAGGGAGAGTACAACTTCACATTTTTGACATGGCCTTCGGGACCCACATAATACAGTGCCTACTTTGACATTTTCTCCTGCTACTTTTCTCTCACTGGGGCTCCTTGTAGTTTCCTTGAAATTCAAGCTGTACTCTGGTTCCTTTGCACTTACTTTTAACTCTGCACCAAAGAGCTTACCCCAAATATTTATATGCCTCTTTCTCTCCTGTGAGGTATGTCTCAATTTGTCCTGTTGGTTTAAATATTCTCTTATCAGTGAGATCATCCCAAGCAATCCATTTATCATAGTGT
Organism: Potos flavus; assembly: GCA_028534135.1. NCBI lineage: Eukaryota > Metazoa > Chordata > Mammalia > Carnivora > Procyonidae > Potos > Potos flavus. The sequence continues at coordinate 8,212,841 of CM052885.1, read as the reverse complement.
GCCCAGCCACACACTTCTTCTCCTTTTATTCTCTTTCCACTTGTTCTGATTTATTCTGCTATGGCTCTCTTACTATCTGATGTATAGTGACCTGACTGTCCCCCCCCAAAACCTCCTGGAATGGAAGCGCTATGAGAGCAGTTGCCGTCAGTATCTTCGGTACCTTGGTAGGAATTTATTCATTCAAGATTTCTTGAATGAATGGTTGAATATATGAATAAATACTTTTTTCATGATGTAAACCATGAGTAGGGAAGTGCTTCCATTAGTATATACAAATATATTTGTAGCAATGAATTTTGTAAGATTTATCTTTTGACTTTTATATCAAATAATTTTATTATTTGAAATAATATTATTTGAAAAAATTTGAAATTTTATTATGAAAGTGCATTTATGCTTTTTCTGAACAACTGAAAGTGTTGTTTCTTTTATTCTGTCCTGTGTTCCTTTTAGATATTTTAGATATTGCAGTTCTTTTAAATGATCACATGATGTGGCTATTAGGGAATTTAAAGTCATTTATACCCTATCTTTGTACCATATAAAATTTTTATGACATTCATTTATTTATATCTCCTTTACATTTAGCTTCATTTTATTTTTCCACCAGTCTTTCCCTTTCCCCTAAGTATCTTTAAATATTTATTTTTTATTTCATTATATGTCTACATGCCACCTAAAATTCAAAACTAAGAAGAGGTGAACATACACACACATATATACATATGCACACATAAAGATACAGTTTAAAGATAAGTATCACAGTGGCAATAAATGAAATATATACACATCGTCTTTTATTTCTAATTTATAAGTCTGTTAAAATTATGTGAAATTTCAACTAAGAGGGCATATATCCTAAACATATTTCTAACTTTTATAATCAACCAAAGAGTTAATTTAGTAGACATGTATAGTGAATAGAGTGCCTGTTTTGAAGTCTTGGCTGGCTTTAGTGAGTCAAACACAAAAGTTTTAATAGGACTCTCCTATCCACTTTTCACCCCGACAAATAGTGCTATCATAAGTTCCTGGCATATATTCTCTTCTAGTATGGAAGCTTCTTGAAGATGGTGCCATGTTTTATTTGTTGCCATAAAGAAACTGTAGCTATACAGTGGTCTGTCTTCTGATATGCACTTTTAAAATGAATCAACGTCACAATAAAAATAGATTCCTAGGCTTTCAAATTCTTTTATAGCCTGGTGATCAAATGTTTGATTGAATTCTGGTATTTATAAAGCAGATCTTATAAATACAACAATTAAATAACCCACACATTTTTCTAACAGAAGGTGAAGCAGTAGCTCTGTCGTAATTCTAAATGTAGCCTCCTTTTGGACACAAATATCAAGCTGCTTCAAAGTGAGATTTCTTTATGAATTGAAGTCAGAAATTCTAATCAGTGAGATGGGACTGCTTAGAAATTTCTCTGTGAGTAAGGAGATTGTGTGTCTATGTTCAGTGAAAAAGATGTATGTATGATAAAATTCTTTAGTAGACATATCTGGAAAAATGTTTATTACTTTATGGAAAGCAAACAAGAAGAAAAGGGAGGATTAGATTCAGTGGTTGGTTTTTCGTGGTTTTTTTTTTTTTTTAGAGGTGTTTTAGCACCAATAAAAGACATCTAAATGCACATAAATGATAATTTTAAAGAGTTAAGTTCATATCCTCCTGACAGATATGGTGGAATTTCTTGAAAAACCATGTTGAAAAACAAAGATCATATTAGCCCAAGTCAGAATCTTTTGCACATTGACTTTCAACATTTCCAGTGAATCATGTATAAGCCTGTTAGAATTTCTAATGAAATGTATGCCAGATTAAGGGAATCTTCTGCCAGTTTTGTTCCTCCAATTTTATAGAAAGAAAAAAGAAAGACATGATGAAAATATGTAAGTATCTCACTCAGAAACATTTCTTTTCCTATGCATATCAGTTATTGGAAATGTAGAGATTCTATTTCATGATTTATTTACAAATGTTTGTCTCACACACTTTTGCACAGTACTACGATTATTCTAATGAAAGTTTCCGTGGTCAGCATGACTCCTCCAAGAAATAAGGGAACTTCATGGAGGGAACAAAAATAAATAGAACTGTCCCCCATCACCATTTTCTGAGCTTGGATGTTTAGTTACACTTTATTCCATTGTTGAATGCTAATCTGGAATTTTAATGGTTTGTAGCAGTGTTAATGTTTTCTAAGGATATGTGTCTATGGGATATTCTTGCCTATTATCATGGGACTGATTCAATCTTTTTTGGCTCTTGTTTTCCTATTCTTCTCTCTCTACTTGATTACCTATTTGATTATCTACCTGCCCTAGAGAATCATAAAATCTTACTGTTAAGTAGGAAGGTTTTAATACAGCTTTTGATAACTGATGGAACAATGTACCATAAACTTCTTTCAGTGTGTATTCAGATGGTCTGTTATCTACCCTGATTGAACTCTTCCTCTATTGCATAAATTCAGAATAAACCTTCCTCCTAGTCCTTGTCAATATTATTCCTTTCTCTTGAAAACCCCTCCTAATATTTTTGCATGCCCATCTGGCCCAATTAGTTAAAATGTGCTAACCTCTAAAGAAGATTTTCCCCTTCCTTCCAAGGTTAAATAGCTAATATTTATTGAATGTTTATTGTGTGAAAGGTATTCTGCTAATTACTAAGCATCTTATTTTTACAACGAACGATTAGCTGTCATTATGCTCACTTCATATATCATGAAGTTGAGATTTGTATAGGTTGATTACCTTGCCACGTTTAAACATTTTCTATATGATAAAGTGAAATCTACAACCAATAGTTTCTATTTCAAAACCCAGATTCTTCAGTTCTATTCTTAACTGCATTGTACATTTTCTGATCTCGGTTGGTGTGAACCACTTTTAAAGCATGTACCAGAGTCTAATTAGGTTTCTTATTGTATGTAACAATTGACCTGGATATAAGTCATGTCCCCTTTGGGAAAAGGATAAGAGCCCAAAAAACATTTTCTACAAGCAAGAACAAAAACTGTAATTTTCATTTGATGTAGCTACTCTGTATGTATAGTGTGTATGTGTGTGTGTGTGTGTAAATTTTTAATTGAATTTACTTGAACAAGAGTCCTTATCGATGGTCTTGCCCAAGGTAGAATGCTTTTATGGCTAAATTTTCTGCTTACCATCCTGACAAAAACATCAGTTAGATATCTACATATTGATGGAGAAATTCAATCTAACATGTAGCACATTTCTTGGGAGGCCTTGTAATTTTACTCTATGGAGGAAACAGGTAGTCTTAGCAGGCGTCAGAACCATCCTGACTAAGAATTCCCCTGGGGCTCAGTGATGCCACAGAGAGACATTTGGGGATTAGTTTATTCAGACACAAGTTATTAGAGGGAATGGCTGGACAAACTGCTCTTAGCTATGGTTATATTGAGAGCATAAGAGATATATTTACTTATTAAGGACAAAACATTCCACAAAATACTGACTTCTTTGTTATAAAGTGCCCTGCAGGATGGCATAGGAAAAAAAAAGAAAAGAATTAACTCACAGTTAACTAAATTCTGCTTCAAAGCTTTGATTCAAATGAGGATTTAAGAAGCGTTTTCTTTTTTCAGTAGCAACTCATTGATTTTTTTCTGAATGAGATTAAGTATTCATTTTAAAAGTATAAAAACTAAACCAAAGAATAAGAAACCTCTTTTTGCTCATTTTAAATTATTGCATAAACTGTGTAACAAAAACCATATTGGAAATCAAAACAGTGTTGAAAAGTCAACTACAACTTCCCTGCCTTCTTTGGGCAAATAATTGCATTTTTTAACTCACTCATAATTGCAAGATTTAAATAGCAAAGGAAAAATATTTAGTGTTTATCTCCTCCAAATATGCCCACTATGTGAGAAGAAAGCTACATTATGTCGAACACAGAATGAAATCTTCCTAAATCTCAAAGTTAGCAAGTGAGAAAGGCATCAGTCAAATTTAGACCTTAGTAACTTTGTAAAACATGATTTGCTCCAATTGACACATTTCTAATTTCTGCTGGGCATGAAGAAATAAGAAAATTGGCATTTAACTTGCTCGGAGGACAGAGATTCATACCCAACTAAGCAGAGATCTTTCCCAGGAGCCCGGTGTTCCACCTGGGAAATAATAAAACTCCTAAATTGAGAGATTAGTTTTTCCATTAGAGTGATATTACTCGTTATGGCAACTGCTTACCTTAAAAGTATCTCTTAATGTTGATCAGAGCATCATCATTTCTTTGTTATGATTTCTATTTTAAGTCAGGCTGCCATTCCTCCATCAGTTTTGAGGGCAGACTCTAGAGTCAGAATTTTTGAGTTGACCCCACCCAGCTCAGCTGTTGATTCTGTGAAACTGGACATGTTTGTGTAATCGCTGTGTCTTGGTTCCTGAACTGCAAGTCAAAGATTAGAATAGTATCTACCTTAAAGTGTTGTTGTAAGAATTTAATTAATTTACAAGTGAAAAACTCTCCGAATAGTACTTTTCATATTATAAGTCAAATATTGGCTTCCATTATGTTTCTAGGTTGATACAACAAAAATGTAATTTAGACAATGGATTCATTGATATCTCTCTAACTTTTTCCAGAATGTGTAAATAAATTACATGGATAATATTCATATTTGATCCCAGTTGTAAAGTTAAAACAAAACAAAACATTCTGTTCTAAAACCTCCTGATACTCTGTTTCATTGTGAGAAATGTTTGGGAAGACAATCCCATTACTTACAATCCTTTTGATATTATAACAATTCTTAAAGTTTCATCTACTGCATAGAAATTATCCATTATTTACACATTGTTACTAAATTAGCTAATTGACCATGGCTTGTAATTAAATCTGAGGTGGATATTAAATTATTCATGCTGTAAATAAATTAACGCTCAGAGATTTTGCTTTCATTTTTAGAATATTTGATTAGTATTCCTTTATTCTGTAACGTACCCATTTTCATTTCTAATGGGCCGTAATTTTTCACAGATGGGCACTATGAACCCATAAAAAGTTGGTGTGACTAATTTGAGTTTACCCTGCTTTGTCTTGAAAATCTTTCCAGTTGTTCTTTCTAAAGTTTCTAACTGCATCTGACAGGCTGGTGCAGCGTAGACCTTTGAAGTATGGCTTCATTGTAATGGGGCTGTCTTTCTGACAATTGCATCAAAATGTAAGCATTGAAATCAGATTTGTGTATCAAAATTGTTTCCTTGTGAGATTATAAATAATTCTATCAAGTTATGGTCAAATTACAATGGCCAATGTAAGATGAAATGTGAGTAGTATAATATAGCATAGAAAATTAGATGACAGTGGGTACAGCTCATAGCTTCAAATATTATTTATGGTGTCATCTCTTTGTCGATGCACCCCTGTGTATGCAAACCCGTACACACACTCATATACTCAGAGTATCTTCTTATAGCATTATAGACAAATTAGGTGAAAGAGCTGGTCTCAGAAACTGTTCTGTTCAATTCAATAAATATTTGTTGACCCATTTGTTATTACAGTGATCATAGGGTTTTACAGAAATACAGCAGAAGCACTTGTGAATGGTCAAGATAAGTTTCTCATGGAAGATGTTGCCTGCATGCTCACTGTCTTTGTGGAGGTTAAGGAATGCTATCAAGGCATTACCATGATCACGGGCTTCATAGAAGCACTGTAGACTTTGCTGAGTAGTCTGGAGGCCTCACTGGCCATCTTGATGACCCTAGAAGGTTAGAAATAAATGAAAAGTTCCAAATACCTAACAGATTAATGACTTTCCTTTCCAGAAAATATTCACAGAACGTTAAGATTTCTGTTCATCGGCATTTTTCCAGTACTATCGTATGTATAACAATCTTTTTTGGATATGTTTACATATATTTAAACAAGTCTAATTAAGTATAACACTAAGGTATGCTAACTATACGGATTCAAATAAGATACTTCCCAGTCCTCAGGGGCCTCACCTTCTAATAGAGAGAGGCAGAGAGACACATAAATTCACGCAATAGATCATGGTGCCAAGGTCAGTGTGCAGGTTGGAATAGAGAAACAGTGAACGAGGAACTGAGGAAACATCTTAGAAACCAAGGAAAGACTCTGTGGCAGAAGTCACCCTTGAGTGAATACCTCGGAGATATGAGTGGATGCCTTAAGGAAAGAGTGAAAGTGTTGGGCAAGGGAGTTATAGTAAAGACATAGTAAAGAAGCCTGACAGCTAAGAAATGCAAAATCTTTCCTTTCCTCAAACAACTTGGTTTAATACGTATGTGAATAAAAACCCAATCCTAATTATTTATATTTCTTTCAAATTGATATCTCCTTTAATTTCTTGTTATCATAGCGCTCAGTGAATTTATTGAACTCCGTGAGTCATTACTTATACCAAAAGTACCACCAATATTACGTAAATAATGGTATTTTCAGTGGGCATTGCTAGGATATTAATATAAACTACAGGACATCTCCTTTAGTCCTTCTTCAAATAGGTGGAGCTCCTTTGTCAAGGTACTTATGTTAGTTCATTCAGGCTGCTATAACAAAAATACCATAAACTGGTAACTTAAAACAATAAACATTTATTTTTTCCAGTTCTGGAGAGTGGAGGTCCAATATCAAGGCACCAGCAGATTCAGAGTCTGGTGAGGCCTGCTCCCTGGTTCATAGAAGGCCATCTTTTCACTGTTGTCCTTCATGGGTGAAAGGGGCGAGAGAGCGCTCTGAGGACTCCTGCAAGGTCCCCAATCCCATTCTGAGGGTAAAACCCAATCACCTCCTGAAGGCGCCTTCTCTAAATGTCATCATTTTGGGAGTTAGGATTTCAACATATGAATTTGAGGGGACCCAACACTCAGACAATTGCAGTTTGGGAAAAATAGAAATGGTGGCTATCATTATCGGTCAGGGTGTTGGTCTGGCTAAATTAGGCAGACAATGAGTTCATGAAAAGGATGTAGGACACTGGATAGGAGGCAGAGTCAACAGGAGGGCTTGAAAGCCTGGCTCAGAGCGTGGGCATTTAGTGATGCCACAGAGCCAGGGCTATGACACCATTTCCATCACTGCTTCCCTTTGCCTTGATGGCACCACTGAAACCAGATGCTGGGCACTTGCTACCATTGGCACAACTGTGCCCACTGCCCTGTAAACTCCATATTATTGGAACTATCCCAAAGGTGCTCTGTAATCTCTACACACCTTTGTGTCAGTAACCTTTGATTCCAAGTATGGGTCCCTTGCATCTTTAGCATTTTTACCATGATGAATCTCTTAGTGGATCCCATTGAGTTTTTCCAGATAGAGTGTGTTGAGCTTCCTGGGTGTTTATATTAATGTTTCCCAATAAATTCAGAACGTTTTCAGCCATTATTTTTCTTCAAATATTTTTCCCTTTCACCTTTTCCCGTCATATTCATTATGCGTGTGTTGGTGCAGTCATGGTGTCCCATGGTTCTTCTGGGCTCTCTTCATTTTTCTTCATTCTTTTTGTCTCTGCTCTTTGGATTACATCACCTTTGTCAGTCTATATTCAAGTTTATTGATTCTTCCTCTCTGTTGTTCAGATCTACTGAGCCCTTGTAGTAAATTTTTTATTTCAGCTATCAGAATTTTCACTTAGATCTTTTTTATTTTTTTTTATTTTTATATTTTTATTTTTATTTTCTATTTTTATTTTTATTTTCTGTTTGATTCAACAGTCTCATCACACTTTACTTCTGTAATCATGGTTTCCTTCCATTCTTAATATATGTATAATGCCTATTTTGAAATCTTGGTCTATTAAGTTGTCTGGTTGTTTTTGTGGGCCAGTTCTGTTGCCTGTATGTGTGTGTGTGTGTGTGTGCGCATGTGAGATGGGTCATATTTTCTTGTTTTGAAGAAACAACTTTCTATTCTGTGTCACCCTAGTTATTCAATAACACCCTATTGAATACCTCATGTTATGCTGTGCATGGGCACATAGAACAGTTTTTTAGAAATACACATTATGGGCTCCTTGGTGCTCAGTCGATTGAGTCTCTAACTCTTGATTTCTATTCAGGTCATGATCTCAGGGTCATGAGATCGAGATCAGGAGTCTGCTTGTCCTCTCCCTCTCCCTTTACCCCTCCCCTGCTCTCTTCCTCTCTCTCTCTCTCTAAGATAAAAAATAAATCTTAAAAAAAAATACACAGTTTAAAACCATTTTGTAAAACAATGTTTGCAGCCTAAGTTTGTAAGCCACTGGACTAACGAAGCTCTCAGGCCTCTTTGACCTTCAGGTTTACTATGCAGGGACACTTTGGATTTGAAAACAGGTATGGGCAGAAGAGGTCTTCAACTTTCGCTCTTCTGTCCTTTCTGGAATTTCTCTCAATTTGGTCAAAGTTTTACCTAGTTTATTTCCGGCTTGTTTTTACCTAACTTATTTCCCACATGTAGTTTTTCTGATGCTTTTTGCATTCTTTCAAGGGTAGAGTCTCCCAGGAAGAATTGGCTCTTCTCTGAGGTGGATGTCTAGGGTATTGTTGTTGTAAAAAGACCTCACTCTAATCTCTTCATCACAAAAAGAGACGAAATCTTAACCCAGCTTCACCTTTTCTAGCAAAAGGACACAAATGCCAGATGCAATGCACATTTATTCTGTCATTCTTCTTCTTGGTTCTTCCTAGGCTGACAGCTGTATAGCATGAAATAAGGGGGGCTTTTGGCCAGCTAGAAATATAAAGGCCATAAAGAAACAGCACACACTGCACTCATTTCCCATAAAACAGGACCATTTTTATTACTTCTGATTTATAATAAAAATGACAATTGCATATATTTCTTCATGCGTGTACAGAATCAAACACAGATCATAAAACTCCCTGAACAATACAGGACCCTACCAATTAGGTCTGAAACGGAATACTTTTCCTTTAGTCTAAAGACTCGAAAAACATTCCTGATGGACCTCTCCCACCGCCCTCCTCCCCTTGTTCTCATGGACACATGTATCCACAAACTTACAAAAATTTTACCGAAGGAATAAACACAGCTTAGAATCCATTGTTATTATCTATGTTGTATAAATTAGATATCTAAAGTTATTTCCCATGAAGGTAAATTAAAATATTTCAAGAGGATTTTTTTTTTTTTTGGAACTTTAAAACATCTCAGAGTACTTCATCCCATACCTTAATTTTAATATAATGCTACAGGGTAGTATTTCTTTTCTTTCTTTTTTCCTTTGTAATCTTATGAATATAAAGATGCTTTTGCCCAGAATGGTCCTTTTCATCAGATGACTGAAAATATGCCCATGCATGCGTTTTTACATATGATTTCATGGTGCATACAAAATATATCCAGAGATCACAGATCAGAGAGTCCCTTTTTTAAAAAGATAGGCAAGGAATAAATGTGTCTCCAGCATGACATTGATACCATATGCTACTTCATGTGCAGCATCGCATAGAAGTGCCAATATATTTTAGAAATGAGAACTTTGAGGCTCAATGGGGTAGTTAATCCAGTCACATAGTGAGCACATAGCCTAGCTAGGACTCAGCTGATATCATTGTCTCCCTTCACATTTTTCCATTTCACCATTTCTGATGTTAATCAAGAGCTAATAAAAGATGAGTCCACAAACAGTGCTTCTTTTCCAGCAGTCAGTTAAATGTCATGATAAAGTGTCCTGCCCCACTGATTAGTAGTTGGATGAACTTGTAGACTTGAGTTCTCTGTGCTGCATCATTCTCATCTGTGAAATGGGGATAAACACAATATCTCACATGGCTGTTATGAAGAGTAAGAGATTTAATCTAGGGAAATAGCTTAGAACCTAAAATGTTCCTACAACATAGAATGTTTCATAGTATGGAACATGGAAGTTTCCCAGTGTATTCTAATAATCAAACTATTTCTCTGATTCTAATATCTTGGTTCTTTTACATCTTATACTATAAATATGTGGCTGGTATTTTTCCCCCCAGAAATTTCTCTCTCTCTCTCTCTCTCTGTGGCCTCTCTCTCTCTCTCTTTCTTTAAGATTTTATTTATTTATTTGAGAGAGAAACAGTGCATAGGGAGAGGAACAAGCAGACTTGGCCCTGAGTGCAGAGCCCAACTCGGGGCTCAATCCCAGAACCCTGAGATCATGACTTGAGCAGAAACCAAGAGTCGGAGGCTTAACTGACTGAGTCACTCAGGCACCCCTCTTTTTGTCTCAGTTAACTTTGTTCTGGTGTTTCTATAAAAAGACAACGCAAATATGTTAGCAAATAGGGGTTAAAACGAGCCAGGGGAAATTGAGTGTATTGGCCTATTTCCTGTCACTGAAGTCTTAATTCTCCTGCTAGACAAAGCATAGCAGATGTGGTGGCTCCTGGGGTATTGGTATGCAGAACTGGTACATCCATAGTGAATTCAGTTAGTGGTTCCTGACTCATTAATGCAGAATTTAACGCTCTTTTCCTGTGGCATTATTATAAGACAAGATTTCAAAAATCATTTATCTTCTATCACTTCTGTCAGATATTTTAGCTTATATTTTCTGCCAGGACCTCACTCCTCAGTTACAGTCCTGTGTATTCACAGGATACTTTGTGCCCTCCGCTGTAGTAATTTATGTGCCTTAATTTCCCTATTTCTAGTTAGAAATGATAATGATACTAAATAATGATACTAACCACAAAGAGTTGTTGGAAAGATTAAGGGAGGCGTGATGGCTACTTTTATGTGTAAACTTGGTTGGGCCATGGTGCTTGATTGGTCAAGCACTAGGCTAGATGTTTTTGTGAAGGCATGTTTCAGATGTGAAACCATTTAGATCAGTAGATGGGGAAAGTAGATCACCTTCCACAATGTGGGAGAGCCTCATGTGATCAGTTCAAGGTCTTTATTATTTTTAAGATTTATTTATCTATTTGGGGAGGGGGAGAGCGTGCATGCGAGCACACAGGAGTTGGGGGAGGGGCAGAGGAAGAGAATCCCCAAACAGACTCCCCACTGAGTGCAGAGCCCTGTGACACAACATGGGGCTCGATCTCACCACCATGAGATCAGGACTTGAGCTAAAACCAAGAGTCGGTGACTCAGCCAAGTGAGCCACCCAGGTGCCCCTGATCAATTCAAGGTCGTAAGGGAAAAAACTGAGGTTCCCAAAGAGGAAGGAATTCTATCTTAAGACTGCTCCTGCTGGAATTTCCAAACTTCCAGCAATGTCTACAGATGTCAAATTTGCCAACCCCTATAATCGTGTGAACCAGTTCCTTAGAATAAGTCTATCATTTATTATCTATCTGTGTACACACACACATACACACACACACACACACTATTGGTTCTATTTCTGATTCTCTGAGGAATGCTAGTTAATGCAACTAGCATATTTAGTGCTTAAAGTACTGCCAGTCTACAGAAGGCACCTTAATTACAGCATATAGTTGGATATTACTTAAATAAACTCTGATAAACACCCAGTATAAAAATTAAACCATGACTGCCTTGTGGTTGAGTCAGAATGAAGAGCTGACAAGATTTCTCTGCCTAGGGGGCTCCCCCACCTCTCTGCTGCTGTCAGTAAAGACCATCTTTTAGGCACATCTTGATAATCCTTGGAACACCTTCTCAAATCCAATGGGCTCAACCTTTGGGCTATATTTAAAGGTTCCATTTTCTGTCTACCTGCGACATAATCAAGTGCATCACTAGACAATGCTGATGGTGCCTTTGTATAAGAAAGGCCCAAGTATTTGTCCTCAGACTCGGGCTCAGTTTTGTGATGCCCTTACAGCACTGGGCTGAATGACTGCTTTCATGCCCACATAGTTTTCTCAAGACAGTGCCTGCCAGGGAAAGATTTATGATGATTATGGTCAACTGAGAACACCTTAAAATCTAAGTGGGAGTCAAAAACATGGGTGGGACCTGATTTACCCCCTGGGTTTTACGGTAGTTTTCAATTGTCAGTGAGCACATTAAATTAAAAAAAAAGGAGAAGAAGAAGAAGAAGTAGCCCCATCAAAGACCTACCTAATCATAATCTCTGGATTTAGGTATTGTTAGTTGGACTTTTTAAAATTATTTAAGGTGATCCTAAAATATGCATCTAGTTAAAAATATTGACCATCTTATTTCATGCAGCTTGTTTTTCTTGGTGATTAGAAGAGAGAAGTTAGAACAATTGACCTGTGATCCATTCACTTTCCTTAGGAGTTGTCTATCCCTGGAACAGGTAAGGAAAACAAGGCAGGTGACCTGCCTGAGTCTAGTCTCCTTGTCAATCAGACCTGAAGTTAAATGGATTAATGATTTTGCTTGGAGGAAGAGGCTTCATCTCGTAAATACCCTCCGCAGGATCTTCCTTGGCTAAAGGATTCCTAATAGGAAATAAACTCAGAACTGATGAGCCATGGCTCTGTGGAGAAAGTCACATAAGTGCTACAACTCTCTGGGGTATAAAATGGGCCTGCTTCATAACTTAAACGCTCTTCACTGTGTTAGGTAATAACCTTTAAATCCTCAGTTGAAGAGTCCATCTTTTATTCTGGGCTAGTGAGTTCAGGTCTGATATGGGAAGACAAAGCTGGAAAGCTGCCTTGGTAACTCAGACCTCTCTAGGCTCTTTCTGAGCCTATTTACTGTCTCTATCCTTGGGATTATTAGTAAATTTGATACTAGGTATCAAAGATCTCTGATGAGCTTGAGCCTGACCTGACAATCCTATCATTTGTATTAGCTCACATAGCAATCAGTTTTGGGACATTTTGGTTTGCCAGCTTTTAAAGAGTTAGGCTGGAAATGGTAAAATGGGCAATATTTCATTTTATCCTAATGGCCAGAGATTATAGACATCAGTACCCTAGACTGATTAAAAAAAAAAGTCAATGGAACAATTAACCAATGTATATATTGGACAACATCATTCCCTTACTTCTTCTATGCAGACTTGGTTTTATACATCAAAAGGGACTAACATGTGGTGGCACAGGGTGTTAATAATCTCTTTGAGATTAACACTATAGGCATCTGTTGTGATGATAGTTTTGTTTTTAAAAACATGCCTATCTTCAATGGAACCATGCCCTTAACTTGATGTCTTCCATTCCCAGAACAGCTACTGTGATAATCCTGAGGAAGAATATCACCTCAGGAATCCAAGGCAATGCTCCTGAGACTCATGCCAATCAATGTGAGCAAAATAAACAATTTGGTGACTGTTTCTAAATTAGCTAAATCACATCTGCTAATGTTCACTTCTATTTCATAATAGGTCTGCAGAGATGCTATAAAATAGTCTATCAGCAAATCTCGCAAGTCTTCTCTAAGTCCTGATGTGACTTCTAAACTTTCCATGGTTACAAAGGGAATCAGGGAAGTTCCCACTCATGCATTGTCCATCTTCCTTCTTGGTGGTAAGGAGTACATTTCAAATATCATTTTTCTTTTGTATTTATTTTTTATTGCACTAGGAACACTTAACATGAGACCTACTCTTAAAGAATTTTTAAGTGTGCAATGCAGTATGGTTAACTATAGGCACAAAGTTGTATGGCAGATTTCTAGTTTATTCATCTTCCTTAACTAAAACTTCATACTCCTTGATTAGCCACTGCCCATTTCCCCTCCCCTCAGTCCTATTCTATCCTGTTTCTATAGGTTTGACTATTTTAGATATCTCATATAATTAGAATCATTTGTCCTTCTGTGACTGGCTTATTTCACTTAGGATAATGTCCTTCAGGTTCATCTATGTTGTCAAAATGGCAGGATTTTCCTTTTTTTTTTTTTTTTAAGGCTGAGTAATATCCTATTATATGTGTATCCCACATTTTTGCTATCTATTCCTCTGTTAATGGACATTTTGGTTGTTTCTGTATCTTGGCTGTTGTGAATAATGCTAAAATGAACATGAGAGTGCAGATACTTTTTTGAGAATCTGATTTCCATTCTTTTGGGTATATACCCACGAGTGAGATTGCTGGATCATATGGTAATTCTATTTTTTATTTTTCAAGAAACCTCCATGTTGTTTGCCGTAGCTGATGTCCCATGTTACATTCCACCTACAGTATATAAGTATTCCTATTTCCCCACACCCTTCTAACACCTATAACCTTTTCTTTTTTTTTTTTTCAACCTTTTCTTTTTGATAATAGCTAACCTACAGGTATGAGGCGATAGCTCATTGTTGTTTTGATTTGCATTTCCCTGATAATTTATAATGTTGAATATCTTTTAATATGCCTGTTGGTCATTTGCATGTCTTCTTTGGAGAAATATCTATTGAAGTCCTTTGCCTCCCCCCTCCACCTTTTTAAAAGATTTTATTTATTTATTTGAGAGAGAGAGATAGCAAGAGAGAGAGCATGAGCAGGGGCAGGGGGAGAGGGAGAAACAGGCTCCCCACTGAGCAGGGAGCCCAATGTGGGCTTGATCCCTGAGATCATGACCTGAGCCCAAGGCAGATGCTTAACCAACTGAGCCACCCAGATGCCCCTGCTTCCGCCTTCTCTGTTTGTTTGTTAACCAGCTTTATTTTTATTTTCACTTGATGGTATTGTGGATGTCTCTCCACATCATTAAAAACTCGTCTTAAAATGTTCAGATTTTTAATATTTGTATGGTATTCCATTTTCTGAATGTTCCAAAGAAAAATCCGTAATACTGGATATTTAAGTTTTTCCATTTCTTGCTAACTATTTATATGATGCTTGCCATTTTACTGTTTCAAACACTTTACATTAGTTAAATTAATCTCTACTAGAACTTTATGAGTTTGATACTATTCTATCCTCATTTTATAAATTGGGAAATTAAGCACAAAGAAAGTAAATGTCTAAGATCCCACAGCTAGTGAGTTAAGCGGTGAACCCTGATTAAAATCGAGGCGGACAAGGATCTCGTCTACAGGCCTAATTCTTATATTGTACTGTCTCTCATTGCTCAAATGATCGTAACTGAAGCTAAATATTTTGTGCATCCTTAGTCATTTCTTTGCTATATGTGCCTGGATGTGGAATGACAGAGTCAAAGGATGTGCACGTGTCACAGTTGTCAATGCAAACTGTGCTGCTAGGTTTTTTTTAATTGTTCCATTATTTTAAATTGTAAAATTCCCATTACATAAAATTTACTCTCTGAACCATTTTTAAGTGTACAGCTCAGTGGTACTTAAACATATTCATAATGTTGTGCAACCATCACAGCCATCCATCCCCAGAACTCTTTTCATCTTGTAAAACTAAAATTCTACACCCGGTAGACAAGAACTCCCCACACCCCTCTCCCTCCAGCCTTTACAATAATCATTCTTTTTGTCCATGATTCTGACAACTCTGAGTACCTCCTATATATGGGATCATGCCCTATTTGTCTTTTTGTGACTGGCTTATTTCACTTAGCATAATGTCCTCAAAATGCATCCATGTTGTAACATATGTCAGAATTTCCTTCCTTTTTAAGGGCTGAAGGAAGGGACTTTCCTTTATTTGAAGGAAATACTGACAAGAAACTCAACTCGGTGTGACAAACCTGAAGGTCAGTAGAGAGCTGGGGATAATCTAAAGAGTTCTGCCCGAGAGCTTCGAGACCTGGCCTAACCACCTGACTTTACATCTTACCAGCAATTTAGACACGAGGAAGTCAGGAACTTCTCTAAGCTTGACATTCTGCTTCCAAACTGTAAGGTCACTGACAGAGACAACATGTAAATATTGCTCTGGACCCACTTATTTTGACTTCATTAATCTCTAATTCTGATTTCCGAATACACTTACTGTCTTCTATTGTGGAGAATGGGGAACAAAAATTCACAAATAAAGACATAATTCTCAATGCATTTAAATGTTCTCACATATTTCAATCCAAATACCCAAAAGGTCAAATGACTCTCCTCAGCAACCTGGAGTCTATTTCCAGTGTGCCAAGGGAGAACTTACTTGGAAGTTCTGATTTTAAAGTTAAACATTGATTCAGTGTATTTTGTCTGTGTCACGATTTATCCAGTTGTTTTGTATATAATTATGTGCTTTCCCCATTCTGCTAAAATTCTTTAAGTAAAAACGATACTCAGATTGTGCTGCCCATGATAGCATCCACTAGCCATGTAAGGCTATCGAAACCTCACTTTCTCACGGGGACTAGCCATATTACAAGTGCTCAATAGCCATAATGGGCTTGTGTACACTGTTGGATGGTGCAGATAAAAGACATTTCTATTATCACAGAAAGATCTGCCAGCTAGCACTATACCGGCAAATAGTCTGGTGGTTTCTGGTTGCTCAGGAATCCTTCTGAGTACATTCTGAAATATGGATGCCCAGTCTGAGAATTGTAGTTCAATGGATGTTGAAGAACATCAACTTTTGGTGCAGTCAAAATAAAGCACAAATTGGGAGTCAGATATTAGGATTCATACCAAGTTCTGCACTTAGGAGGTCAGATGTAGGACTTTAGGCAATTCACTCGGATTACTAATGTGTCTAGACACAGGTTGTTTTATCTGTATTATGTTAAAATAAATGTACTTCCTACTTCATAGGGTCGTTCTAAGGATAAAATGAAATAATGCACAAAGATAAGCATTGTCTCATTAATCTTCATATAGTTTGAATCTAAGGTGGTGCCAGGCATATCTAGGTTCTCAAAAAAATACTTAATAACTGATGGCTGGCATGATAGATACGCATCCCATTGAATAATCATTAGTGTGGACAGTTTGAAAGAAATCTGTTTACGAAATTTTATAAATATAGTTTGGTCGTCAAGAAAAAATAATTCTACTCTATTAAAACTTAGCCTCAGAGGCTTAATTCTAAATTTGATACGTTGGAGGAAAAAGATTAGCAGATACGTATAAATTACTCTAGAAGTTGTGAAATCTTTTAGCAAATTTCGTTTTAAAGTTCTGGCCAATATTTGTGTGTTTTCTAAAGTTAAGGAGATGACCACAAATTTTCTTGCAACTAAATCATCTCTGGACATTATCTATTTCTGATAGTCAGGGTTTTTTTTTTTCAAGATTTTATTTATTTATTTGACACACACAAAGAGCACAAGCAGCGGGGAAAAACAGAGGGAGAGGGAGAAGCCAACTCCCCACTGAGCAGGGAGCCTGATGTGGGTGGGGCTCCATCCCAGGACCCTCAGATCATGACCAGAGCTGAAGGTAGATGCTTAACTGACTGAGCCACCCAGGTGCCCCTCTGATGGTTGTTTTTTAAGGTCAACTTATCTTTAGAGTGAGATATTGTTCATTCTAAGGTTGTTTCTCTGGGTTCTCTCTACTATTGCCAAGCACAATATTGAGCCAAGGGTTGGGGAAGGACGTCTGCGAGAGAAAAAGAGGAGTCCCATTTGCTCTCAATTTACAGAGAACTCTAAGTGTCAATGACCTGATTGAATTTACAGCACTTTATATCTTTTTTTTCCCGATTATTTATTTGTTTGTTTGTTTTAACATATAATGTATTATTTGTTTCAGGGTACAGGTCCGTGAATCATCAGTCTTACACAATTCACAGCACTCACCAGAGCACATACCCTCCCCAATGTCTATCACCCCAGTCACCCTATCCCTCCCCCACCCCAGCACCCCTCAGTTTATTTCTTGAGATTAAGCATCTCTTATAGTTTGTCTCCCTCCCCAGTCCCATCTTGTTTCATTTTTCCCTCCCTTCTCCCCACAAACCCCCGCCCTGCCTCTCAAATTCCTTATATCAGAGAGATCATATGATAATTGTCTTTCTCTGTTTGACTTATTTCGCTTGGCGTAAATACCCTCTAGTTCCATCCACGTCATTGTAAATGGCAAGATTTTGGGGGTTTTGATGGCTGCGTAGTATTCCATTGTATATTTATACCACATCTTCTTTATCCATTCATCTGTTGATAGACATCTAGGCTCTTTCCATAATTTGGCTATTATGGACATTGCTACGGCACTTTATATCTTGTAGATTGGGACATAGCTCGGTGGAAGGGTTGTATGGAAAATAGAAGAAGTGATTTCTGACAGTCTAATATTAAGAGAAACAACAAAACATCTTTGAGAAGAAGGACAAAGAAATAAATAGGGCATTCCAGTGCTCTGAGTTCTCTGGAGTCTCCAAAGACATCTTTGCAACCTAATCTAATATTAGATGGGAGGCATTAAATGACATAAGATAAAGCATACTTACAGAGTTTAAGGAACTGAATTCTAACCTGGACTTTATTATTCATTGTTTGTAGAAACTTTGGCAAATACTTCTCTTGCCCTTTTAATTTCCTCCTCTATAAAATGAAGGATTAGGCTATGTGATCTCTTGCATTAATTTTGGTTCCAGAGTTTTATGATTTAGTCTGCAACACTGTATTCATATGATGGTCCTGCATTTCTTAAAGAACATGTTCATTCATCATGCTTCCTTAACATGCGAGCATAGTTGCTCTGATGTGCATATATATCACTCAATTACTGATATGACCACAGGCTCCAGACAGTAGAGAAAAGAACAAATCACTTTGGAGCCACACATATTGGGTTTCAGGTCAACTATTCCATGTGTTTTAGGGACTCACAGTTGCCTTTTCTGTAAAATGGGAAGTATTTTATACACATGTTGAAAGTTTCTCATGTAGATAAAAACCAAATATATACATTATCTCGTTTTGTTTTTGCACTTAATATAGGAAATTAGATCTCAATCAAAAGGAATTATTATTGTTTCTATGTGCTCTTTTAATATGCCTATGGCCTTTCAATTGACGATTCGATTAGGATATATTTGTTATTTTTAATTCTAAAAAGTTAAATAATTTAGACTAAACTGATGAAATAGCTAAATTATCACTTTAAAGAGGACCATGCATTAATAAAACTAATTAAAATGAAGTAAAATGGTACTTGTAATTCTAGAAGTATTTCATTTAAATTTCATGATTTTTGGGGGTGCCTGGGTGGCTCAGGGGGTTAAGCCTCTGCTTTCAGCTCAGGTCATGATCTCGGGGTCCTGGGATCAAGGCCCTGCATTGGGCTCTCTGCTCAACGGGGAGCCTTCTTCCCCCTCTCTCTCTGCCTGCCTCTCTGCCTACTTGTGATCTCTCTCTCTCTCTCTGTCAAATAAATAAATAAAATATTTTTAAAAAATAAAGAAAAATAAATTTCAGGATTTTTTGAAAATTCTCTTCTTTCTTTTGCTAGTCACTAAGATGATTAAAAGATTTCTTCAGTTTTATTTTACTATCTCATTGCTTTGACTATGTATTTGTCTTTCCAGGGATTTCTATTTGCTTAATTCTGCAAAGATCAAGAACCAACATTTCATAGCAGATAAAAACACATGAAAAATATCAGTCTCACAAAATGCACATTAAAGAAACAATGAAATATCACCCCTCCCCCAATGTATCATAAATGAATCCATCTTAATTTTTATTTTAATGCTAGTGGATTTTGGCAAATGTCGCAAAATATTGGTTGTTTTAGTTTAAATTAATTTTATTTATTAAATTATATTTTGGCAATTATATCAATGTATCAATTATATTTGATATTTTTATTTGTTTTATATTTAATTAATAATTTCAACTGGGTGGCTCATTCAGTTAAGTGACCAACTCTAGATTGAGGCTCAGGTCATGATCTCAGGGTTGTGAGATCAAACCCCGGGTCAGGCTCCGCACTGAGTGTGGTGCCTGCTTGAGATTCTCTCTCTTCCTCTTCCTCTGCCCCTCCCTCCCCCAACTCAGGCACACATGCATGCACACTATCTCTCAAAAAAAGAAAATAGCTATAATAATTTCAACTGTAGACTCTGAGCAAATAACCAGAAGCATATCAAGTTTATGTACATGGACACAAAGAAGCATTTCTTTTCTATTCACTTATTTAAGTATAATTTAACTTTTAAAATTTTCTTCTCTGTTTTTTCAAGTTTTACATGTATTCTATATGAAATATTGTAGGACTTGAGCTTGTGTATATCCCTTACCTATAGCGAAGTTTATTTTTGGAGCAGGTAGCAAGATATGGAGCACTATTGCTTCATGCACATGTTCAGCAATCAAGAAATACTTAAATAAATTACGTGACATGCAGGTTAAACAAATGTGTTTCAGATATTAAATATGTGCATATTTATCAGCATTAAAATATTTAGAATATTTTATGAACATAGCCATATGTTTGCAACACATATGTGTAGCAGGTGCAGTATCACCATCCAGGGGTTGAAAATTGGTTTTGGGGGAAAGCATAAATCTACATATAGGACATAGACAGATACATGGTCTGTCTATCATATTAAAATTCTATCAGATGGTCATTAGGAAAAAAATTATTTAAAAAATCTTCTTAAAGGGGCAATATTGATAAAAAGTTTGAGAAACACTGGCTTATAATATTAAATACTAAAGGCAGAACATGAAGCTCTCAACATATTTGTATGTTATATATGCACAAATGAATACTTAGGCAAGGTACACACATGCACATTCTCACACAGAATAAGACAGAAAGTACTACATTGGAATGAAATTTCTATGTATATAGTTATAATGAGATATCTCATTTATTGTCAATATCTCATTTATTTTTTATGATTTGTACAATTTTCTTTGTAAGAAGCATACATTATTTTAAAACATTATTTTAAAAACCAGTAACTGCCTTAGGTTATATTTGAGCCCAGTGTCAACCAGCATAGGAGATTCACTGTTGCAAAAATATAGACTTGGAACATTTGGAGATTAGCATTTAACTAGGGAAAAAATTATATACAAAGAGTACCTGTCAGCACACAGCAAGTCTTTTCTTGTGCCAAGAAAAAATTTGAACAATAATAGTTCTTTGGTCTAAAAGGAACATAGTTCTGTAAATCTATGTGCTCACAGAAGCACTCAAGAAAGAGGTAGGATTTGTGCTTGCTGTTGGAAGGTATGTCTAGCAAAGGGATTAGGTTTGGTTTACTTAGCCAAATATGGCAGGGAGAGAGGATTAAATAAGATGGAGGTTTAATTCTCTCTCACACAAAATCTGTCCAGATACAGGCAGTCCAGGATCAACACGTGGCTCATTGTTTTCTGGACACTTGCATCCTTCTATCTTGCTGCTCTACTATCTTAATGTTTGGCTTCTATTCTCAAGGTTGACTTCATGGGGGCATAAGTGATGCTGAAGATCCAGTTTTTATATCCAAATTCCAGGAATCAGGAAGGAAAGAAAAGAGGATCTCATTCTTTATAAAAAGTACTCTTAAAAGATGCACAAAATGTTTCCACTTATAATTTACTGGATGAAACTCAGTCATATTATGGCCCCATTTAGCTCCCAGTAGGACAGACAAAAACATTCATTATTCTAGAAGGCAATGTTCTTCCCCCAAATTTGGTATGTGTTACTAAAGAAATAAAAGGCGAAAAATGCTTATTAGTCAACTGGCTGTTTCCACCACACTCCCCCCTTTTTACACACTAAAGATATCTATACATCTTTCTTCTCATAAATAGAACACATCTTTTCTGCCTTCCTAAGAAAATATCCCCGTGGTCTCTTCCAGTTATTAGGTTCAACTCAAAATCTGTAGTCTCTGGGTGAAATCCATCTCTTTCTCAGGTCCAGAAGTGTCATCCAGTATTACATAAACAGGAAACAATTTTTTGCCCCCATAGCGACCAGTGGAGATGGTACAGAACAGTCTAGTAAGAACTACTATTTACAAAAGGTGACAATTATTTTACTGTGAGAAGTGATGTGTAAGAAATATTAAGAGCTGATGGAGTACAGAATAGGAGGCAATTACTGGAGATGAGAAGATCTCGAACTGTGTTATGAGGGGAGAATGATCTGGATGCCAATGAAAGGATATACCTTAATGGTAAAAATTATAGTTAAAGTTATAATGATAATAGCATTACTGTTATTAGTAATGAAAATGTTAACTAACATTTGTTTCCTATGCTTCATGCATCCTTTTTATTTCTCTACATGACTTCACCCATTTATTTATTGTAACAATCTTATGATACAAAAGGTTTATCCCCATTTTGAAGAGAAGTTAAGTATCCCCTGGTCACATTCATCCAGCTAGTAAGTGCAAGACTATGAGTTGATTCCACTCAGTCTAGTGTGATGGTTTTAACCACTGCAATAGACCTGTTATTTTCACCACTGACATAAACAGAAGGAATGCTCAACAAAAGTTTTTGAGGCATTGCACAGAATGTAACAGAAACTAGCAGGTGGTTTTAGTTTAGGCTATGGTGCAAGAATGTTTTCAAACCACAGATAAAGACGACTGTGTCTGAGCTATGTTTTACTGTTATTACAAACCTATTTTAGACACTGTGTTTTAATACTGATGAGATGATTATAATATTTAGATCACTGCTTACAGACATGATATAGAACTAATCTCACACAAGATGCGTCTATATTAATATCGATGATATCTATATCCACACATTAATGCCAAGAGCCAATGTGGGTTAGATGGAGATTGGCCAGAGATAGGAGCAGCAGCATATTTATGTGCCTTCCACAAAAGCCAATATAGAAAGAAAATGAAAAATGGAGTGCTAAAAAATGCTCTGTATGCATCCTCTTTATTTATTTACTATGCTATGTTCAAGGTTAAAATACCAATTTGTTAAGGGAGGATGTTCTGAAATAACAATTTAGGAATGTTTTGCTCATGCATTTATTTTTTTAATGTTGCTTTGCTTATAAGAATGTATAATGCAAGCAAAGCAAGGCTTTGAAGTTGATCACACTTAAGAGATGAGATTTAAATTTGTACAAGTTGGCACACAATAGACAATGAATGTATTCTAGTTAAATGTAAATCTCACATTCTGCTAGTTCTAGTGGAGGTTACACTATGTCTAGAACACCACTATCCAGTAGGGCTTTCTGGGATGTGGGCTATGTCCCGTATCAAGTTATCTGACGTAGTAAACACTAGGTACATGTGGCTATTGAGTACTTGTGGCTAGGGCAAATTAGAAACTGCATTTAAAATATCTTTTAGTTAACTTAAATTTAAATAGCTACATATGGTTTCTGGCTCCCATACTGTACAGCATAGCCCCAGAAATAGAAAATTCAGTTAAAAAATAAGGTATACACCTAAAAATGGTGCACAATGAAACATCACTTAAAATCGTTAGGAATGGTGGTCCCTGAGTAATAGGGTAGGAACAAGGAGAGGATTATTATTGAATTAAATTATCAAATATTTATTAAATATCAACACTTATTTTTCAATGTGCTACAAATACAAATGTGAATAAAACATGTAAAGAGTATTTCTAGTCAGGGCGTCTGGGTGGCTCAGTTGGTTAAGCGACTGCCTTCGGCTCAGGTCATGATCCCGGAGTCCCAGGATCGAGTCCCCCATCGGGCTCCCAGCTCAGCAGGGAGTCTGCTTCTTCCTCTGACCTTCCCTCTCATACTCTCTCTCACTCTCTCTCTCTCTCTCAAATAAATAAATAAATAAAATCTTTAAAAAAAAGAGTATTTCTCGTGGAGAAAAGGAGATGCAATTCATAAAATTACAGTTTAATGTATAATATGATATAGTGATAGATGCCTTGAGAAAAGCTAAGTATGGAACCAGAGAAGAATGGAATAGAGTGAGTTGTCACTTTAGAAAGGATTTCTAGGGAAACCATATGTGAAATTGGGATGCTTATTAAGATATTTATGACCTGAAGCAGGTGAAAAAGTAACCCTTGCATATATTGGGGGAAGAATGTTCTAGGTAGGAACAAAGCCAGCGCAAAAGCTCAAGGTAGGAACTGACTTAGAAAGGCCTGAAATATCAAAGAAGTCCATGTGACTTCAATTAATGACCAAGTAAAAGTGTTGGCAGGTGAAGTGAAAGAATTAAGGTTTCAAATCATACAGGTATTATGGGCCCTAGTAGATTTTGAGTTTTATACTAAAGGGATGAGAAATCACTAATTTTAACTGCTTAAGAACTTATGTTACTATTAAGGATGCTACAATGCATTTTTTCCCCTGAAATTCACTGATTTTTATCTAAAGTGAGTATTTGACCAAGAAACAAAATATTATTTTAAAACACCAGAAATATAGTAGTACTTGAGCTAAATATATTTTTTAATCTTTTAAAAATCAACCATTATTTTTCAACCTTAACCAATCATTTCTATTTTCTATCTCTGTCATAAATGTAAAATTAAAATAAAGGATAGGTAAGCAACAAGAACAAAGCAATGCTATAATCTCCAAGTTTTGTCAATGGCATATGAAAAACTAATTGTATTTGAGGGTTTTTTTAGAAATATAGAAGCAATAGGCTGTGTGTGTGTTGGGGGAGATTTATTTTAAGGAATCAGCTTATGTGATCATGGGGAATGACAAGTTCAAAATCTTTAGGGTGGGCCAGTAGGATGGAAACTAGGGAATATAAATTTTTTTTAATTAATTAATTAATTATTTTTTAGAGAGAGAGGGAGTGAGCTCGAGTGGGTGGAGGGGCAGAGGGCAAAAATCTCAAACAGGTTCTGTGCTGAGCACAGAGCCCAACACAGGGTTCGAGCTCATGACCCTGAGATCATGACCTGAGCTAAAACCAAGAGTTGGGTGACCAACCAACTTAGCTACCCAGGCACCCAGGGAAAAGCAAGTGTTGACCTGCAGTTCACATCTTAAAGTCATCTGCTGGCAGAATTCTCTTGCTGGGGAAAGTTGGTCTTCTGTTCAGTTCAGCCTTTCAACTAAAGGTTATCAGAAAATGTTTAGGACAATCTTCTTTTTACTCAAAGTCCATCTATTTAAATGTTAATCTCACCCAAAAACACCCTCAGAGAAACATCCAGAATAATATTGGGCTCTAGCAGCCCACTGGGAACCATGGCCCAACCAGGATGACACATAAAATTAATGACCATGCTAACAGTCATTAAACACCTTTTAAAAGCCAGTAAACTCTACAACTTTACATAGTTTATCTCATTTTACCCCTAAAAAAAAAAAAGAAAGAAAGAAACATGCAAATCAATAAATAAAGAAGCAGAACAAGGAAGTTGAGATTAGGAGAAGGAAGTTGAGATAAGCAGGATTTTCACACTAATGGTTTATCAGAATCAAGAATTACCAAGAGAGATAAATTATGAAGTGGATTTAGCATCGAAGAGACAGGGCAGTGACCCTGGAAGTAGAAAAAGCTTGAGAGGCCGGTTGAACCAACCGTGCCTGGTAGGTGAGAAAGTAGAAAGGACCCATGCAGATAACTTTTAAAAAGTGTTTGGCCCTGAAGGGGAGATTGCATTGTAGTAGCTTTTGGAGGTCAACAGCTGGGATTTTTATGCGATGAACACTGTTGAAATCCTGTTTGGAAATTAGATAAGAGAACGATTAAAGGGGGGGGGGGTGGACTCCAGATGATGATAGGGTTTTTTTTGTTTGTTTTTGGTTTTTTGTTTCGCTGTCATGAAAATCCCTTTGGCGATTTCATCTCTTGAGAATAAAGGAAATAATGGAGTTTTGTGAGCATTGGGTGCACTCAAGTAGCTTCTGTGAAAATGATGACAATGGGAGGATGAGTTCTATTCATACTCAGTGAGTCACACCCTCAAGCGGTGTGCACAGAACCTGTGACTTTTTGTAGACAACAGAGTACAGTAAATGTGATGGACATCATCCCTATAATTAGGCTATATTATATGGCAAAGATGAAGGGATTTCTGCGGATGTAATTAAGTTCCCTAATCTGTTGATTTTTGAGTTTTGAAAAGGGAGATTATCCTAGGTGGACCTGATACAATCAGAGGGGTCTTTCTAAAAAAAAAGAAAGTTGAGGATTCAGAGTCTTGAAACGACAGATTCTCTCACTCCTGTGGGCCTTAAGGGAAACATCTATTTTTCTCCGTATCTACAAGGAAATTAATTCTGCCAATCACCACATGACCTTGGAAGAGGACACAGGCCTGGGATAAAACAATAGCCCTATCCAACACCTTGATTACAGCTTTGTGAGACCTTGAACAATGGACCCAGTTAAGCCATGCCCAGACTTCTGACCCATGGAAACGGTAAGATAATTGTTTTAAGCTTCTAAGTATGTGCTAATGTGTTATGCATCAATAGGGAGTTAATACAATGACTGGATGTATTCCCAGACAGTTTTAATCCCAGCTGAGGTTGGAAGCCAAGACTCCATTTTACTTTTCACAATATTTTGTTCAGGTAACATGTGCACATTTATCAAGGTCATGATAAAGACCCATTAAAGGAAAATTTGTGCACGCGAGTCCCTAGTGTCATGCAGAGAAGTTAGTCAAAGGGATGACTTTGTAAGCAGTGTTCTCCAGTAAACAGGCTTCAGTATCCACTCAGTCTCCAGGCTTGTTTTTCTGATGTTTGGAAATTACCATGCTTTTAAGGGAACCAAGAAGGGTGTAAAGTTGTAGATAGAAGGGAGATAAGAAGGAGTATGTTTGTTTGGATTATACTCTCAAGGGATGATAACTCGTTAGATGGTAAACTAAAGAACCCTTTTGTACCATCATCTGAACTCTATTTTATTGACTGTGTTGTAGTACAGAGCTCTTCTTGGCAATGGTTTAGCAAATGGTATAGACCAAACAAACGGCTACAATAACTGTGCCTGTGTGTGTGTTTGGAAAGACACGAACTCAAATATTAAAAATGTTGATCTCATGGTAGTGGGAAGTTGAATATTTTTATTTCCAAATTTTTAGCAATATGTAGCAATTGATTTTTTCACTCAAAATTTTTTTTAATTTGCATTCAATTAGCCAATATATAGTACATCATTAGTTTCAGATGCAGTGTCCAATAGTTTATCAGTTGCATACAGCACCCAGTGCTCATCACATCACGTGCCCTCCTTAATGCCCATCACTCAGTTACCCCATCTCCCTACCCACCTCCACTCCAGCAACCCTCAGTTTGTTTCTTTTTTTAATTTAAAAAAAATTTTTTTATTATTATGTTATGTTAGTCACCATACAGTACATCATTAGTTTTTGATGTAGCGTTCCATGATTCATTGTTTGCATATATCACCTAGTGCTCCATACAATACATGCCCTCCCTGATACCCATGACCAGGCTAACCCATCCCCCCACCCCCTCCCTCTAAAACCGTCAGATTTTTTTTCCCAGAGTCCATAGTCTTTCAAGGTTCATCTCCCCCTCTGACTGAGGGGGATTTTTCCCTTCATTTTTCCCTTCCTTTTTTCCTTTCATTTTTCCTTCATTTTTCCCTTCCTTCTCCTAATGTCTTCCATGCTATTCCTTATGTTCCACAAATAAGTGAAACCATAGGATAGTTGTCTTTCCCTGCTTGACATATTTCACTTAGCATAATTTCCTCCAGTTCTATCCATGTTGATGCAAATGTTGAGTATTCATCTTTTCTAATGGCTGAGTAATATTCCATTGCATATATGGACCATATCTTTTTTGTCCATTCATATGTTGAAAGGCATCTTGGCTCCTTCTACTATTTGACTATTGTGGACATTGCTGCTATAAACATTGGGGTGCATGTGGCCCTTCTTTTCACTACTTCTGTATCTTTGGGGTAAATACCCAGTAATGCAATTGCTGGGTCATAGAAATAGCAATCAGACAACAAAAAGAAATAAAAGGAATTCAAATCAGCAAAGAAGAAGTCAAACTCTCTCTCTTCGCAGATGACATGATACTTTATGTGGAAAACCCAAAAGACTCCACCCTCAAATTACTAGAACTCATACAGCAACTCAGTAATGTGGCAGGATACAAAATCAATGCACAGAAATCAGTTGCTTTCCTATACACTAACAGTGTAACTGTAGAAAGAGAAATTAGGGAATCCATTCCATTTGCAATACCACCAAAAACCTTGAGATACCTTGGAATAAACCTAACCAAAGAGGTAAAGGATCTATGCTCTAGAAACTACAGAACACTTATGAAAGAAATTGAACAAAGAAATTGAACAAAGAAATTGAAGAAGACACAAAAAAGATGGAAAAACATTCCATGCTCATGGATCACAAGAATAAACATTGTTAAAATGTCTATGTTGCCCGGAGCAATCTATACTTTCAATGCCATCCCGATCAAAATACCAATGGCATTTTTCAAAGCACTGAAACAATTCTAAAATTTGTAAGGAAACAAAAAAGACCCTGAATTTCCAAGGAAATGTTGAAAAAGAAAAACAAAGCTGGGGGCATCACATTGCCTGATTTCAAGCTCTATTACAAAGCTGTGATCACCAAGACAGCATAGAACTGACACAAAAACAGACACATAGATCAGTGTTTCCTATAGTCAGTTTCTCTCATGGTTTTTCTCCATCTGATAACTTCCCCTTCAGTTTTCCTCCCTTACCCTATGATCCTCTGTGCTGTTTCTTGTGTTCCACATATGAGTGAAACCATATGGTAATTGTCTTTTTCTGTTTGACTTCTTTCACTCAGCATAAACCCCTCCAGTTCCATACACACTGATGTAAATGGTAAGTATTCATCCTTTCTGATGGCTGAGTAATATTCCATTGTGTGTGTGTGTGTGTGTGTGTGTGTGTGTGTGTGTGTGTGTACACTACATCTTCTTTATCCATTCATCTATCAATGGATATCTTGGCTCTTTCCATAGTTTGGCTATTGTGGACATTGTTGCTATAAACACTGCAGTGCAGATGCCCCTTCTGTCACTACATTTGTATCTTTGGGGTAAATACCCAGTAGTGAAATTGCTGGGCTGTAGGGTAGCCCTATTTTTAATTTCTTGAGTAACCTCCATACCGTTTTTGCAGAGTGGCTGAACCAGCTTGCATTCCCACCCACAGTGTAAGAGGGTGCCCCTCGCTATCTTCTCCCACTGCATGGGTTGCCTTTTAGTTTTGTTGACTGTTTCCTTTGTTGTGCAGAAGCTTTTTATCTTGAGGAAGTCCCAATAGTTCATTTTTGCTTTTGTTTCCCTTGCCTTTGGAGATGTGGATTTTTTTCATCTTTTAAATGCCTTCATGGTTGTCTTACATTATGGTATATAGACATAAAGGGAGTGAAGCAATAGAATATTGCTGTACAAAATTCCATCCTGCCCCCACCTCAATTCTATTTCTTTCTTACAACAAACCTTCTACATATTTCTCCTTGCTCATATAAATGTATAAAGCCATAAACACATGTTATATACATACACATATATACATATACATGTGCATAGGGATTTTTCTTAGAATAGGATTGTACCAATTATATTAACTGGATATTTGTTGTTTCTAAACAACAAATAATGACATACAAATTTGTAAATATAGACTATTTTCTCATTTCATTGTGTATAATATGTAGTCTTATATGTGACTATATAATATATACACTTTGTATGTAGTTAGGGTGTTTAGGGCATTATTATTATTATTATTATTGCTTTTATCCTTTTTGTGTGTCTCACCATCTCTAGTCTTCCCTACCACTCTTGGAATATCTGCCCTCACTTCTTACCCATGTAAACAAGCTGGCATCAATCTTCTGTTACATATTCATATAAAACACAAATTTGCATATATATAAAATTTGCATATATATAACATTTCTTTGTAGTATGCTGTGGAAAAATTAAATGGCATTCAATATATTTCTCTGAATATTATTTTTTCTGTCCATATTATCTCATGAAAATCTCTCCAAGATAACCAGCAGAGCTCTACTGGTATAATACTCTATGGTATTTAATACCTGCATAATATTCAAACCTGTGGATCTAAGATAGTTTATTCAAACAACATTAATTTTGTTCAGTTATTTGCCTTATGAAACAGCTTTATAAAGTCTGCCTTTGTATGGCAGACTTTTTTAAGATACACTGGACAAGACAGATTTTTAGGAAATTTTAGGTAAAAGGTGTATGCATTTATTATATTTAAAACATGGCTAGGTTGTTCTCCAGCTGTAAGTGTCACCCCAGGTAAGCTCTAGAAAATATGGATCAGAAATGAGAAGTCATGTCATGCCCTTCTTGAATTCTTAAAAAATTCTGAGCTTAATAAAGTAGTTATTGGTTAATTCTAATTATATGGGTGGCTTTTAAGCAGGAATAGGTACTTGAATTAGAAACTGGTTCCTAAAAGTAGAGTTCTGCTGTATAAATGACATAAAAAATTTGGTGCTGGCTTTGGGACAGAGCAGTGGGCAGAATCTAGAAGGATCTTGGGGAGACTCTGTTAGTGAAACCTGGAGGGCACTGAGCAAATTCTTACTGCCAACCGGGGAAAAGGGTGACACCAAAAGAAGCTGACACAGTGTTTTGGAGAACTACCCAAATTAGCAAATGATATTGCAAATCTGGCTAAGGAGATTTCCAGGCATAATGCTGAAAGGCAATTTCTGTGTTCCTATGTAAGAATAGAGAAGTGAGTTAAAGGAGAACCTGTTCATTTTAAATCCTAATTTATAAATTACAAAGGAGTCAAGGGCTAGATGTTTTCAAACATAGCATTGCTTCTCCTCCCCTTTATCTCCGGAAAAAGACTCCCATAGTAGGCAATGGCCTCAGAACAATTATTAAAAATAGGATGTTACCAATAAAACATAATCTCAAGATGCTTCTAGAACACACTTCCTAGAGATTACGTGCCTGCTGAAGCCTCTAAAATGCTTAAGGGCATGATTCTTAAAACTTCTCTCCTCAGGATTAGGACTTCTAAGAATCTTAAAGGCATGTCTGCAGTCTCAACTAGGCAACAAAGTATCTCCAGGGCATTGTCCTAAACTATCACTCCTCTCAGGCCAAGGTGTGAAGGGGGTTTATCTCAGGTCTGTTTGTGTGTTTGTGTGTTCCTCTGTCCAATGAACCGGACATCATTAAGATAGAGAGAAATCAATTAATTTTAAGAGAATTATAGTGGCTCAAGCACCACCTGCTTGCAATGAAAATATGGAGGACAACTCAAAATGAAAAGAAATCCCAGGGACCCCAACTTCTAATGACAGGAAGCTCAATGAGAAAATAACACAACCATGCTAACAAGGGCCATTTCCTGGGGAGGAACAAGCCAAAGCTGAGGGCCTCGTACGCACCCACTTCTTTTATTAAGGAAGCACCTTAAGGGCATAAAGGTGCTCTCTCTCTCTCTCTCTCTGTTCCCCCCCCCCCCCCCGCCCCTGAGCTTTGAACACCTGTATTCCTAAAATGATTCCTAAAGCTTGATACCAGGAGTATTTGTTTGTTAAGTTTACCATACGGAAATACTACAAACTGAGTGGCTTAAACAGTAGAAATTTATCGACTCACAGTTCTGGAGGCTACAAGTCCAAGAGTGAGGTGTAGACAAGTTTGGTTGCTTCCGGGGGCTATGAGGGAAAATCCAACATGCCTCTCTCCTAGCTTCTGGTGATTTACTGGAAATCTTTGGCATTCCTTGACTTGTAGATACATTACCCAGATCCTTTTCTTCACGTTCACGTGGTTTTCTTTTTTGTATATGCCTATCTCCAAATTTCTCCTTTTTATAAAGACTGTATCATATTGGACTCAGGGTACACCGTACTGATATGTGACCACATATTAATTAATCATACCTGCAATGACCCTCTTTCCAAATAAGATCTCTGTTTTGTATGAATACTATTTGACAATCTGATATGTATTTTAGCTCATTTCCTAGGCAAAGGGAAAAATATCAGCTCATTTGTAATTGAAAAAAAGGGTGCCTCGGAGAGCAGAAGGTAGAGCAATGAGCCATAAAGAAACAAGGCTGTTGAGAAAATGGTAACATGTGCCCATCCAGATTTCAGATTTGCTATATGCCAGTGGATACTGTGGAACAGGAGTGTCTGTTTTCGTCATGTTATCCCTTTCTCACCATTTTACACTGGAAGTATGCGGTGGGGGTATGTGACTTGTCTCCTTAGTTCACAGATTCTTCATATCAAGAGGAAGCTGTACTTGGAGAACCACACTCCTTGGGAACCTCATCTATATGTGGCCTTTATTTAAATGAAGAGATCGGCATTGAGCTGATACCATAATGGGATGAAACTTTGAGTTCTTGGGGGCAAGGGGTGGGTGCATTTTGCACATAGGAAGAATAGAAATTTTGTGGCCACAGGGCCACCTGTGACATATTTTATTTTCCAAAGACAGATATAACAATGTATCCCATCCCACATGCTGACTTACAGTGTTACTTTGCTATACTCTACCCTTGAGAAGAGGGGTCTGTTTGCTCAACCTTTGAATCTGGGTGGGACCCAACGGAGACTTCTTTGGAATTCCAAGTACTCTATTCCGGTAGAATACAACTGGAAAGACACCTTGCTAGTTTCATAGCCCTTCACTGCCTGGCAGGTTCTGCATACTGCATCGTGGAACATTTGTTCTTAGAATTTCCCACTTGAAACTCAGTTCTGTTACTGCGAGAAGCACAATCCAGATGAAGAGGCTGTGTGCAGGTGCTCGAGTTTAATAGCCCCAGCTGACAGCCAGCATCCAATAACAACCAGCTTGGATGCAATGCTCTGGAGAGCCTTCAGATGACTGTAGCCTCCAGCCAACATCTGACTGCAACCATACGAGAGATTCCAAACAAGGACTATTGCAGGTTTTGGTCAACCCTCAGAAATGAGAGACACAGCAATAATTGTTATCTTGGGCTCTCTGTTCTGTAGCATCATATGACATGAGCTGCTTTCTCTTCCTCTAAATTTCTTCTTACCATGGGGCGCCTGGGTGGCTCAGTGGGTTAAAGCCTCTGCCTTCGGCTCAGGTCATGATCTCAGGGTCCTGGGCTCAGGTCATGATCTCAGGGTCCTAGGATCGAGCCCCGCATCGGGCTCTCTGCTCAGCAAGGAGCCTGCTTCCCTCTCTCTCTGCCTGCCTCTCTGCCTACTTGTGATCTCTCTCTCTCCATCAAATAAATAAATAGAATCTTTAAAAAAACAAAATAAAAAAATAAATTTCCTCTTACCTAAGATTGAATGTAAATTCATTTAATATATTTTTGAGTGTAGTTTTCAAATATTTTAAGAATTTTGGAACACGTGTTTGAAGAATATTCATCTGTAATGTTCTTTTTGGCATATCTTTGCCAAGGTTTGATGTTAGGATTACACCCTCAACCTCCCTCCCTCCCTCCCGCCCTCCCTCCGTTCAGTTCATCCATCCACCCATCCATTTATTTATTTATCAATTTATTTATTTATCTATTTATTTAGGTAGCTAGCTAGCTAAAAACGTTTGCATAAGATTATTGTTATTTACTCTTTGACTGACACCTGGATAGAATTTAACAGTGAAACTATATGGGCTTGGAGAATTCTTTGTGGCAAAGATTCTGATTCTGAATTCCATTTCTTTAGTAGCTATAAGACTAAACATATTTTATTTCATCTTATATCAGTTTTGATCAATTTCACTTTGGCTTATTTGTTGGGTTAAAGTTGTTCATAATCTTCCTTACCCAACATACCTTTAAAATCTCAAGGATCTGTATTAATAAATAAACTCCCTGTAATTCCCGATGCTGGTGATTTGTACCGTCTCTCCTTCCCTTCTTCCCTGCATTTCCATCCTCCTTCTCTGCCCTTAACTTTTTCTCTTGTTAATCCAATTAGTTAGGAGTTTGTCAGTTTAGTTATCATTTCAATGAACCAGACATCAGGGTTTGTTAAACTTTGAATTCTGTCTTTTTTTCTTTTTGATTCCTCTCTTATCCTGTTATTTTCTTTCTTTTACTTATTTTAGCTTCACTTACCTTAGGTTCTCTTCTCCCTTCTTTTTTTACTTTCTCTATAAAATATGAAAAAAGGCCACTGGTTTTAGACCTATCTTCTCATCAAAGGAGATAAAGCTACGTTTCCTTCTATGCACTATTTTAGCTGCATCCCACAGACATTTTTATATTGTGTTTTATTGTATTTTTGTTATTCAGTTAGAAATATTTTAATTGTTATTTTTTTGATTCATGACTTATTTACAATGTGTATAATTTTAAAATATTTAGAGTTGTCCTAGATAGTTTATTTCAGTTAAATTATAATTTAGTTTCACTGTGGTCAGAGAATATATTCTCTATATTTCAATCTTTTTAAATGTATTGGCATTTTTCTTGGCCCAGTAAATAGTCTGTCTTGACAAACATACCACAAGAAATTGAAAAGAATGTGCATTTTGCTGTTGTTGAATATAATCTTCTTACACATATC
Source organism: Potos flavus (assembly GCA_028534135.1). Lineage (NCBI taxonomy): Eukaryota > Metazoa > Chordata > Mammalia > Carnivora > Procyonidae > Potos > Potos flavus. Next base: position 8,178,671 of record CM052885.1, on the reverse strand, counting down.
GGTTAGATCAAGGAGATGGATAGTGTTAGCTACATGATTTTTTGTTGTTGGTTGTTGGTTAAACAATTGCTTAGAGAGTGTGGTATTAAAATCTTTTTCTGATTGTGAATTCTTTATTCCACCCTTTACAATTATCAGCTTTGCTTCATTTATTTTTGGGGTCTGTTATTAGGCACACACTCATTTGCAATTGACCTGTCTTACTGATGAATTGTCCCTTTTACCTTTAAGAAAAGTACATTCCACACAAGATGAGGCCATACCGAGGGCGTTAGATGAAGGGAAATGTGAAAAACTGAGGCCAGTAACATCCCTACTCCAAACCAGATGTTTGAAAGGTTTTAATATCACACACACTTCTTGGTTTTGCTGAGATAAATCATACCACTAACAGAATTTCTCCACAATGTGTTTTATGTTTCCATTTAATAATATTCATTGAGTATCTGTTATGTGTCAGATAAGGTGTTAAGCAATGTGGATATATCAGTTCTTTCCTCAAAGAACTTAAAACATCTCACAATTTATCAATTATATCACAACGAATTCAGTCTATAAAAGTATCTGTTAATACTTTACATATGTATCTTCATACATGTGTATGGTTGTTCCTTATACAACACAGGGGTTAGGATCACCGAACCCACAGTCAAAAATCCACATATAACTTTTTTTTCCTCCCAAAATTTAACTACCAGTAGGCTCCAGTTGGCCAGAAGCCCACCAATAATATAAATAGTTGATTAACACATATTTTGTATGTTATATGTATTATATACTGTATTCTTATAATAAATGAAGCTAGAGAAAAGAAAATATTAAGAAAATTATAAGGAAAGTACAGTACATGTACTTTTTAATGAAAAAAATTCCATGCAAAATGGGACCCTTAAAGGTCAAACCAGCATGTTCAAGGATCGACTGTGTATTTATGTATACAAATACACATATACATATTTTTAAACACATACATATACATAAAAACACACACAAACACATGCATATATATACAAACACACACACATATACAAACACACATACATATATGTATACTCACATATCATACAAACACACACATATATATACAAACACGCACACGTGTAATAAACATGCACACCTATACACAAACACACACGCATATATACAAACATACACATATATATACAAAACCACACATACATGTAGTTTGCTGAATTTACTGCTCATTAATTTTTTTCTTTCCTCCTCCTTTTTTATCTTGAATTCTGATTTACTTGTTTGTCTGCTTAGAGTCCTTTGAATATTTTTCTTTCAAATATGTGTTGAGAATGATATATTTTAAAGGTAAAGGATGTGTATTAATAGGTGGTCCAGACTGGATTACCCAGCCTGAAACTGAAACTACCGTAAACTTAGAGAAGTCGTAATTTATCTAAGGTAGTTGAACGCCTTCGAGGAGTTAGGGCTTCCATTTTTTTTGTTTGTTTTGTTTGTTCGTTTGTTTGTTTTTTGAGAGAGAGAAAAAGAGTGAGAGTGGGGAGGGCCAGAGAGAGGGGCAGAAAGAAAATCCCAAGCAGGCTCCACACCCAGCATAAGGTTTGACACAGGGCTCGGTCTCATGACTGTGAGATCATGACCTGAGCTGAAATCGAGAGTCAGACACTCACTGACTGAGGCGCACTGAGGGGCCAGGTTTCCTGACTGGTGTCTCATCTCCAGACTGTTCATATCAGCTGCACTCCTTAAAGTGTCTGCTCTGGGTCCAGCATACTAGCATACGGAGGCTGGACTCAAAAAGGCCTCTGGGCTAATGTGGACTATTCAGTGGGGAAGACAACCGAGACTCAGGGAGTAGAGACTGCTGGGCCAGGGTCACGCAACATGACAGGGGTGAATGTGGTTAATACTCCAGCTTCTTGGTGGCCGGCACAACCTTCCTTCCTCTGACAGCTGAAACGTAATTTGAGGATCTATCCAGTCTATGACTTTACGTGTTATTCTTGGCATTATTTTTCACTTTCCCCCATTAGAATACATAGGGCAGATTGGATCTATTTTATTCAACTGAGTTCTAACAATCAAGCTCAAATCTGTTGTGATTGACAGATAAGAAACTTGAACTCTTAGCTCCACTAACAGCATTCCATTTTATGTTTTATCTAAGCTAGCCTTATCTGCTGTAATGGTAGATAAAGTTAGCTTCAAAAAAGTATCCAGACACATCTTAAGGCTGTGTTTAAACTGGTAAAAGAGGTCGCCTGGCTTTCAGCCTGATAACACTGTTAAAGATGCTCTACTCTTATTCTGAAGACGTATGAAAGAGTTTGAATTCGGGACAGTTTAAAATTTCATGCAATTAAAACGCCACTCCATTATTAATGTCAAAGGAAATAGAACATAGTTTCTAAGACTATATTATCCACAAATCAATTTCTTTCCACTGCCAAATATATAAAAATAAAAGTGAGCTTTACAAAGAATGTATGTGCAGTAGGCAGCAGACCAGCAGGTGGGGCCTTGCCTCCCCTGGGTGCGTGGTAACCATCAGCCTGATGAGCTGTTGGAAGGCTTACATGGACTACAGTCTATAGAATAATTAAAATAATCAAAGTAGGTGTTTTCAGGGTAACAACATTGCAGTGATGCTTCATAATCATTCATTTAACAAGTTTTCATTTAATTCTTACCACAAGTCAGGGTCCATGAAAGCTGGCTCTTGGAGACACACAGAACTCATAGGCAGGTAGATAATTGGAATTACTAATGCGTTGATAGTTAAGACTATTTCTCTGTACATCCATAGCCTCTCTATATATTTTAAAAATATTTCATGGGATACCTGGGTGGCTCAGTCCATTAAGCGTCTGCCTTCGGCTCAGGTCATGATCCCAGGGTCCTGGGATTGAGTCCCACATCGGGTTCGGCGGAGAGTCTGCTTCTCCCTGTCCATCTGTGTGCTTACTCATCCCCTCTCTCTCTTAAATAAATAAATAAATAAAACTTTAAAAAATATTTCAGACACATGCTACATTGATAAATTATCAATAGGTTCTTCCCAATTAAAAATCAGACCTTTGCAAGATTTTATGGGGCCTCTCACAACTCTGTCGCCAGAGTTTTGAGAGGTGTGTGTCTTCCTGCCTCTTCCCCATACACAGGATACCTTTCTATGGTTTTCAGGGTTGCCTTGAAAAGAGAAAACATTGCCAAAGATCCTCCACACGTGTTTTCCTTCTTTGGGTCTTTAGTAGTAGGTATGGGGAGAAGATTGCCCCCATAATGTGTATAGTGATTTTTTTAGAAACACCCGATAGAGCCACCATCATCTGCCATGGAGTTCTCTTTTCTCTGAGCCTGGCCATCAGCAACACAGCTGCCTACGCTGGAAAAGATGAAGTTGTAGGGTGTGTGCCTTGTTTTGCCATGTTCTGTGGGCAGCACTGAATAAAGCTGCTGTCAGCTCGCCCCTGCTTACTCAGCATCCCCTTGGGCTGTAGGAATCCAACATCTACCACAGAACATTACCAGAGCCCCAGACTCTAATCTTGGCTCTGACCTTTTGGAACCATGAACCTCATTCTGTGAAGTGAGTCCTGATGTGTAAACAGTTTTATAAATTATCCAGGAGAGACCCCAAAAGTGGATGGACCTCCTGTTATCTCTCATGCTTTTGTTTAGGTTATCATTGCAGAAACTAATTAGTTGTATTGGTGAGCTCAAAAGTTGGCATAAAACTTTTCTCGAATTCTGTTATTTATTTATTGATCTTTTCTAAGGTTTTTTTCTCTCTCGAATTAAAGAAAAAATCAAGAGAGGGGGAGGGAGAGAGGAAGGAAGGAAAGAGAAAGGGAAGAGAAGGGACGAGAGAGACAAGCTGAGAGAGAAAAAGGAGCACCAGTGCCATGTGTCAGAATTTTTAGACCATGCCCACATATTTTGGTGTCCACGAGTGATTGATAAATATTTCAAAATGACTTCAGAAGGTCTCATGACTATTTGAGCTGCTGATCTCAGTTTTTACATGAGTGGACTTCCTGAGAGTAATGCTAGCATTACTGCTGTTGGTTTGGATGGAGAGATGGATGGACGGATGGATATAAATGATGATAAATAGACAGCTGATAGATAGATATCTATAGATAGATGGATCTATCTATAAGATGGATAAATAGCAGATGGATAAGATGGCAGATTTGGGGGGAACTAACCGCAATGTATAGGTGGATAAACTTGCCATATCAACTTATGATATCAAGGACATAAAGCTCATGCTTTATATTCTTTACAATTCCCTTCCTCATTGACACTGAAGTCTCTTTAGAAAGGGACAAGAGTCTCATTTTCTCATTACACATTGGTGTTAAAACAATAACAGCAATACTGACTTAAAATTATCGTGGCAGAAAAAAAATAGAATAAATTTTAAAAGGTACCATGCTTTTTAAATTTATGTTTAACTTAAAACTTACAACAACCCTGCAGGTATATGTTTATCATTTCCATTTTACAGGTGAAGAAACAAACACTGACAAGGGTCAGGTTCACTGTACAGATTTAGAATGCAGACACATGTCTGTCTTACTCCAACATTATTTTTATTTAATATGATACCTTTCTCTTACCTGCAAGCTCAGGTACACGTGTACTTTTTTGCAGAGGGAAGAAAGAAAAGGACACACAACAATTGGTATATCTTTTTTATTTGACCTACTTGTCTAAAAAGTTTCTTCTTATTGTTTCAGAATCCTAAATTTGTGGACTAAGGAATTCTCAAGCTGAGTTAGCTGGTTTAGTCTCCATTAATCCCAACCAAATCATTTTTTTCTGAAACCAGGCAGAAGGACAGTGAGGACCATGCAGGAGGGAGAGAGAAAAATAGAAAGGGGAAAGGAGAAGTTGAGGAAGCAGAGACAAGCTTCTCAGTTCTGCCACCAATCAGCCTTTTCTTCTCCTCTCCTTTGCATATGGAAATAAAGGCATCTGAACCCTTTGCTAAGCCCTTAGATTTCCTCTTTTTTTTTCTTTTTTTTTTTCTTTTTTTTTCCCCCAAATACTTTTATTTTATTTTTTCAGTGTTACAAGATTCATTGTTTATGTACCACACCCAGTGCTCCATGCAATACGTGCCCTCCTCAATACCCACCGCCAGGCTCACCCATCCCCCCAACCCCTCCCCTCCAAAACTCTCAGATTTCCTCTTTTTGTGTGAAGCATGCATGCACTGGGGCTCCCGTCCAACTTTGGCTGCTCGCACCGCACAGGAGCTGGCTGGGCTTCATGTCCCTCCTCCTTCTGACCTCCAGCAGTGCGGTCTTGGACCCTCGGCTCTCCCAGCCTGACTCTCCCCATCTGCAGTCTCTCTCCGTGCCCAGCACAGCTGGGCTCTGGCAGGCAGGCTTATTGCCAGTCATCTCCAACTCGCCAAATCTTCAGAAGGGCAGCTGGGACACCAGAACTTCCCTGGGAATTTCCTGGCCGCCAGTTCAGATACTGTATCCTTGTTTGCTGAGCTAAAACTAGTAAAGATTGGCAAAGATAAATTAGCAACCAATCCGGGAGGATTGCATGTCTCATCCAAACATTTGCCCAATATTGATTCCAAGTAGCATTCAACTTTGTCTCTAACGAGCTAACAGATGTGGGCATTATCAGAGAGAGTTGATATGGTATTATTCACCGAGCTGGAGCTGGATCAGTTTTCTCTCTAAATGATGTTTTGGAGCAACAATAGAAAATATCATTCTACTTTGACAATTGACTTGAGAGAACACTGAACTTTCCTTTCCTTCTTTCTTTCTTTCCTTCTTTCTTTCCTTCCTTCCTTCCTTCCTTCCTTCCTTCCTCTCTCCCTCCCTCCCTCCTTTCCTCCCTCCCTCTCCCTCCTTCCCTCCCTCCTTTCCTTCCTTTCCCCTTTCCTTCCTTCTTTCCTTCCTTCCTTCCCTCCCTCCTTTCTTCCTTCCCTCCCTCCTTCCTTTCCTTTCCTCCCTCCTTCCTTCCCCCCTTCCTTCCTTTTTTCCTTCCTTCCTTCCCTCCCTCCTTCCTTCCTTTCCTCCCTCCCTCTCTCCCTCCTTCCTTCCTTCCTTCCTTCCTTCCTTCCTTCCTTCCTTCCTTCTTTCCTTTTTTCCCTCCTTCCTTCTTTTTTTTCTCTCCCTTTTCCTAGGTTCATATCTTAAGGCCAGATGATTCTCTAGATGTGGTTTCCTACAACCTACCTGGAAACTAGCAAGTGAAGCATGATGTTCTACCATTTCCAGCATGTGGCTTTGGGAAAGGCATCTATCTGGGGATGAGATCCAATACTCAGGGCTGAGCAACCACAGCTGCGAAGTCTGGCTCTGGAGGAAGAGTTGAATAGCAAAATCCCCCTGCATCAATGGGTGCCAAGGTCACATGCATTTGCAGGTCTTATTACTCTTTCTATTACTATCTACTTGGGGCGAGAGAAGATTTTTTTTCAGTAATTTCTGCCCCATATTGAGACGGATCAAGGTCTAGCATTACAGTGGCAATTTAAGTTGGAAATCTAATGGATGCGGTTGTAGAAAATTGAACAACAGAGATGGAAGAATATACAAGCTTGATGTCACCTTCTTTGGTGGGTAATTAATGCTATTTTAGAGACACTAGAGGCATCATTAAGATACCTTCATGCCTGAAGTTTCGGACTCTCACTTAGGTCCTTCTCTTTTAAAAACTGTACCTAAATAATCAAAACTTGGATTTCTTATTTCTTTTAATATTTTTATGCCATATTAGGGTAAATGGTTAGAATATTCTCAATATTTGGTATGAAAGAAAGAGAAATTCATGATGCTGAATTTTCAAGAGTGGAACTCTGTAGGAGGAAAAGCCTTCAAAGAGAGTAGCGATATATAATCTATGATGTAAATTTTTGGGAAAAGTTGACCATATTGTGCAGAACTCAAGATTTCCCGTTTATTTGTATGGCATATTTTATCTTGACATGATTTCTTTGTGAAAAGAAATAACTTGGGATCTTCTACTTTATTGCTCACTATTTGAGCAGAAATAATTAAACCGAGTAATCTCTACCACTTGCTGAGTAAGCTGTTTACATAAGTATTTCAACTCCAGATTTGGCAGATCTATACCACTGCCCAGACAGATGAAAAAGCAGGCTTAGCCAGATATTTGCTTTACCAGCTAGGAGAAGCTGCACAAGCTATTGCGTTCTGAACTCCAAGTCCAAACAAAATTGTCTTCTTTTCCAGATGGAAATATATTTTTCTTTTATTATGGAATTTATTTAAATTAATATGCAAAGATTGAAAAAATAGTAATGCAGTGGACAAATCCAGTGCAAAAGACACAAGACATACGATCTTCAAAAGTATTTACTCTTTCTGTATGTTGTCTTTACATTTGAAGGATATTCCCACTGATCCTGATGTTCTTGGGTCATTTTTTTTATCTCCTCCCAACTTCTGAAGTGACAAAGATCTATTGTCTTCTGCCACTGAAATTCAGCATAGAAAAACAATATGTAAATTTGTCACTCTGTTTTTGTTTTTGTTTCTGTTTTTGTTTTTTGTTTTGCATCTCTTTCTACCTGGTGCCTGGATTTTTTTTTTTTTTTAATTCTGGGAATTCGGTAACTTTTTCTGGATAAACTATGGAGCTAAGAATTTTGCATCCAGATTTTCTAGAGTAAGGTGTACGCTTTCATTCCTCAGAGTCAAATATCTTAATTTGAGGAGTGTTGTTGTTTTTAGTTGTATTTGTTTTGTTCTTTATCATAGATCTCTTTTATTTTATTCTCATTTTTATAGAACAACTAATATTTGTGAGATTCTGTTAAATTTTATATAAGAGGTGGGTTAATCATTATTCCCACTTTATAGATGAAGATCTTATGACACAAGAGGCATAAGTAACTTGTTCCAGGATGCTTGACTGATAAGTAGCAGACACGCAGTTTGATCCCAGTCTGATTCTTAATGTCTATGTGACATCAGGCACTATATCATCCTGCCTCTTATCTTTATTACACCTTGTTTTGATTGTTTTCTTCAACCTGTAACTCTCTCCTTGATTGATGTGAGTCGGGTTTATTTTTAATTTATTGCTTCTAATGTAGCTTTCATCTCTCTATTTGTTTTATTTTTCTCTTTAGTTTCCTGGACTCTGCCACCAAGAAGTGCCTATTTTTCTCTTATTTTACTTATTACTGATTTTCTTTCCTCAAATAAATGACCTTCTCCTTGGTATCTTTGAGGCCAGATGAAACACTGCCTGAACTCTTCTTCAACCTTTTAACCCACTTGTGATATGTGGTAGCTGCCTTGTATTCATGTCCTTTACTCTTTCCAGGTTCTCCATTTTTTACATGTAAAAATTTTATGCTGTAACTTGTTAGGTTATTTCTTATTTTAAGGGGCATTTCCATTTGGGTCCAATCTTGTTTGTAGAATGCAATGTGAGTAAAGTGAGGACAATCCCTAATTGTAATAAGTCTACCTACTTTAATATTTTTCATGAAATATTGCATTAATGTCTGCCTTGGGCATTTTGTATGCCTCGGGACTATACCTAGGAGTTGGCATTTTGTTGCTATTCTCAACGAAGACCCTTACGGTTTCAGGATCTCCATATGAACCCAAACTGTTTGTCTTTAAAAGACATTTTCTTTCTACCTAGTGAAACTATCATATACATAAGTCCTGTTCTGTCTGTGTGTTTCTAGACTAATAAACCTGCATGTCCACTCTTTGGATGGCAATGCCGGTTACGGCAGGGCTGGGATATGCAGGAAGAAGTTAGAGAAACACATCAGTCAGCCAGCACTCCTGTGGCAGACTTGAAAAACGGCATCTACAATGCATAGAAAGACAATTTTTGGAAGGAGAAATATGTAAAAGCGGTTTGGAGGGATAGAGATTAATACCACGCTATAAATCTTTCTGAACCCCATATGGCTAGAAGTTAGTTAGGTTTGAGAAATTTGATTGAGCTAATAGAAGCAAGAAAATATCTGAGTGCTCACCATTTCCCAGGTTTAGTAAGTACACAACTGCGGAGTGGGAGAAGGTATGGCCATGGTGGGAATAAAGAAAGATTCTAAAGAACTGTATCCCAGAGTACCAAATTAGAGTTTTGTGGGGATTTTTTTTTTGCATCACCTTCTCACCTTGGTCAAATCCAAGAGCTTCTGTGGTCTTGTGTGCAGGAAGCGACTCTCTTATTCGATTTGAGTGTTCACATTACCAATGGCAGATTATTCATACGTGATAATAGGTGATGACTTATGAAAAGGAGACAGGTGGTGTCTATGTTTCTGATGAGGAGAAAAGGCAGAGGGGTACACAGTAATCATGGGTTATTAAATATTCACATTGTTAGAGATTCCTGCAGTCATTGCACATTTAGAAACAATTAAAATAAAACGATTGTCACCTTGGAGTCCCAGTGGCCTGTCATTGCAGCTGGCTATTCTAGCATCAAATGGAGCCTCGAACAGCTGCTTCTCAGGAACCGTAAAAGAAAAAAGGTGCATGGTAGACACTCTTTATGACTTTTCAATGACAAGTCAGGGTTTTTCAATTACTGGGTAATATTTTTCATTCAAATATGTAAATATTTGCAAATGACATCCTATGAACATACCTTATTTTTACCATAGACTCATAATAAATGCCATTTTAAAAAGAATATTTCATTTAGTATCTTCATATAAAAAGTACTCCAGGGTAAGAGGCTATAAAATTCCTTTTGTTCCTTGATATTTTTTTTTCCTTGCTGCTGTTAATTCTTCATTTTTATTGAGAGTCTGTTTTCTTATAGCGCGTAATTAGCATGTTTAAAACACTTCGCACCTTTTAAACGTTGGATTAAAGCACATAAATAAATATAGGTTGAGGAGCACAGGTGTTTTTCTGATTCAATTAGTGCTTCTTTATTCTAAACTCTTCCTTGACTTACAATCTCTTTCTCAGTTCAAAAGATGAAAATAAACAGTCATTTGGCTATTAGAGCAGCCCATGGAGGGCTCATTAACTGGGTTCTAATTGGGTTCTTTCCAAAATCTGTCACTCAGGACTGAAGGTGAATCTGACGCCAGTAGCAAATGAGCGCATGGAGGGCTGTGAAGTGGAATGAGGGAAAGCACTTCAGAGAAATGGGGGAGCGAAATGAATTTAGGACAAATGAAATGCACTTTTAATATGGGCAAGAGGTAGGAGGTAAAATAAAGAGAGGCCTTGGGAAGCTAGTGTTTAGAAAGACTGATTTAGTTAGACTCTTCTGAGCTTTTTTTAAAAATTTTCATTATGGGGAGAAAGCAGTTATCTAAACGAGCGATGTTCCAGGAGGTGCCTTCCCATCATACAGAGACCCAGAATTTCTGTGCTTGCCTATATTCTTACCCATAGCTGGCTGAACCTTGAGTGGTTGACTTATCCCGACACCCATGATGTGTAGCTTTCCTGGAGGCGAGGTTTGTCTCTCCTAGAACTACCTTGCCCAACTTTTAGCCCAACTTTTAGTCCTTGATTGGTGTTTATTGGGTCTATCAACCAATCCATCAACTGATGAATGTGGGAACGCGTTGACATTGCCTTTTGCCTTTGCTTAGTCTTTCCTGCTCTTCGGCATTCCTTTTTCCTTCTCCCCCACTTTACTAAATCTTATTAACATTTCAAGACACAATCCAAACGTTAACTTCACTATGAAGCTTTTTCCAGGTTTCTACCACTCAGGTAGACGTAATCACTTATTCTCACCACCAAACACACAAATAATGTCCAGTATGTGTCTCTATTATAATACTAACTGTGGCATAATATAATGGCATGTTAATGTGTGTATTTCTCAAACAGATCATGGGGTAGTTGGAGTATAGACTGAGTATTCATCATCTTCAGGCACTTCTCTGTATTTTCCGTAGCACTTAGAACAGAGCTCAGCACATCAGAGGCAATAATTTGTATTCAATTAAGTGAATGATTGGATCCTTGTTTAGGAAGAACACTAAATATTTCAGTCAGGGTTGTCACAAAATTTCTGAAATCTAGTGTTGATTCCCTCTTACGACGGCTGTCTTAATTTCTACTGGATCAGTTTCCTAGCTCCAGAAATCAACAAGAACAAAAACCCTGCTAGATAAACTACAATAGTAAATTGAGATGATAAAACAATGAAACTGTGATAAAAGATAAAGCTATGATAAGAATGATAAAAATAAGAAAACTACCTCTCAGGTCAAGAAACAGAGTAGAGACTCTCCTTGCTGAATGGGTGCTGAGTCATCAGACAAGCAGCTCTGGGACAATTAAACAGGGAGATGTGGTTCCGTGTTGAGTGACTACACAGGTGTCATACAACAGAGAACATGCTGCTCTCGGATAAGGATGGAAAAGCAGAGGTGGGAGTAAGGAATTTATGAGAAAATAAAAGCTAATCATAATATAATGACACATTAGTTAGTAGAACTCCTATGTCATTAACAAACTATATTGCATGTGAAACAATATATGAATAAGAGAGACATCACATTTGATAGTGTATCATTTTCTTTTTCCCAGCAGATGGGAATAAGATCTAGGTCATGATATGATCTTTTGTGTATTCAAACTTAAGAGCAGTCTAAAAATTCAAAACACTAAAAATTAAAAACACGAAAGCTAAAATTCAAAACACTAAAAAACACAAAGTACTAAAAATTCAAAACACAACTTCCGAACCAGTAGAGGAAATAATAAGATGACCAAAAACTCACCTCGCCAAAACCAACAAGCTGTTTGAAAGAGGGTGTAAGATGTGACATGAAGAACACCAACAGAGTTTTTTGGTTTTTGTTTTTTTGTTCTTTGTTTTTCTCCCTTGGTTTATTTTCTACCCCTGACCCAACCCACCAGCATTCATGACCATTCTGCCGCCATCGATGAAGGAGAGGGATTCCTGTCCTAAATAGTACAGAAGGCCAAATACGTGGCACCTGACATGGGGCAGAGGAAATGGAGAGTGGTTTCTTAGCCACATGAACTACAGCCTCGGGAAAGAGGACGCCACATGCGATGCAGGGTCACAGAAGGCTGGTGGGAGGGATGCTTTGCAGTGCAGGGACAAGAGGCTGAGGTAATGGCTGGTTTCCACAGGAGGCTGTGACTGATTTTTTTAATAACTTCTCACACTGGCAGGGAGGTAAAACTCATAAGATTGAGGTCTGGATTGGTGCAGCTCCAGTCTACAATGTGGAGAGCTTTCCTGTGGGGTGGGGAGCACATCCGGAGCAAGCAGGAGGACTCCCGGCTAGACTTTGGGGACCCTGTGAGGCTCAAAGATGTCAGGCAGCACCTGGAATCTCATTCAGACCTTACAGTACAATGACCCATTTCTTGCCAACATTACCCAGCTATTACCTAGCTCCTAATCCGGTTAGCGACCCATGCAACATAGCACTGCTTTGTTCTCCTCTCTCCCCATAAGGACATCTATCCCCTATGAGTAACTAGATTTATTTTGGTAGTTACAAATCATATCGCTTCTCATGTTACAATCAAAGTGAGGAAGAATTCACAAAAATGAATATTTAAATACAACGAAGAGGGAAGCACAAAGGAGTCTTGAAAAGGAGAAGACAAATAAGATGCCAAAACTTGGGGATGAGACATTTGTTACAATTTAGTGTAAGCTTCCAGGCTCTCCAGGAACAAAAACTGAAAACCCACCACCCCAACACAACCAACACTGGCACAATAACAAATTGATTTGCAAGTTTCTATTATCCGAAAAAGAGAAGACAACTACCTCTCATAGCGTACTAGGATTAATTTATAACAGATACCGAGTAACATAAAACACTAGCACAGGTTTACCAGTTATAGAAATATATATTTTTTCCTATAGCAAATCTTCTGGAATGGAATTCGTACTTCCTAAGAGCACATTATGTGTCAGACCTGGTGCTTTGAACTTTCGCTATGTAATTTTACCTAATCCTCACCATGGTGCTGGTGAACTATATACTATTTTTGAAATTAATAGTCGAATTAATAAAGGCATCCAGAGGTTAAGTTAAATTCCCAAGATAAGAGACCTTGACAAGTTGAAGGCTGGATTCAAATCCAGACCTACTTGTCTCTTAAATGCCTAGGGTTTAACATCAAATAATAACCAGTGAAGTCATTTCTATTCAGAATTTAAGTAATGGCTTCCAGACATGCCACTCTCATAATAGTTAGTATCTAGCCATGTATAATTAGAGCTTAAAAATTCATAGAAATGAGTTGTTAAATCCTTTTTACTATTTTGCATCCAAGGAACCTCGAGTGAGCGAGTTTAAAAATATCAGTCTGACCTACATGATGAAAGTTTGAAGTTTTTGCACACACACACACGCAGAATTACAATTATTAAAGTGATAGCCCTGAGCTTTTATCACCAATTTGTTAACAGAACGTAAATAAACAGGGACCAGATAGATCTCGTATATATCACAGGCCAGCCTAGTTTCTCTCGGAGTTTGATTGGGGAGTATAGAAGGGTAAGGCAAAGATTTCCTTTCAAATGCTTAAATTCTTTCCAATGCCTGAGCAAGTTATTTATTGAAATTTTAAGCGGTATCATCTAAAACTAAAGCAGTTTAATTGAATAGACTTATGGTAAGGTAGGAATGAATTATACTTTGCTTAATATGATATCCGCCTTGTGTTTATCTGCTTCCTAAAGCAGGCTTTAATAAACCACATGAAGCATCGCCAAGCCAGAAGTGTAAATGCCTGCATTGTGGGGAAGGCAACAGAATCTTCAATTTGTAGCAACAGACGTGCTTGGAAATTACAGAAATAAAAAATATAGCAATATTTTGTGCTGTTACAAACCAAAAATTCTCTGCTTCAAGGACACATCCAGAGCTGAAACTCCCAATTTTGTGGATACTGGAAAAGCGCTGTCCATAAATGACTAGTAAATATTATTCTAAAAATGAATGCCACTAGCAATCTGGTCTAGTTAAAAAGCCTCCTGAATATCAATTTCCTTGAAGAACAAGATGAATGTTTAGCTAGCTCCTGGAAACTGGCAAATGATTTGTTGTCTAGCAAAATTCAACAATCAGACTTCCAGAAGGAAATAAAGGTGCCAAGAGCTAAGAGATTAGGGGGTGGGGAGCAGGGGAGGAAGATAAAACGAGAGCTTTATTTGGTTCAATCCCAGGAAATCTTGAGTCTACCTAAGGTTTGTTTTTTCTGGCTTCCACATTTTCCCCCCACTCTTCCTCGTTCTCTCTTGGGCTTGACACTCACTAACTCCTAGAGATGGGGGCTGTGTCACAGGTAGGAAACAGGGCTTGGGGATGATTCTGGGGTATTTTTCAGGAGACAGTATGATAAAGAGGACTTGGCATATTTTTTATCTAGGTTGTATGTCTCAGTTACCAAGGAAGAAAAAGTGGTAAAAAGGAGAAATAAGATGTGTGTAACTGACTGGAACTTTCATTGTGTCTTGTCTCCTGGGGAACTAAGTATAGCAAGAGAACTGTGTGCAGAATGATGAGAAATGGCATCAAAAATGACCTTTAAGTCAGCTTCCAACCTGGAGAGTGGGAGACACTGGGAAAGCCATTAAACTGCTCTATTATACAATTTTGCATAGAATTTTCAGACTCAGATGTATAATTTTTCAGTTTCCATGTTACATTTCAAGGAAATATAACCTCTTGTTCAAACCTGTCAAAAGCATTTTGGATCTGGGTTCTGTGGTATGACATATGACCTAACAATCATAACTATACACCAGAGGTGAATTTGACAATATGTCGCCGGTGTAATGTCCTCAACCAAGCTATTAGTGAAGAAAGGAAAAAATTGAACAGGACAGGTAAAGGACAGATACCTATGGAATATAACCTTTCTTTGTTCTTATTCAAAGTTACCATTTTTGTTTCCTGCATTGTATCTTTTCTTACTGTTTCTTTAATAAACGAGACAAGAGGAGGGAAAAAGTTATTGTTTTTGGACTTGGGATTAATTTACTGAGCGCTACTAGACAAATTTACAGCAATTATAGATAAGCATAGGATATATTATAATATTAAAAAGTTCTGTTTTCTTTCCATGAGCTTATTATCATTTTCCCACATTCCCCAGTATTTTTATATTTTTCAGTAATTTTTGTAATTTTATAATTTTTATTAAAACGGCATCAAATCTGTAGATTAATTTAGGGAAAACAAGCATGTTTATAGTACTAAGACTTCCTATGCAGGAACATGGTCGATGTTATATATTTTATTTTTTTATATTTTATTTATTTATATGAGAGATCATGTGAGAGAGCACAAGCAGGAAAGAGGATGGGAGGGAGAGGGAAAGCAGACTCACCCCTGAGCAGGGAGCCCTAGTCAGGGCTGGATCCCAGGACCTCTGGATCATGACCTGAGCCAAAGGCAGATACTTAACTGACTGTTACTCACGTGCCCGAACGTAGGCAATTCTAAACTGAAATCTTAGAGAAACGCATGTACTTTGTTAAACGTAGTATTAGGCACCTTATGTTTTGTCACTATGTAAAAAAATCTGTTATTTCAGACTGTATTTTCTCATTTTCAGTTGTGGTGTATAGATTTGCAATTAGCTTTTGCTAATCGACCATGTGTCTGGTAACTTTGCTAAACTCTGCTACAAATTGCAATCATTTAATTAGTAATCCTTAGGGAGAACATGCTCAATTTTTGTATGTATAGCAGGGAATCAAATAACCTATTTCTGGTTTTCTAATTCTTCCTTATTTTCTAAAAATAATTTCTATTGATCATTTTGAATGCTTTTTTTAGCATCTATTGAGATATTCTAATTGCTTATTTTCCTTTAAGTTGCATTCATACTAATAATGGTAGATAAATAAACATCCTTGCATTCCTGCATTAAATACTTCTTAGTCATTATGTCATCCATTTTATACTTTGCTTAGATCCTTTTTTTTTTTAAAGATTTTATTTATTTGTCAGAGAGAGAGAGAGAACAAGCAGGGGAGAGGCAGGCACAGGGAGAAGCAGATCCCCTGCTGAGCAAGGAGCCCCATGCAGGGCTCGATCCCAGGACCCTGGGATCATGACTTGAGCCAAAGGCAGATGCTTAACTGACTGAGCCACCCAGGTGTCCCATGCTTAGATCCTCTTAATAAAGATAACTTCCTAACTTCCACTTTTCAGCAATCTTTTTCTGACAATAAGTGTTACTCATAACAGTATTTCCTGGGATATTGTTTATTCTTATGGGAAAATCACAAGATGTAATACTTCAGCCCCAAACCATTTTCTATATAATAACACATACAACTCCTCTCTTTAAGCAGGAAAAAAAAACCAAAACTTTTAGTTTAGGCCACAGGATCTTTTAAAAATTGCTTTTCAATCACCAATTGATATGCATATTAAATGGATATTAACAAGCATTGCTTTGTGTCCTAATTTTGGTTCTGCCTCAAAATTATTCCACTGGAGGATGAGGAGCCTGGCATACTTATTCACAGATCCCAAACAGCTTTTGAGTATGTAAATTTCAGCTAGATTTACCCCTCTGGGTATTAACTCCTTTATGACTTTATGTAGCATTGCTCAAGGCTAAAATACCTTCTGAGGCTTTGGAGAACACATATAAGGAGACCAGAATATAGCATACATATGTAAGGCATGTTGCTGGTACGAGCCCAGAGCTCCCCCAACATCATGCAGAAATTCAATGGGCAGGTGATGTGGTCTGATGCACCTTTCATACCTTCCTGCTACTTTTGGTTCTTAGTGTACAAATCTGGGCAAAAGTAAGGACTAATTAACTAACAAAATGAAATATGGAAAGATTCCAGAGAAGAATCCGTGTTTGAGAATTGGCTCACAGTGAGGACGATACTCAGACCATCTTAACCCCAAGGCTACCTGAGAGGTACATCCTCTATTGACAAATCAGAGACTTTTAAACCATCTACACATCAAGCTGTAGTGCTAAAAAGTGTGTTTGGAATGTAACTCAAGAATGTCAATACACATGATTTGGGTTCAGATGTATTTAGTTTGGGGGACATTGTATACTATATTTTTTAGGTAGACACAAACCATGAAGCATTGCATTGAAGATGTGAATTCTGTGAAATTTGGGGGTTGAAAAACCACAGGCATTCTTTCGAAAGAATGTTAAATGAGGATGCATTAATATAGGATATCCTTCTATTTTGTTCGGATGTTTGCGTCCATGTTTGTGAGAAAGAGTGGTCTCTACGTTTCTTTTACCGTATGGCCCGTGTCTGGTTTTCATTTCAAAGTTCTACAAATGCAAAAATAATCTATGGTCTTGTTTTTTTAATGCACCACTTTTTCCATTTACTCCTTTTCTGAGATGTTTCTGTAAGAGTGGGATTAGTTTACTGTAACTATTCGGAGGGGCTAACCTGTGAAAATATGGAGTTGATCTATTCTTTGTGGTAAGATCATTATTGGCAGATTAATTTTCTTCAACATGTGTGGGAATTTTAAGGTTTCTAATCTATTCTTACAAGGTCAGTTACCATCTCTTACCTTTATGAGGCTTTCCCATATTTCTCTCTTCTAAAACTTGCTGGCCAATAAGATGTCTGTATTTTATCTTTTAAACTCTGTAGCATTTACATTTATAGGCCCTTTTTAATTCCTCATATTGTTGATTCATGACTTTTCTCTTTTTTTCCTTAATTCTATCAGCTTAATAAAGTTTTTAGGTCCTTCCAAGAATCAATATTTGGTTTTTATTTATTATCTCTATGTTTTTCTACTTTAGGAGTTTGCTATTATATTTATTTTATCCTTACTTCAGCTGTTCTTGTATTTAATGCATTTGCAAATTTTCTTACTTCCTAATGTAGGTATTTAATGAATCATTTTCCAGCCTTTCTTATTTTCAGTCATAAGGTGTAAGCATTTAAGGAAGCAGATTTCCCAAGCACTAGCTTGGCCTGATTCCTTAAATTTTGGCCTATTATAATCTTTTCTAGTTTCATTTCTAAATATTTTTAAATATCATGAATAATTCCTTCTGAGTTATTTGAAATTGGTTTTTAAATTTCCAAATATATTGATATTTTCAACTGCTCTTCAATTACTTACCTTAACTTAATTGCATTTTATAGAGAGAACATACTCTGTATAATCTTAAATCTTTGGAAATTGAGTGGGTGTCTTTGGCAGTCATACTACAGCATAATTCCTTTGCTGTAGTCTATGGGATCTGGAGCTAGACAGACTTGGGTTCTAATTTCAGCACAACCAACTGTGGTCTTTAACCAAGTGCTGTTCCCTTTTCGAGTTCGTATCCATTGCCTCAACAGCCATGCATAATAAACCACCAGAGAACCTCAGTTGCATAAGACAATGAACACTTATTTAGCTCATGAGTTTGTGGACTTCAGCTAAACCGGTCTTGTTACCCAACTCAGACGTGTCCGTGCACCCAGTGCACAGTAGGCCAATGTCTGGATCACCGGATTTGAAGAAAAGAAAGCTGTGCCATCAGAAGGGCAGCTCGAGGAGAAGGCAGGAGGTCATTCCCAAAGCTGCCTTGCCCTGTCGAGCCTAGGAACATGAGAGGAGAGTGAGGGGTTTCTTGAAACCTTGAAGTGGGGTGAGGGGGCTTTGAAACAATCTGGAGGTATTTGTTCTTGCCAACAATGAGGTGCCGTTTGGGACCCAGCATGATCAAGTGCATCAGACAGTTTCAATACAAATGTTACCATCTGGTCCCCATTAGGTTTCTACAATCGGTGGGTAAACAGAGAGTAAGAGCGAAAAAGGCAAAGTTAACGATTGATATTACATGAGGATATTACATGATATTACATGAGGTGCATAAAACAGGGGCACCTGGGTGGGTCAGTCAGTTAAGCATCTGCCTTCAGCTCAGGTCATGATCTTGGGGTCCTGGGATCTAGCCCCGCATGAGGCTCCCTGCTCAGCGGGGAGTCTGCTTCTCCCTCTGCCCCTCACCCTGCTCGTGCACTCTTTCTCTCTCTCAAATAAATAAATAAAATCTTTTTAAAAAGAGGTGCATAAAACATAATTATGTAGGGAACAAAACAGAACGTGGAGAGAAGCTAATAACATACAACTATAATATTAGTGCTGCTTATGCTTTCAAAACAGGTCCAGGAACCAAACGTCCAGCCTCGGTCTGGCCTTGGCTAACATGGGCAATGCTTGATCATAGTCATGTGGTCAGCTGTGGTTCATGTCTCCAGCTCTGGAGATCTTGGCTGAGTTTGGTCACGTCTGGGGTCGTACATGTTCTTACTACAAATGTGGCTCTTGGGAAATAAGGAACTCTTTCGGATTTTGATTCATACTTTATTTTGGTGGCGTATGTTTTTCTAAAATTGTTTATGCAATGTATGTTTTCATTACTATTCTCCTAGTGTTTTGATAGTTAATTTGTTCTTAGTAGTTCTTAGTTTTTACAGATTTCTCTATATATCTGTAGCTGTATCCTCTCTCGTCTTGAGTAAAATCGGTTTTGCCTTCTCTTTGTTTTCTTGATTACTTCTGCCAGATCCATGTTATTTTGTTAGTCTTTTTAGAGGAGTAGCTTTTGTTTTTGTTAAGGCTTTTGATTTTCTCCTAGTTAATTGTTTATTATGCCCTTCAGATTTACTCTGATGATTTTTGTATAATTTTTTTTTACTTGAAAGCATGACAATAATTTATCATCATTCGGCCTTTAAAATATATTCTCTTAAGACTAGATATTTCCTTCCATGTAAAGTCTTAGCTGAAAAACCTCCTCATGTTTTGCTATAATATTGGTTTTCTGTTATTTTATTTAGATTACTCAATCTAAACACTTTGCAGTTTTTGCTACATATTTTTGTCTATAATTTAATTATTGCACTTTTTAAGCCTCACTTTTTTTATCTGTATGGGTGTATGTATATAGATAGATGCGGATATAGATATAAATCATATATATATAATTTGATGTGTCATGTTTGATAAACATGATCTGGGTCATGTTGACTCCTCATCATATATTGATGGTTATTTTTTACTGAATGTATAGTCACTGAAAATGCATCTCTGATTGAAAATTATTTGTATAGGAATTTGAGGACAGGCCATAATATTTGCAAAGTGATCTAAGTGCATTTTGCCATTCACAAGTACTAGTCTCTTTTTTTAAAATGAATTTATTTTTTTATTAACATATAATGTATTATTTGTTTCAGGGGTACAGGTCTGTGATTCATCAGTCTTACATAATTCACAGCACTTGCCATAGCACATACCTCTTTTTGATGAATATTCTTACTCGAGTTCTCTTCCCTGTAACCTCCCCTGAAAATAATTCTCTGCCTGCTTTCTACCACATACATACATTCTTACTCGCAAAATGTTTCTTGTTACTTGTTCTGTAAGCTCAATGAATCTCTGTTTCTGTCATGTGTAAAATGCACTACTAACATCTTACACTGAAAGGTCCCAAAGCAAATAGGTCAAACTTTTAGTACCATAATTTAGTTAACCTTAGTTGGATTCAGGCAACACAATTCTGAGTCAGTGTCTGGATAACCAACTATTTTTGAATCAAGCCTCAGGGGTCACTCTCAAGTCATAGCCTAATGCCCACACTCAATTCCTGTACCCTGTTCATGCAAGGTTGAGAACTCCTGTTCATTATGTTTTTGCTAATCCATATATCCTGAAGCCATACATTTTACCAATAAAAAGACATTTTTATTTCTTTTATTAAGCCTCCAGTGTTGTTCAGAGCTAAAGATAACTGAAGCTCTTACAGCAGCTGCCTCAAGGTCGTTGGCTTCTACTTGGAGCCTTTCAAATACTAACTCATTATCCCTGAAGTGTGTTATGCTGATTTGGGGAATTAACTCAAAAATTCAAATTAACAAACAAAAGTATAAACTCCCCACTATCAGTGCTGAATTATTAAGGATTAAGTTACAAATTAACAAAAGTTTTATAAAAGTAAAAGTAATAACAAAATCATTCCTAAACCCATCACTCCAAAGTGAATATGGAAACATTTTAACTATGATAAATGGCTGCAATTTTCTTTATATCTGTGTCTATACACACTGGCACATAAGCATATACATGAATATATAAATATGTGTACACATTTCTTTTTCAGTATTGAGCTATACATTTCCATTTATTTTTATTTATCTATACTTATTTGCACACACATATAATTGTACAGCATATATTCTAAAATATGTTTTTTAATATTAATGATATAAGCATTTTTGTATTGTATCCACATATATCGACAGTATTATTTCATATTTCTTCACAATCTCTTATTTTATGTATATACAATAATTCAATGCATGTAATCTATAATGTACTGATGTACGTTTATACAAATTCCAATTTTTTTTTTGCTACTCTTAACAACATTGCGATGAAAATATGTATGCTTATCTCTTTCCTTTACCCGATAGTTTCTTTAGGAAAAATGTGTGCAAGTAGAATTATTAGTTTAATGGTATTCTTGCAGTGCCCATATCTGAGATCTGTTTGCAAGTTATCCTCCAGAACAATTCTATTATTGTTATGATATGATAACTTTTAATGTAAAAGAGAACAAACCTTCCTACTTTATATTGTTGTAATGTTTTTCCTAATTTATCACTTTTATTCCATTTGGCAGTTTTATCTATTTTTTTAATTTACAAAAAAAAAGCCATTTTTTTCATGCTTTCTGCTTTTACTGATATGTTTTCGAAACTCTTCTACATAGACTGTAACAGAAGTATACATAATACTTTCTTTTACTTCTTTTATGGCTTTTAAAATATAAACTATACTTAGGCTATTTTAGCATCAGTGTGAAATACATATCTGACTTGTTCAATCCTTTTACTTCCTTTTTTTTGTTTTTAAGATTTTATTTATTTATTTGAGAGAGAGAGAAAGAGAGCACAAGCAGGGGGGAAAGGGAGAATCAGGCTACCCATTGAGCAGAGAGCCCAATGTGGGGCTAGATCCCAGGACCCTGCGATCACGACCTGAGCCAAAGGCAGATGCTTAGCAGACTAAACCACTAAAGCACCCCAAAGTTCAATCCTTTTTCTATTAAACAGTGGGCGTTCCAGTATTATTTGTGAATAATTCATTAATTGACTACCAGCTTGCTTGCTTGCTTGCTTTATTTATTTATTTATTAGGGAGGGTGGGGAGAGGAAGAGGAGATCATTTTTTTTTAAGATTAATTATTTACTTAAGAGAGAGAGCCCACAAGGCAGGGAGAGGCAGAGGGAGAGGGAGAGAGAAAGCAGACTCTGTGCGGAGCATGGAGCCCGACCCAGGGCTCCTTCTCACCACCCTGAGATCACGACCGGAACTCAAACCAAGAGTCAGGTGCTCAACTGACTGTGCCACCCAGGTGCCTCAATTGACTACCAGTTTTAAATGACATTTTAAAATGTTAAATTCTATGTATAACGCCTTTTAAAGAGTTTTCTATGTTATTTCGTTGATGTGTCTGCCTTTCCTCACATGGCCCCGGGCCATATAAATTATTGTGGCTGTTCAATACAATTAACCTCATAAATATATTAGTATTCAAGTCATTAGACTGCATTCGTTCTTAGTGACATAGTTAAAATCATCTTATCTAGGGGCACCTGGGTGGCTCAGTGGGTTAAAGCCTCTGCCTTCGGCTCAGGTCATGATCTCAGAGTCCTGGGATCTACGGCGGGCTCTCTGCTCAGCGGAGAGCCTGCTTCCCCCTCTCTCTCTGCCTGCCTCTCTGCCTACTTGTGATCTCTTTCTCTCTGTCAGATAAATAAATAAAATCTTAAAAAAAAAATAAAATCATCTTATCTATTTTCAAAAATATATATTGAGATTTGATTAAGATCACATTTGCAGACTAATTTCAAAAGAGCTGAAATATTTACCATATTAAAGCTTCCCATTTCTGACAAGGCATTTATCCTTTGGAAAATGAGTAATCAGGCTATTTTGGAGAAATGGAAAAATTAGAATTTGGTATAAATTATTTCATACATAAATTCATCACAACAGCAAAGAGATTTTCTGTATGTGTTTGCTATTTATCTGTCAATTCAGTCATATCCATGGATTTAATATTAGTACCTACAGAGTATTATAATGACATCACTAATTACAACTGCAATGATTTGTATTTTGTTTCATTCAAAGAAAGACAGTTGATGTTCTCAATATTCATGAACAAAAGGCTGGCTAAGAAATTTATAAACGTTCTCAGGCATATATATCACTGACACAACTATTTATATGTAATCATCATCATTCATCTAGAAGTCGTGGAGTGCCAACTGTGTAACAAACACCGGGACAAGCAATGGGAATGCAGAAATTAATAGTTCAGTATATGCTTTGGAACCTTACAGTAGATCAAGGTAAACAAATTTACAATCCACTATAATTTCCTGCAATACATGTTTTACTGGAAGCCTGTCAAAAATAATAGAAGATTATCCAGAAGGGAGTAAGTACTATGTGAGTTGGGGAAATATTCATATTATAAATAGCCCATATCTTCCTGTACTCCCATACCTAAGTCATCACCAATCACGTCAATTTTCCTTCCTAAAAAAACTTCTATCTTTCAAATTTCTCCATCTTCTATTGCTTGTAGGATAAGCTAAGCTAGTCTCATCTCTCATCTGGGCTACTGTAAGATCCTACTGTAACAGTTCTACTGTCATCCATTTTTTTTAATTGAGGTAAAGTTCATATAATGTGCAGTTAACTAGTTTAAAATGTGAAGGCCAGTGGCATATGATGCATTCACAATTTTTGCAACAATGACCTCAATCTAGTTCAAAAACATTTTTATTAGCCTAAACTGGCACCCCATACCTGTTAAGTGGTAACTCGCCACTCCTCCCTCCTATGAGCCCCTGGTAGCTCATCTAATCTCTATGTCTATGTATTTGCCTATTCTGGACATTTAAAAAATCTGTAGCTTAGTGGTAGCATTATATTTATATTAAATTCTTGGTTTTGTTAATTTAATATGGTTAGGATGTAACACTAGGGGAAACTGAGTGAAAGGTATATGGTAACTCTGTACTATTTTTGAAGCTTTTATATAAGTCTACAATTATCTCAAAATAGAGAGATTTAGAAAGAGCCATAATACTATGGAAAACACTGGACAGAACCTTGGCCTTGGAATCCAGATACAGTGGTTTGAGTCTTCCTTCCACTACCGCTTGCTTTGTGTTATTCCCTTGGGTTGTAAAATAAATGATAAAATGCCTAACAGTTAAGCAAATTAAACCCTCTGAAAGCCAGTTTCTTCATGAAAAGATACAAGGGAACAGAAAAACTTTATGGAAGATATCTAAGATCCTTCTTATTCCAAATCTGGAAATTCATCCATTTTATAGAATATCTGGACTCTTTCTCAGTGGTAGTAACCTTTGTCAAAAGAACAAATTCCAAAGTAAGTAGTTTTTCATACCTCCTCACCAAGAATTTTATTATAAAGGTGAGGAAATTGGAAAGTAGTTATAATTATGTAAAAGTCTTAGGCCCATATCTGGACATGACAAGTGTTTAATAAATCTCTATATTCTTAAATAAATATACATATACATCTACATTTTTTTTTCAAGATGTGTGCAATGATATTAGTATCAACACAGCAGTTCCTTTACCTGGATACGTAATGTCCAACTATGAAGAAAAAATGACGAGGTATAATAAAAGACCAAAAAAAAAAAAAAAACAATTTAAAGAGCAGAGCAAGCATCAGAACCAGAGATTAGTCACAACTGTGAATAATATGCAAAGGCTTTAATGGGTAAAGTAGGCAGCATGCAAGAACAGATGGGCAATATAAGCAGAGAGATAAAAATCCTAAGAAAGAACCAAAAAAAGAAAAATACTAGAGATAAACACTGTCACAGAAATGAAGACTGCCATAATGGACAGGGGTGAGAAAATAATCTCTGAGCTTGAGGATATAGCAATAGAAATTTCGAAAGCTGAGAAGCAAACAGAAGGAAAAAAAAACAAAAAAAACAAACAAAACAGATGAGAATATCCAAGGACTGTGGAATAACTGCTAAAAATATAAGATTCTTGTGATGGGACTGCTTTAAGAAAAAGACGAGACACAGGAAAAATACTTAAAACAACAATGACTGAGGATTTCTTCAAATTAATACCAGACATTGTGCATTGAGGGAATTCGTTGCCAATAGACATGCCTTGCAAGAAATGTTAGGAAGGGAAATAATGCAGGTCAAAAATTCAGATCTAAATTTAAAAATGGAAGAGATCAAAGCAGTAATAAGTGATGGAAAAATAAAAAACTTTAATTTTTCTTATTTTTAATCAACATAACAGAAATTAGTTAAAACTATAACACCAACAATGTATTTGAATATGCATGTTATGTATATATCTTATATATGTATATAGGCTTATGGATGCTGTTCTATGCAGATAGATGTTTCTGCAATTTGTCCTGCATAACCAACCACCTGGCCTTGCATGCATGTAAGCAGGCTAAGAAATGTTGTTTGTGAGACTCATGCTGTGTGAATAACCTTGGGAGCCTGGTTATTTAAAATATATGATCTGCCCTCCAGGCAGAACTGGCCCTTCTGTTCTGGACGCCAAGAGCTACAAATCTCGCCTCACATCCCCTGCTGCTCCAGGCTGGGCTGGCCCCTCGGAATGGAATCCGGGAGGGGAGGCAGACACACATAGCCCGGGCTCCTTGAAAATATAAAAACATGGTGGCATAGAAATGCAGCTCACTCCAAACTGCATGTAGGCAAACACATGTTTAATTTCAGACCCTGTTATCTGCCCTTCTGGGAATGGTCGATTGGAATTCTCACCTGTGGGGAGGATGCCCGGCCGGGCCTCCCAATCAGGACTCCCTCCCGGCTGTTTCCACAGGGCTTCCCCAGCTAATCAGGTTGGATGTTCAAGTACCTGATTTGATGTAACTTGGCCTTATTCTCATTTATTGCCTACTATTACCTTTATCTAGGGGTATATTCCCTTCCTCGTCTGTTTCTATTGGGGCTTCTTTAACAATAATAAAGTTTTCTTCCCTTTTGAAACCAAAACCTGGCTGTCATGAATCTTTTTCCGAACAGATGCTTATATATAAGTGAAATTAATAACAGCAATGATACAAAAGATAGTAGGGAGCAATTAGGATTATTTTGTTATTGTAAGCTACTCACAAAACCTGTAAAGTGCTGTTGTGTTATTTGAAAGTGGACTTGGATTAGTTATAAATGTATATTGCAAACTCTGGGCAACCATAGAGAACTGGAGAATTCTGAGATATGTGGATATGAAACAGCACCCTTCTAAGTAACACATAGATCAAAGAAAAAATCTCAAGGAAAAAAAATACTTTGAACTAAGTGGGAATGAAAATACAATTTGTTGGATGTAGCAAAAGCAGTTCTTAGAGGTAAATGTGTAACATTTAATGCATATATTAGAAGAGATGAAAGATCTAAAATCAATTATCTATTAAAATAAGCAAGTAATCTATTAATCTATTAAAATAATAAATCTATTATTAATCTATTAAAATAATAAGTAATCCAAAATAAGCAAGAGAATATACATAATAAAACTTAGAGTAGAAATCAATGAATGAAAAGATCAATAAAATCTCTAAGCCTGTACCAGACTAATTAAGAAAGAAAGAAAGAGGACACATTACAAATATCACGAATGAAAGAGGGGAAATCACTAAAGAGCCCATGATCATTAAAAGGATAATAAAGAAATATCATGAACAACTCTATGCCCACAAATTTGATAACCTACTTGACAGGGAGCAATTCCTTGAAAGACATAATCTGCCAAAACTAACACAAGAAGAAAAAGACAATCTAAATAGGCCTCCATCTATTAAAGAAATTGAGTCAATAATTAATGATCTTCCAAAATAGAAATCTCCAGGCCCAGATGGGTTCACAGGTAAATTCTACCAAATATTTAAGGAAGAAATTATATATCTTCTCTACAATCTCTTTCAAAAGGTAGAAGCAGAAAGAATACTTCCTAATTCATTGTGATTTCAGCATTACCTTAGTACCAAAGCCAGACAAAGACATTGCAAGAAAACTACAGAACCGTATCTCTCGTGAATGTAAATGAAAAATCCTCATCAAAATATTAGCAAATTGAATCCAACAATATGTACAAACAATTATATACCACAACAAAATGGGATTTATCTCAGGTATGGAAGGCTGGTTCAACATTTGAAAATCAATTAATATAATATCATGAAATATCATGAATATATCAAGAAATATCATGAAATATCATGTGATCATATTGATAAATGCAGAAAAAGAATTGAAAAAATCCCATACTAATTTATGATAAAATTTCTCAGTAAACTAAGAAAAAAGTGAAGTTTCTCTACTTGATAAAGAATAGTAAAAAACTCTGCAGTTAGTTAGTATCATACTTGATGAGAAACTCAAAGCTCTCCCACAAAGGGGGATCATCAGGTTTTTAAATTTAGATATCTAATTTTCCTTCGGAGTAAGCTTGTAAGCTTAATTTATAAGCACTAATTTAGATAATATTTTAGAACCACTTTTTGTCTATTCTTTTGCTAAGGACTATAAAAAATAATTCTCTAGTTAAGTAAGCTAGTAGTAGCTAGTAAGATAAGCTAATACGTAACTAAGATACTAATGATTCTTGAGCAAATGATACTGCAGGAACACTTAGGAGAATTGATGTGTTATACCTGCTCTTTCTGGCTGTATTACTGAGTAGGTGAGCCTCCAAAAGTGATGACATCCATATAGGAAGTGATAAATGAGAAGCAAATAACCAAGTGGGCTTCAAAAATGGTCTTCTTATCAGAAGGCACCAGTAAATATTCCAAAAATTGTTGACCAGAAGACACATAAAAAGTGTATATGGCTAAGTATAGACGACTCCAGAAATAGAGTCTGGAGTCAGTTGGTGCAAGTCAGGCTAAACGGTCCCTAAGTAGTTGGGATTTATTCTGCAAGTAAAATGAAGAAGGAGAAAGAGAAACTCACATTTCTTGTTTTCTCTCATATATAAATAGTAGCCGTCTTGTGATGAGTGCTTGCTGTGTAGCACTCTCTCTATTAAGCATCTTGTGTATATATTATTTCATAGAACAAAATCATACTTCAGGGAGTATGTGACTTAAGTTCACACAGTTAATAACTGGCAGAACCATTATTTATCTGACAGAGAGAGAAAGCAAGAGAGGGAACACAAGCAGGGAGGAGAGAGAGACGGAGAGGGAGAAGCAGGCTTCCTGTGGAGCAGGGAGCCCTATGTAGGGGCTCCATCCCAGGACCACAGGATAATGACCTGAGCTGAAGGTAGACGCTTAACGACTGAGCCGCCCAGGCGCCCCTCTTTTTGTAAATTTTAAATTTACTAGAACATTAGTTTTAACCCAGTTTCTCCTGAATGAAAATGTCAGTTGTTTGCACATTCGGTGTGGTACTGCTTGTTGGAGAGTGCATTCCGTAAGAAAATTCTTCTCATAGCTTCCTTTATTTCACAAGGGACTGCTTCCAATCAAGAAAACTGTTTTAATTCAGAAGAGAAATCCAAAAAAGTAAGGAAATGACAGTTTTTATACTTCCATAATAAGCTCTAAAGGAAAGACAACAGTGAAACTCTTGCCTCCAGAGGATTCCGTAGGGCAGCATTGAATGAGCCCAAATTAGAATGCACTTATTAGATCTTCATTTCCAACTGCTGGATTACACAGTTGCTTTTAGTTAGCAATGCAATGGAATGGTCTCTAAAGAGTTTTAATATAATTACTTTATGTCTCTAAAAACTGTAAATGCTTTTTAGCATATTCTTTCTTTCTTGTATTGATAGACTTCTTGTTCAATTACAAAAATAATACTTGGTCATAAAAATCAAGCAATGCAGAATCATGTTGAAGTGAAGTCCACCTTTATCCCTAAACCAATATGTTTACATTTATAAATATATTTTTAATTAATGAGTTTATCCTAGGCATATGTTTCTGCAATTTGCTTTATTAAAGTAGTAATATAATGTAGTTCTATTTCCAGATTAGTACTAGATCTCATCTATTCTTTTTATGGCTCATAGAATCCTGTTAAGAATAGAGCACAGTTTATTTAACCTTCACTTACAGATGGACATTGAGTTAGTTCTCAATGATTAGTTATTAAAATTTTAACAAATATGCATATTTCATACATACTCACATCATATATGTATATTTAAAAATAAATGCACATGCACCTCTATTTATACACATATAAAATATATATTAACTTTCAGTCCTTGCATATATATGCATATATGAGTGTATTTATATATACATATGTGTACATTTTTATGTATGCTATTTTCCCTTAGGTTAGATGTCAAGAATGGAAATGAATGGGTCACAGATTAGGTAGAACTGAAATTTTGGTGGATATAGCTAAACAGTTTATAAAAAAGTATATACCAACAGTGTCAACGATGTATTAGAATGCCACTTCCTACCTGCTTGCTAACACTGGTTGTTAATTAAATACAGTATTGTGAATATAATGGGTAAAATGTGTTATCTTGTGGGTACCCTTCTTTTATCTAAAGAAAAGTAGCTTATCGTTCTGTTTTCCAAGTATATCAATAAAGAATATTAAATTGGTTCTTAGTCTATAAACTACCTTGTAATGTATTTAGTCTCTATTTTATAGTCTTGTTGAGAGGAATAATAATGACAATACCAATAAGTTATGGTTTTGCACATGTATTTTAATCTTAGAGTTAACAAGCTCTTGAATTTGTTACCTCCTTTGCATTCTCACAGAAGTCTACGTCTAGGTATCAGGCATTATAATTTTGCAGAAATGAAAACTCAGAGCAGTGAAATGACTTCACCAAGGTCACAGAAGATCAAATAAGATAATGTGTGAAAATGATTTTAAAATTGTAAAGCTCCTTATACAACTTAAGAAATGGGAATTTGAAGATAAGAAACCATTTGCATAATTGAATAAAAGAGAAATCGTGCTTCTCAGCTGGAAAGCTGGGATCTACCAAAAAATAAAAATTGAAGTGTTTGGGAAAGCTTTTCCCTATATTTAGGAGAATACTACTCTGAGACAGGTGCGCATTAGGACATAGCAAAATCTTTGCTGAAATTCGGTCTTTGCAAGAGCTGGGTATGAATTTTTCATAGACTGCTGGAAGGGACCTGAAGCAAGAATTCTTCAAACAGTCCTGGCAGCATCAGGTTATATAAAGCGCTGAAAAAAAGGGATGCAAACCTGAGGGAGTGAGGGGAACACATAGTTTATATCCAGCAAGGGCACTCTTCCATTTTGAACTTTTTTTCTCTGAACTGGACACATAATTTTCAATCTAGGAGGTAGGTGGTGCAAATGAACTTAACAGTTCGTATCCCATGAATGTTCATACATACAACAGACATGCATAATGCATGCACACAGACATAGATGCACATGCACACACTAATACATTCTCCCACAATGGAAATGTGAACACAGATAGGGAAAGTCTGTGTATATTCATGTTTTCTAGTATATATATTATATCCTTGTGTTCGCACTTTACCAAAGCACTCACACAAATACATAGAATCATACCAACTCACACATGCATACACACACAAACATGAACATGTACACAGAATGTGTGCATGTTTTCATGTGTGTGTAAAAGTACATGCTTGTTCAGAAATTTACAAAGGTTTTGGGGTCAGTATAACTCTGATACCAAATCCAAGTACAGATATTACAAAAATAATAATAATAATAATAATACAGACTAATTCCCCTTAAAAGGATACCTACAAAGCCAAATATTTTATTTTAGCAAATTAAATCCAACAATAAGCCATAAAGATGATATTCATGAAAAAGTTGAGTTTATCCCAGAATTTTACAAATATACAAAAATTCATAAATTTGTAACTTTGGTTACAAACCATAAACTTTGGTTTTTGTTCAACAACATTCATTATTTCTAAAAGGCTGAAAACATTTTGTTATTTCCTTAGTAAGCATTTACCAAGCTCTAATATGTACCAGATACTATGCTCGATTTTGAGGAGAGCCTGGAATATTAATGAAATGTATAGTTATAAACCAATATGGCAAGTGCATGATAGCACTGTTTACAGACAATGTGTTGCTTGATAGAAGAGCTCCTCAATTTACCTATGAGAAAGATGAGCTCAGGAAAGCAACCTCAAGATGTGATGTTCGAGTTGTATCTCAAAGGCAAGGAAGCAATGAATTAAATTAAAAGAGGGAGAGTAGGAAGAACAGTTTAGGTGTTGGCCATAGCAGAAGCAAAACCACAGAGAACTCAAAACAACTGAACTTAAGAGTTACTTCAAGAACTTTGAAACTGATAAAGCATACAAGACAAATCAAATTAGATCTGAGAGACTGGTATGAGACATGTAATTAAAGACATTGAATGTCATTTCTTTTTCACCTGTGGCCATGGCAAGTCCTTAAGAGGAAACTGATTCAATCAGAACCACATATCCTCCTTAATCTCAGCTATTTGGGATGGAATGGGATTCAGTTGGGCAAGTTTGAGATAAGGGGATACTTTAAAAGATTGTTTAAATTGTCTGTTCCAGGAATGATGAAGACATGTCTTAATTTAGTGTTAATGAAAAGGAAAGGATGGATCTGATTTTGAAAATATTGAAGATTCAAAAATTGGCGAAAGTCAATAATTATTGGAATGGGAACATGAAATAGTAGTGTTTAGTGTTATGCCAAGGTTTCTAACATGAATAAATGAATCAAGAAATTGTCAACTGAGAATACATGTGAACACACGGCAAGGGAAAATATAAGGCAGTACGTAACAACGTATATTATTGGGGTACCTCTTGTACACCTAGATATAAATGATTAAAGCCCAGAGGAGATATCTGGGATGAAAATATGCAGTAATGAGTGAATGGTCTGTATCAAGGATGTATATAATTTTATTTGAGAAATCAGACTAAGACAGAACTATAAGGATTACCATCATTTAGCAGATAGACAAAGGAAGAGGATTCTTTCAAAATGCACAGATAGAATGGTCTGTAGGGAGACAGGTAGGGAGAACCAAGAGTGTGTGTTATCATGGAATCTAAGAACATTAACAATTTAAATATGAAGTGAATGGTCCATGTTGTCAAAAGCTATAGAGAGCTATGAAAAATGAAACCATCAATTAAACATTAATTGGTGTTTTTAGTCAGTGTAGTCTAAATAGAATACCGAGAGGAAAACAGACTAAGGAGAATTTCATCAGAATGTAAGTGAAGGACATGCAAACATTGGAGGAGAGCACATATCTAAGAAGGTTGGATAAAAAGAGAAGGTTAAAACTCATGGTTAGAATTTGATGCTTTGAATAAATACTATTGGTAAATTTTAGGGTAGCAAGAAATTTGAAGGCTTAAAGACAAAATATGGTAGAATATATTTATTGAGTTTTATTAAGTAGAAGCTACTTTTCCAGACACTTTATATGGATTAACTCTATTATCTCTATCTTATAGATGAGCAGCAAATCGAGGCATAGAAAGATAAATAACTTGCCCCAAGTTACTCCTCTAGTAAGTGGTAGAGTCAGGGCAAGTGGGCTTCAGAATCAATCTTTTAATTAAACTACGTCAGTCATAGAAGTGTTGAAAACACAGGGGAAAGAATTAAAGCCAGAATGAACAATGTGTCGTGGTAAGCAAGTGGCTGGAAAACGATGGGGTGAAGGGTGCAGGGTGAGAATTTGATGATGTGGAAGAGAAGAAATAGTTCATCAACTGAGCCTTGTAGGAAAATGGAAGTAGAAGAAGATACACTTACACTAGGAACTTACAGTTCAGAGATACCATGCTTAAAAGCTTCACACCTTTGGAGAAAGGGGATTACTCTATTGTATTTTTATCTACTTGTAAAAAAGAAAGAGAAATTCTCTCTCCCTCCTTCAGCCAAATCTTCCACCTGTTTCTTAAATTTAATCCCCTTCTGTTCTTTCTGAGGCTGGAGCTCTTACTCCTCTGTCTTCAATGTCTCCCTCAAGATTGGCAACTTCCTCTACATGTTGCTTCCAGTTAGCATCCTTTCACATCCTTCTCTTTCTCCATCTTTACAATGAAACTCTGCCAATGATGTGGGGCCACGCTGTCTATCATGTGATGTCACATTATCTCTGTTTTCTAAAACCACTAAAAATTGATTTCCCATCCTCAGTACTTCAACAGAATTTGCCAATGTCATCATTGACTTCCAATTAATGAATCCCATGGACAATTTTCAGTGGATAAATTTCTCAAAAAGATTATGGGTTTTTTGTTTGAGAATCATTTGACATATAAAAACAGTAGGCTTCCTTTTCTGTCTTTTTTCCTTTTGACACTTTAATACAACATATTTTATTTTGGTTCCTAGTTCTTTAGCTACTAACCACTCTTTCTCAGTAGTTGTATTTATTCACAACTTCAGTTTACAATGATGAATTGATGCTTTTCAAATTCTAACACTAACCCAGTCCTCTGTCTCCTTCATTCTATAACTAATAGAAATAATTTCTTACTAATTATTGACACTTGGATATTCCACAGGCATCTCACTTTCAATATACAAAATTAAATCATTATTTTCCCCAACCAAAACCTATTTTCTTATTCATTCTTTAGTATTTCTCACTTTATTTAATAACTTTATCACCTACCCCTATTACTCAAGCCAGAAAAATCAGAATCATTCTTAAATTCTATTTTTTTTAAAGATTTTATTTATTTATTTGACAGAGAAAGAGACAGTGAGAGAGGGAATACAAGCAGGGGGAGTGGGAGAGGGAGAAGCAGGCTTCCCGCTGAGCAGGGAGCCCAATGTGGGGCTCAATCTCAGGACCCTAGGATCATGACCTGAGCCGAAGGCAGACACTTAACGACTGAGCCACCCAGGTGCCCCTTAAATTCTATTTTTTATCCTAAATCTAGTCTTCTGCAGAAATAGTTACCTCTTCAATGAAGTTTCTCCCTGTGCATATTATATGGATAAGATATCAACTCTGTCTCTGACTCTCACTTGAAGTGTTACTTCTCCATGGGAACTGTAATGTCTGTCCTCTTTTATTTCCCAGGATGTCCCTATTGGAACAGATTTTATATATATAATTACATATTGAATATGTTTCTCTTTAACCCATTTACTGTAAGTACTTTGATGATAGAGATTGGTTCTGTCTTATTTAAAATCAGAATGTCTAGCATAGACTCTAGTATTTAATGGTTGCTCAGTACTTTTTTTAAACATGATAAATTAATGAGCGACTGGCTGAAGCTTAAATGTTTTGTAATTAATATGTAAGGGTTTTTTTTTTTTGCTGCTTATGAATTTTAGCAGGACAGACCTATCTTAAGTAGCCTAATTTTCCATATGTGAAACATTTTGTTTAGGAAGTTATTAGTGTGACTCCTATAACCAGTGCCATTTTTATTAATAGATCATGTGATGATCCCCATGACACTTAGATCAAAGTCTAAAATTTTACGTGGACTCTCTCCAGTTTACCACTCCAGTTTCATCTCATAGTATTCATCCTATATTCATCCTGCTCAAGGGCATATGGGCTTTATTGTTGCTGCTCAAACATAACCAAGTCTTTTCCATTTCTAGTCTTTTGAACTTTACGTTTAATTTGCCTGCATCTCACCCCTTTAGAAGATCACATGGTCTACTCCTCCACATCATTCTAGAGTTAAAGTGGCAAGTCTATTCTTTTTCTATTCTCTATTTCATTTATCATCATTTTATTATTTTTTCCTTTAATGTTTACTCTGGGTTTCATTTTCTCTTCTTATTCTAATTCCTCAAAATAGATTAGGTTACTGATTTAAGGTCTTTATTATTTTTTTTAAAGATTTTATTTATTTATTTGACAGAGAGAGAGAGATCACAAGTAGGCAGAGAGGCAGGCAGAGAGAGAAGGGAAAGCAGGCTCCCTGCTGAGCAGAGAGCCCAATGCGGGACTCGATCCCAGGACCCTGAGATCATGACCTGAGCCGAAGGCAGAGGCTTTAACCCACTGAGCCACCCAGGCACCCGGTCTTTATTATTTTTAAAGGCAGGTGTTTATAGCTACAAATGTACCTCACAGGATTATTTCACTGCATCTCTTAAGTTTTGGTATGTTGTATT
Organism: Potos flavus; assembly: GCA_028534135.1. NCBI lineage: Eukaryota > Metazoa > Chordata > Mammalia > Carnivora > Procyonidae > Potos > Potos flavus. The sequence continues at coordinate 8,143,499 of CM052885.1, read as the reverse complement.
TTTATTTTCATTCATCTTAAAATATTTTCTAATTTTCCTCATGATTCCTCTTCTGACCCATTGGTTCTTTAAGGGAATGTTATTTAATTCCCACGTGTTTGTGAAGTTTCCAAATTTGCTTCTGTTTTGATTTCTAATTGCATTCCATTTTGGTTAGAGAAGATGCTTTTTGTGTGATTTTTTTTTAGTCTTTTAAAATTTATTGAGACATTTTTTGTGTCATAACATGTGATCTATCCTAGAGCAATTTCTACAAGCACATAACAGAGAATCTGTATCCTGTTTTTGTGTGTAGTTTCCTATATTTGTCTGCTAGGTGTATTTGGTTTATGGTGTTGTCATATCTTCTATTTCCTTGTTTATATTCTGTCTAGTTGCTCTATCCGTCATCAGAAGTGGGGTCTGACATGCACAAGTATTATTGTTGAACTACTTATTTCTCCCTTCACTGTCGTTTTTTCTTGTACGTTCTGCTTTGTTTATGTGTTTTGTTTGTATACCTTTTTAGGTGATTATATGTTTATAACTATCTTTTGCCAGATTTACCATTTATCATTATCTAATGTCTGTCTTAGACTCTCTTACCAATTTTTGTCTTAAAATCTGTTTTTTTTTACAATAGTTGTATATAGCTACACCAGCTCTCTTTAGTGACTATGTAATCCCTTCATTTTCAAGCATTTAGCCTGTTTGTGTGTTTGGTTTTAAAGTGAGCATATGTTGGAGAGGATGTGGAGAAAGGGGAACCCTCTTCCACTGTTGGTGGGAATGCAAGTTGGTGCAGCCACTTTGGAAAACAGTGTGGAGATTCCTCAAGAAATTAAAAATAGAGTTACCCTGTAACCCTGCAATTGCAGTACTGGATATTTACCCCAAAGATGCAAATGCAGTACAAAGAAGGGCCACATGTACCCCAATGGTCATAGCAGCAATGGCCACAATCGCCAAACTGTGCAAAGAGCCAAGATGCCCTTCAACAGATGAATGGATCAAGAAGATATGGTCCATATATACAATGGAATATTATGCCTCCATCAGAAAGGATGAATACCCAACTTTTATTTTAACATGGACTGGACTGGAAGAGATTATGTTGAGTGAAATAAGTCAAGCGGAGAA
>CM052885.1:8093531-8141880 GCA_028534135.1 Potos flavus | reverse complement strand
TTTTGGAGGGAAGGGGGTGGGGGGATGGGCGAGCCTGGTGGTGGGTATTGAGGAGGGCATGTATTGCATGGAGCACTGGGTGTGGTACATAAACAATGAATCTTGTAACACTGAAAAAATAAAATAAAAGTATTTGGGAAAACAAAATAAAAATAAAAATAAATAAATAAATAAATAAATAAATAAATAAATAAAGTGAGCATATAGTTAGATCAGTTTTTAAATATCCATTATGTCAATCTCTGACTTTTAATTGGAGAGTTTAATCCATTACCATGTAATGTAATCATTGATAAGGGAGGATTTATTTCTGTTATTTTGCTACTTTTTTTTAAATATATCTTATCTATTTTTCATTTTATCTATGCTTCATTATTTTGTGTTAAAGAGATATTTTCTAGTATACCATTTTGATTCTCTTCTCATTTTTTTTACTATCTTAATACTTATTCTCAGTGGTTGCCCTAGGAATTAAAATTTACATCTTAATTTATAACAATTTAGTTCAAATTAACAGTAACTCAATTTCAATAACATGCAAATATTTACTCCTGAATACCTCCATTCCCCTACCCCATGTTGTTATTTTCACAATTACATCTTTGAACATTGTGTGTCCTTCAACATAGATTGACATTTAGTGCTTTGTATAGTTGTCTTTTAAATTACATAAGAAAAAGCAGAGTTGCAAATGAAAAATACACATACCGACTTATATTCATCTATATAGTTATCATACTAGTGTTCTTTGTTTTTCTTTTTTTTTTTCCCCTTCCCTGTATGGCATTGAGTTACTATGTAATGTCTTTTCAACTCACCCTAAAGTGTTCCTTTAGTGTTTCGCAAGGTTTACTAGTGATGAAGTCTCTCCATTTTTGTTTACCTGGGAATGTTTTCATTTCTCCTACATTTTGATGACAGTATTGTCACATATACAATTATTGTTTGGCAGATTTTTTTCTTTCAGCACTTTAGATATGTCATACCACTGCCTTCTGAACACCATGGTTTTTGATGAAAATTGGTTCTTCATCTGATTGAGGATATTTGTATGTGATGAATTCTTTCTCTCTTCCTGTATTCAAGATTCTCTTTTTCCCTTTGGTTTTCAAGTTTGATTACAATTTCTTGGTGTTGATCTTTTTGAGTTCATCTTGCCTGGAATTTATTGAGCTTCTTGAATGTGTGCAGATTCATGCTTTTCATAAAATTTGGGAAGTTTCTGGCTATCATTTCTTCAATATTTTTATGCCTCTTTCTCTCCCTACTTGACTTTTGGGACACCCATTGTAAGTATGGGTACAGTTGATGGTATTTCACTGTTTTCTTAGGTCCCTGTCATTCTCTTCCTCCCCTTTTCCTTCCTCCTTTTCCACCTTCTCCTTCTCCTCCTTTTCTTTCTAGTCCTCAAACTAGATAATCTCTTGTCCTATCTTCAAGTTTATGGACTATTTCTTATTCCTGCTCAAATTTGCTAGTGAACACCTCTAGTGAAATTTTCATTTGAGTATTTTACTCATTAACACCATTTCCATTTTGTCCCTTTTCATAATCTCTCTTTATTGATAGAAATCACTTTGCCAATTTATTAACAAAATTACTTGCCAATGTCAAATGGCTAGTTAAAGTCAGAGCTGAAATTAAAATTCAGCTTTTCAGACCCTCAGTCCATTCATCCCTAAAAAAAAAAAAAAAAAAAAAAAAAAAAAAACCCTTAGCAATAATTACAACAATACCCCCATAGAACTATAACAACCCATAGAATCACTCCCATCTAGAACTGCATTGGGGCCAATATGTAGCAACTAACTACATGTGGCTATTTAAATTTACATTAGTTTAAATTAAGTGAAATTAAAAATTTAAGTCCTCAGCTCTACTAACCATATTTCAAATCCTTGAGATCCATAGGGGTCCAAGGACTGTCATATTGGATAGCACAGATATTAACATTTCCACCATCGTGGGAATTTCTACTGAACAATACTAATCTAGAATATTTATTTCCAAATTTTCTGTCATCTTTCATTGTTTTATAGAAATGTAAAATGAGAAGGCACTCAGAGGTCAAGTCTTTCATTTGACCTCTAAGTGCCTTCTCATTTGACTTCCCCAAGGTGACACGCGTAACTCAGTGAATAAAATGACTTCTCCAAGGTCACATGCATAACTCAGTGAATAAAATGACTTCTCCAAGGTCACATGCATAACTCAGTGGTGGAGACAATATAGGATGCATTCATTCAGCCAGACAATATAGGATGCATGTCAATTTCTGAAATTTCTTTGGCTCCAGAAACAATTTTATTGTCTCATTGCTGAAATATAATAATTATACTTGGTTAAGCTTTGGGTAGGCCTAGGCAATTAGCTTTGGGATATACTAAAATGAAAAGGCTGCTAAATGAACGTATGGTCAACTCACCCCCAAATTAGCGAGTAGTATGTCTGCTAGTTCCTGGTGTACTGCCCCAAGGTGGGTGCTAAGAGCAACTACAGTAGCTCTATTGATTGATGGAGACTCTCAGATCTCCAAATTATTATGTTACAGTCAGTCACCTGGGAATTATGACATTCTTATTGACAAAATGCACACTAGTGTTTCAAACATCAGTTGAAAACACCCAGGAGCAGGTTTTAATGTGTGATATATCATTATGTGATTATTTAATACTATATAAAAATAACAACAGCAACAAATACTACACTGCACCAAGATTATCTGCAAAGACCTCTGCATTTGTGCATGCCAGATAAAGTTACCGAATTGAAAAGATAAGGCAATATTCATCGGTCAGGTAGGTATTAGCTACATTTCTCTTCCTTCATATTAGTGATTTAGAAGAAGAAAATACTTCCTCAGACTGTGGGGAAGCATACTAATTTGTATGAAGCATGCCCTTAGAATCAGATTCTGATCTAAATCTTTGCTTTGCCTTCTCCTATCAGTCTAACCTGCGGCAAGCTATTTACTTTCTCTATGGATTATATGAAATCATATGTGTAAAGTTTATCATAACAAGTTAATTTAGTAGAATATTTTGAAGTCTATGCAAAGGACATATAATATTTTGGATATTCTATCTTTCTCTAAGGTGAAAATGTGGATGTCTTACATTTTCTAAAATTGTTCTCTAAATTGTGATAAGTATTTAAGTATATTTGAAAATGTGCTTCTCATTCACCATACAGGGAGGAATGAGATAAAGTCAGAGAGCTCCTTGGGCACTTGAGTGGCTCAGTCTTAAGGTTAAGCATCTACCTTCAGCTCAGGTCATAATCCAGGATCCTGGCATAGAGCCTGGCATCCTGCTCAGTAGGGAGCGTGGTTCCCTTTCTCCCTCTGCCTGCTTTTCCCCTTGCTTGTGCCCTCTCTCCCTCTGTCAAATTAATAAATAAAATCTTAAAAAAAAAAAAAAAAAGAGGCAGAGAGCTCCAAAGAAATGGGAAATACTATGTTCACTTACTTGTGAAATTTATCTGGATTCAACAACCATCTATAAACCACTAGGATTTCCTAAATATGTTAGAATTCTGAATTCATTCATTCATTCACATTCATCTAATTTATCTCTATCCATCCATCCATTCATCCATTCATAGTGGTGTTTCATTTCTCTTCCTCCTCAATTAATGCTGGCAATATTATTGATCCACTTCTCCAACTTCATCTTCTAACTAAGTCCCAAAAAATTCTTTTAATAAATTGTATATCAAATGTGCTATTTTTAAAGAAGAGATGTTTGAAAGGTAGTGAAGGTAAAGAAAAATGACTTGGCTCCTAAAAACAAGAAATACATGACACAGCTGGAAATAACTTTAAAAGAAATGCCATAGATCAGTTTTGCCCTGTCAATTGGAGTTAAAAATACAGATCTTCCGGGATGCCTGGGTGGCTCAGTGGGTTAAAGCCTCTGCCTTCAGCTCAAGTCATGATCTTAGGGTCCTGGGATCAAGCCCCACATCAGGCTCTCTGCTCAGCAGGGAGCCTGCTTCTCCCTCTCTCTCTCTGCCTGCCTCTCTGCCTACTTGTGATCTCTCTCTCTCTCTCTGTCAAATAAATAAATAAAATCTTTAAAAAAAAAATACAGATCTTCCACTCATCCTCACATCAGCTGTCACCTGAATTTATGACAAACATAACACATATTACAAAAATGGTACATAATACAGTAGAATGTAAAATCTGATGATATTCACACTCTCCCCTTGGAATAAACTCAATATGTTCTATAGTGACCAAGGAAAACTATACATAGATGTTTATGACAAAGATAGGGTGTCTGATCCTGGTTTCATAAATACAGAACTGTAGACTTAAAATGACCCTGATAGAGTGCTGTTGCTTTTAGAAAGATTTTGGCTGCAAGGTTAAAAGAAATAGGCGTGCACCACAGGTTCTATTAGGAAATGCATTAATTTTCCTTTTACACTAATTTCAAAAGTATTATTAATACTGAGGTTCTTTATATTCTTAGGGTTATCTTGGGGCAAAATTTATCACAAGAATAGTGAAGGAAATATGAAGCAATATGATCCCCATTTTTACTTATTGAATCTGTGCTCTCTAGTGTCACCATTTTTGTTTGTTTGTTTGTTTGTTTTCGCTTGTTTTTATAGATTTGAAGAGGTAAATCAGAATAAAACACCATAAGTCATCAGTCAAAATAATGATTCTTTCTAACAATTTTTACATTGTGCCTTCATCCATGAAACTTTCTTCCACATTCAAACTTTTAAAGCCCAACCCCAAAGCCAATATTTAATGAATTTTTAAAAATTACCTAAGCAAATCAGAGTCCCTCCTTAAAGCTTGAATTTCAATCTCTCTCTCTTTCTCTCTCACACACACAGACACACACACACACACACACACACACACACACACGTATGTTTACATAATATTTGACATTTTTTTCACCCTTTCTCATTCACTTTAATCTTACATAGACTGAATTATTCTGGAAGTAAAGTAGTGCTAGTTGTTTTTGTTTGTTTGTTTCTTTGTTTGTTTTGGGTTTGTTCATTTGTTTGTTTGTTTTTAATCTCTGAATACTCTTACTAGGACCTTGCATCTGAAAGATGATCAGTAATAATTTCCTGGGTGGCTCAGTCCATTGAGAATCAGACTCTTCTTGATTTTGGCTCAGGGTCCTGAGATCAGGACCCTCTTTGGGCTCCACCCTCAACAAGAATTCTGCTTCTCTTCTTCTCCCTCTCCCTTTGCCCCTCCAGCTACTCGCTATCTCTCTCTCTCTCTCTCTCATATAAATAAATAAATAAATAAATAAATAAATAAATAAATCTTTTAAAAATTATTTACTGACTTAAATTTTAGAACTGGAAGGACTATCTTGCTCTTTTGGATTATGATATCAAACCAATTTGTTTGAATGTACGTTGGTTGGATTAAGTCCATCAAGATTTTTCTCCTTTCTATTAACTCTTTTTTATCAATTATATTAAAGCTTCCTTCTCCAAAATGTATATCGATACCTAAAACATAGAAGAGATAAGGATGAAATAATCCCAGAAATCATACAGCTCATGTCCATCAGGACACAGTTATAAGGAATGCATGAATGTATAAATTATTATTTTCTATATGTAACTTAAATGCCAGATTTTACTGAGTAATTGAAATTAAACTTGGATAATTTGACTCATTTCTAGGTGTGTTTATGTGTGTGTGTTGGGTTGGGGATGGTGGCAGTTGCTGTTAGTTAGTTCCAAGACGCCAGAATGTCCAAATAAAAATCCAAAGGATTGTGTATATATACATACATATCACATCTTCTTTATTCATTCATCTATCAATGGAACTGGGGTTGCTTCCGTTTCTTGGCTATCGTAAATAATGCTACAATAAATACAGGGGTGAATATATCGATTCAAATTAGTGGGGTTTTTTATTTGTGTAAATACCCAGTAGTACAATTAATGGATCATATGGTATTTCCATTTTTAACTTTTAGGAATGCATAGCATAACATATAGAGTTGTTGAATCGCTATGTCGTACACCTGAAACTAGTGTGACGTTGTATGTCAGCTATACTCAAATAAAAAAAGGCAAAAAAACCCAAAAAACCACAAAGGATTGAATCAGTCATTTGATATGTTACACCAAATAGCCATGATATTTCCAAATGACTAGTATATTTTGAGATTTGGGTTACTTATTTTTTTTTTAATACTGTAAGAGCCATACTGACAAAAACTGAGTTCCAACTTCAAAATGAGTTTATATTCAGTCTTCTGTGGCACAGATTTTTTAGGTAGCAAAACTTTTTGCTAGGTAGCAAAAGCAGGTAACCTTAGTATAATAGTGACCTCAGAATTTGCTATTGTCTGTAAAGTATTATCTATAATACTATGACACTCAGCCATTTCCTACTGCTTTTGAATTCCTTTACTGTTCTTAATGAAGCCAGTACAAGTAAGCCTATGTAAACATTAAGGGACTTTTCTTCTCACCAAATCAGGTGAGGTATTACTTTTCATACTTATGATTTTCTTGTGGTTTTATTTAAATGTTGTAAACATAAATTTCTTAAGAGGAAATATTAATTTTATCTAAATAGATACTGATCCAAAACCTTTTCTCTATAATTCTGAAATACAGAAACTCTGAAACCTGAAAGTTTGTTTATAATTTTGGCATAAAATGTTACAAGAAGTAAATATTATTATAATCTTATTTACACTAAAAATGAATATTTGTTTGTCTTTAGAAATATCAAAATATCAATTTGTTTGTCTTTAGAAATATCTTTAGAAATATTTGTGTTGGGATTCCTCGGTGGCTCAGTCGGTTAAGCTACTAACTCTTGGTTTTTGTCCTGATCTCAGGGTGGTGCCTGGAGCCTTGTGTCAGGCTCCACACTCAGTGTGGAGTCTGCTTGAGACCCTCTCTCTCTACCCTTCCCCCCTGCTCATGCATGTGCAAGCTCTCCAATTAATTAAGTAATTATTCAGAAAAATGCCAATGTGTTTTATTATGATCCACTGGTCCATTGTGATAGAATATATAGCATATTAACTATATTATCTTCTAAAATATTTATATGTATAGTCTCGAACATGTGTGTGTATCCACAAGATTTCAGATAAGAGTTTCAGGACCTATATTACACTCTCACCAGGTGCAAATGGATGCTGGGTTTCAGTGCCTTTTCTCCTCAGGTCTTTCTTTTTTCTTGTTGCTTCACGATGACTGATATTCCAATAACCAATCTCCCAAGTAGAAGGGAATCTTGAGTTGCATTTCTTACCATTAGGAAATACATAGATCAATAAATCCATATTTACTGGCATCAGTTATATCAACAACTTCTCTGATTTAGTCCCAACATGGTTTCTGAGGATCTCATAGGCAAGCATTCAAATGTCCCCAGTAAAGTTATCAGTCGGTGTAAACTTTAATATCTCTTCAATGGCTATCAGGCAGGAAATCATTGTGAATCAGTAATTGATGAGAATTTAGGTAAAACATGTTTGCCAACTGTAGAATTGTTTGGCATTAGTGGGTATCAGCATCTTGCCCCATTGGCTTGCTTAATCAGTATTTGTTGTGACTACTTTGAGTCAGATTCTGTGCCGGATGGTTGGCCTACAGTGGTAAACATGCAGCTGGTTTCTGCCTTTGGGAATCTCTATTCCAGTTTCCAGTGAGGCAACAGATCACAGGGAAGTAAACAAACTGACAAACAGTTGAATTATTTATTTTTAATGAAATGAAAGTAGAATTGATAAGCAAGTAGATCCATAAAAGAGGTAGTTTGATCCAGGAAGACACACATTCATTCAGACTGATTTCTGAGAGGTGAAAATGAACCTAACCATTCACTTGAAGACCTTTGTTTAAAAAAAAAATCTCCAGGATGAAAAAAATCATATGGAAAAGAATCCCGATATCTATGGTTTCTAAAGAAGCTCAAGCAGCTATAATGTAGTAAATCAGGGAGAGAATTATTATGTAGTTAGGTTGATGCACAGATTTGAGCAAGATGCTGGCAGGGGCCTTCTAGAATACAGTACCGTGCATGATTGAATTTTCTTCGAAGTGCAGTTGGAATTAGCATAAGCTTAGGAGTGAAATAATTTAATTTATATGTTAAACACATATGTTTTGAATGTAGTATGAAGTATCGGTGGGGGATAAGAATGGAATCTGAAGGATTGATCAGGAAGATATAAAAATTTTCTGTAATTGAAATGAAGATGGCTTGGATTTGGATTTTTGCATGGGGGACAAGGAGTAAATGCATTTGTTACGCTATTTGGAGAAGGAGATATGGTTTGGAGGTGAAAATTCAAGATATGTCAAAATGGATTTGACATGAGGGTCATGACATATATAGAGAATCGATTACCACAGTAAGTTTGCTTAATATCCATTACCACTTATAGTTAAAAATGTTTTTCTTATGAAATCTTTTAAAATCTATTCTTTAGCAAATTTCAAATATGTAATATCGTTAACACTAGTCACCATGTTGTACTTTATTTATTTTATTTATCTTATAACTGAAAGTTTTGACCAATTAACTATATATTTTTAAATTATTTCCTCACTATTCCAAAATTTCTCTAGGGTTTACAATTGACATCTTAACTTATCATCATCTACTTCTGTTTTTTACTGACTCAGTTTTAGTGAAACATATTAACATTATTTCTATGGATCTCCATTCCCTCCTTGCCAAATTAGAAGTGTTATTTTTGTAAATATTGCATTTACTTATATTAAAAACCCCAAAATACATAGTTATAATTTAGTTATCACTTTAGATGATCTTATCAAAGAAGCAAGGTTAAAAGAACAACTGTTGGCTATTATCTGCTGAAATCCAACAAGGCCTTGAATTAGCATTAACACAGAGTGTAACATATCCCCTACAGTTAGGCCAAATAAGCGCCAATTCCTGTTCTGCCACTTAATAATTTTTGAGGTTCTGTGAATTATTAAACCCCTTTGTATTTAATTTCTTTATTTACATATTGGAAGTAATAGTAGTGCTTGTATCACATGGTAGCTATGAGGATTATATGATTTAATATGTATAAAATGCTTAGGAAAGTAATTGGCATGCAGTAAGCTCCCCATTAATGTTAATAATTATTGTCATTTCTCACAAAAGTGAAATTTTCATCTGTTTCATTTTCTTCAGTCAATGTCATTACCATTCATTTTTTTTTGCCCATGCTAAAGACTTGAATAACCACTGAAGACTCATCTTCCATGATCTCTCAAATTTAAATCATCCATCTTAATAATTCCTTCTCAGAATTGCTTCTGAGAGTCACTCCTCTTTTTCAGTTTCCCCAGGATCAACACAGGTCCACAGACTCTACACCTAGATTATTAAAACGGGTTCTTCCTTCCTGCCCATACCTTGTTCTTACTAGATCAGTTATTCTAAAGAACCAATATAATTACACTATACCTTGCTAGTTTACCATGGTTTTTTTTAATTGCTTATTGATTAAATTTTATGCTTTTTGATACCCAAGACTATTCATGATTTGAGCCCAACCAGTTTCAGGATCTGATTACATGTCACTCTTCTGTATATAATTTTCAATTTTTGTTAGTTCCCAAACATAGGCATGGCTTATCACTAGAATAAAATAACCAGTACAGTTTTTTTTTCTTTTTTCCCTTCTCTTTTATTTTTTCTTTTCTTTTCTTTATTTATTTTTTAAATACAAATGCCATGTTTCTACCAAGATGCACTAAAACACTGAAGCGAGAGTTCCATGGGTGGGTATAAAAAATCCCTGGTGCTTCTGTTGATCAACCAGTGTGGAGAACCACCATTCTCTTGTGACTTTTTCTCAAATGTGTCTGAAGTATACTTTTTTTTTTAAAAGATGTACTTATTTATTTGACAGAGATCACAAGTAGGCAGAGAGGCAGGCAGAGAGAGAGCAGGAAGCAGGCTCCCTGCTGAGCAGAGAGTCTGATGTGGGGCTTCATCCCAGGACCCTGAGATCATGACCTGAGCCTAAGACAGAGGCTTTAACCCACTGAGCCACCCAGGCGCCCCTGAAGAATACTTTCTTTGTCAGATGTTAATACAGATAATGAAGGGTTCTGGGATCGAGCCCTGCATCTGGCTCTCTGCTCAGCAGGGAGCCTGCATCCCCCTCTCTCTCTGCCTGCCTCTCTGCCTACTTGTGATCTCTCTCTCTGTCAAATAAATAAATAAAATCTTTAAAAAATACAGATAATGAAGAAAATAACACTATTGTCAAATAACTTTGTGAACTCCTGTTTCAACAACATAGAATTATAGAACTTCTGCCTTTCTATTTCTTAATAGCAGAATATGTTCTGTAATTTTATTTGTTTTTAGAATGTCAGGTATGTGCCATATAATTTCAAGTAATTTTCCATTTTATGTAGCTATTTAACTCCTCATTATTTCTAGGACACTGTAAACATGAGAGAAACGACTATGTCCCAGTGACTTTTAAGTGCCGCCCTTGTCCACAACTTTCCTAGCATATGCTGCCTAATCAGTGTTCATGGAAAGAATTTAAAAAAAGAAAATGGTGGCTAAAGCTCTTCAGAGCTCAGGAACCTAAAAATTATCTTCTGTGGGCAGAGATTCATCTTCCAGGATGTCCCCAAATGCCCATGTTGAACTTTTACTTATGGTATTACTCCTTTTTATTGAACCCCCTTTTACCTAAAGATAAAACATCATCATTACCATCATTATTTTTAAGCTTCTAATTTTAATTCCAGTACAGTTAACATACAGTGTTATATTAGTTTCAGTTTTACCATATAGTGATTCGACAATTCTATACAACTTTACTCAGTGCTCACCATAAGTGTACTACTCTTAATCCCCTTCACCAAAGATAAAACATCGTAATGAATATTGATGGCATCCCTACTCCACCTCTAATCTTCATCTTCATTCACACACATAAAGAATACATTCGATATCTGAAATATATCTTTTGGAAACAAAAACTAGAATTAAAAGAATTAATTCAACGTCTTCTTTTCAGAAACTGTAGCTCATTTGGAGACTTCTATAGCATATTAATTAATTCTGTGCATTAATTTTTGCAGAATTACCTCTTTTTAAAGGAAAAAATATTAACATCATATTAAATTTAATTCAAATTCATGGTAGAAGAGATGAGATAAATATAAATTACTTAATAAATATAATTTTTAGAAACATTTTTATTTTTTTTAGGATCGAAGTTTTAATATCAAGTACAAAAATTCTTTAGCTATCTGAAGGAAATTTTTTTCTCCAAGATTTATGTTTAAAAACACTTCAGGGGTGCCTGGGTAGCTCAGTCATTAAGTGTCTGCCTTTGGCTCAGGTCATGATCCCAGGGTCCTGGGATCAAGCCCTGCATTGGGCTCCCTGCTTGGCAGGAAGCCTGCTTCTCCCTCTCCCACTCCCCTTGCTTGTATTCCCTCTCTTGCTGTGTCTCTCTCTGTCAAATAAATAAACAAAATCTTTAAAAAAGAATAAATTAATAAATAATAAATAAAAACCCTTCAATTAAGGGGTGCCCAGTGGCTCAGTCAGGTAAGTGTCTGACTCTTGATTTTGGCTTAGGTCATAATCATAGGGTGGTGAGCCTGAGTGGGGCTCCCCAGTCTACTTGGGGTTCTCTCTCCTTTCCCTACCCCCCTCAAATAAATAAATAAAATCTTCAGAAAAATATTTGGACATCATCTGAACTTGATACAAGAATGTGAATTTTTGTGGAGGGCTAAATTTAAGAAATAATCTTAATGTAATAACGCTGCATTCTCTCTCCTCCACTTTCCATGCCCCCCCCATTTCTGCAACATTATCTCTGAAGTTTCCATTAGTCTGGAGAGTCTTGTGACTCATCTTAATGTAGTTTAATGACTATGTACTTTGTAGCAAATTAAACCTTATTAAATGAGAATTTTAGGATGAAAATAATACTTCCATTTAAAATTAGCACATCTGATTTTTACATATCCTTAAATCTCATTATAAAAGCTTCATATTTTAGTTTCATGTCTCTCATTTGAATATGGAACTACGCACATTAAAAATAGAAGGATTGTTTTAGAAACCAGGGAATTGGATATGTAGGCACAAATTTAGTAGAGAATTTAAAAGGCACAAATATTTTTGGCATTTATTGCGCGCTGTTGGACTGCATCAATGACTCATTAAAGTTCATTAAAATAATGCTGGAGTGTAATGAACTATTTGAATGTTCCTATTAGAGACAGGATACAAATATACAAATTTTGTTCTTTTGCTTGATTTCTGAGAAATTCTGGACAAGTGAAATTTCTTTCCCTAACATTTATACTATAAGTCTTTGTTAAGTAATAAAAGATCACTTTTTACTTATGCCAATTAATGGACAGAAAAAAATTAGAATTTACTATCAATTGCCTAATTTATTTATCGAAGTCACTCAGAATAATATTGTACTGCATTAATCGTTAGATTTTGTTTATTATTTTTATTGATTGGTAAATAGAAACAGATTGTAAGGAAGAAAACACTAAACATCTTAATATTTTTTAAAAGTTTCCAAATCTCTTGTCCATTTTACAGACATATTTTTCAAAATTACTTTGAAAAATTAATTTCCTTTTTTTTGGAAAAATAAATTTCTGAATGCAAAATAATATAGATTGGGGAACCAGGGTGGTTCAGTTGGTTAAGTATTCAGCTCAGGTCATCATCTCAGGGTCATGAGATTGAGCCCCACATCTGGCTCCAGGTTCAGCATAGAATCTGCTTGAGATTCTCTCTCCTTCTCCCTATGCCCCTTCCATTCACTCACATTTTCACTCTGTCTCTGTCTAAAATAAACAAACAAATATAAAACAATAATAATAATACAGATTAATTATTGAAGAACTGTGAAAAGTAAATTGTGATAAGGAAAATGAAAACCACCCACATGGAAATTGGAATCTAATATACAAGTTAGATTCTTACTATTGATTTATTTTTAGGTGTTTTTATATATTTATTATTTCTAACTTTTATTTGCTAGGTTACTTATTAATATCTTGTTAATTTTCTGTTGGGATATTTTTTTTATCGTGTTTGGTAAGTTTGGTTCATGAAGCATTGATAGATGTAGTACCACAATTATTTCAATGTTTTGTTATTACACAGCTGATTTTGTGCTATTGCCATTTTATAGTGATGAACGACTGTACCATAAAATGGAAGACATAGGTGGTCATTTTATTCTGAAGTTTTCTTAAAACAGATTACATCCGGATTCCTGTGCCAACTCCTAAATGAAAAGACTCTTACAACTTCTTTTATTTGGTTTCTTTTTCAAAATGTTCTACTTTGGGTAAGTGCTTAAAATAGACAGATTGTAGTTAACATCTCTTTATCGCTACCAATTATGGTCACTATATAGATAATGAAGAAGGAGGAGGAGGAGAGAAGAAGGATAAGTAGAAGAGGAAGAATTCGCATTGCTTAATCTTTCCTGCCAAATGCAAGAGAAGAAGGTGAGAGCTGAGCCTCCTGGTGTGGGAATCTTAGAATATTGTCAGGGTGTGTTTCCTTGTTGACGGTGGATTCATTGCCAAGAACGCTTGTTTGGGATTAAGGGTTGGAAGTATTGCTGTGACAAACAATGACCAAACATATCAAATGCTATTCAGATCGTATTTCATTCTGGCAATTATTAAAGTGAATCAAGGAGTCTGAGGTACTGTGATGTCAAAGAAAATCCTAGAACTAAGAATCCAAAAAGCAAAACACCTGGGTTTTAGTATCAATTTGACATTGTTAAGAAGTAAGGATGCTATTAGGTGGAAGAGCCTTTAGAGGTCATGAGAGTGGAGCCCTCATGAATGTGATTAGTACTCTTATAAATGAGTCTCAGGAGAGTGCTCTCATCCCTTCTGCCGTATGAGTACACAGCACCTATGAATCCAGAGTGGGCCCTTACCAGACACTGTGCCCGCCAGCACCTTGATCTTGGACATCCAGTCTCCAGAAGTGTGAGAAATAAGTTTCTGTTATTTATAAGCCACCTAGTCTATGGTATTTTATCACAGCATCCTTAGCAAACTAAAACAGAAATATTACACCCTTTCCATAGCAAATTAAAGATCTAAAATTCTATGTTCAAACTTACTAGGGCAGTATTTTAGCTCTCAACTGCTTTGTGAGTTCTATAACATTTGAGATCTATAACATTTGAGATCCCTTTGCCTTATTTTGGGAAAAAATAACATTTGAGATCCCTTTGCCCTATGGTGGGAAAAAATATCAATAATATTCTGAATACTTCATTTATCTTGTTGCTTGCATAGTATTTTGACAGAACTAGAAGGAAATCCACTTGCCTATTTTTATGAGCCCTGGCAACACATAAACTTTCTGGTCTAAATAAAATATTCAATTATAGGATTTAATTTTTTTAAGATTTTCTTTATTTTATAGAAAATTAAGAATTATGGACTACTGTATTTGGCAGAAACCCTAAAATCACCCATTCCATATTGTAAGGAAGTTAAAATCAATGTTCAACATTGCTTAATTATTATATTTGCAGTCAGATTGGTGTCTTATTTGATAGCCAGAAAGTATAAATAACACAGATGTCCATCAGATGATGAATGGATAAACAAAGAATAGTATATCCACATGACAGAATATTATTTGGCCCCCCAAAAAAGGAAATACAGTGATATATGTATATCTACAACATAGATGAGCCTTTAGCATGTTACGCTAAGTGAAAGACTCCGAAAATAAAAGACTACATCTTGTATGATTTCATTGGATATGGAATAGGCAAATGTCCAAATAGAAATAGTAAATTAATAGTCACCTAGAGATAGGGAAATGGGGAGTGACTGCTAATGGCATGCGTTTCCTGTTTGGGGTGATAAATAGGTTGTAAAATTACATTATAGTGGTTGTTACACACTAAGAACCCTCGAGTTATTTACTTTAAATGGGTGAAATATATGGCATATGAATTAAATCTCAGTAAAGCTATAAAAACGCCCATGTCCCATGTTGCTTCATTATAGTATTTGCACTTCTTCTGGTGTCTTACTTTTCTAGTTCATTAAATTACATTTGTGCGATTAGTAAAAGTTTCCATGGAATAGCAGTCTGTGAAATTAGCAATCTTTGTTTCACTTGTAGCTGAAGGTACTAGAACACAGAAGTTTTACTTATTGAGCTCTAGATTTTAAATGATTGGATCAGATTTCCAACTTTGCCACTTAGTGGTAGAAACTTAGATGTATAACTTAATCTTAATGAGTCTCACTTTACTCTTCTCTGAAGAGAACGTAATAATAGCATCTAATGTCTAAGTTTATTTTCAGAGTTAAGCAAAATATTAAGTGTCCTGCTTATGGTAAATACTTAGTACCAAAGAGAGTGATGACATTTCAACATCTTGGACTGAAGATGATTAATATTTGCTTCTCTGACCCTCGAGTATTCTTGTTGTTTTCATTTTATGAAATTGAATAAAATAACTCCAACATTATAAATGGACCTCAGGGAATGATTGTAAAATAGGCCAGAGTAAGAAAATTTGGGGGAGAAGTTTACTGCAGGACAATAATAATCAACTCATCAGGGAATAAAATCTCACTAACTAGCTCTCAAAATACCTGACAAGTGTATGAAGACTGAAAAGATGCATGGAATAAACTAATTGATCATTATTCCTCGTCTTGATTTGGAAAGCCAATTTTAAATATTCTGCTCATCCTTACATAAACAATAAACATATATAAAAACTTAAAGGAAATGTTTCATTCTTCCTGAGGGATAGATTTGCTCTTATTTTAGGCCATTTCCTTCTATGAATGATATTCACTTCACATCCAGAAAACTCAGGATTCCATGTGTATAAGTTTTATCCATTCAGCTCTAATTTTCTCCATGACTAAAATGAATGCTTTTAACAGACCAATTAAAAGGATAAAGTTCACCAATGTATAAATTACAACTAGCTGAATTAATATTTCCTTCAGGATTTCAACAAAGTTCCAGTTTAAGAGTCAGACTCCAAGGACAGATTATAATTAAAATACCTGTTTTTTCTGGATAGACTAAGCCAGGTTTCTTTCTGTCAAATGTATGTTTAAATATATTAATATTTTTAAAAACATTATGGTAGGATAATGTCTACCCAAAGGACCCTGAAACTAATGTGGCATCAGGTCAGAGAACTTCCATGCCTCCATTCAGGAAAATGAAAATACCTCTCTTCATTGAGGCTCCCATAACAATTTATAGAACATTTCTCAAATCCACCTATTGAATTCAAATTCTTTGTTTTTAAGCTATGGAAAACATCAACTTTTGAACTCTTAAACAGCGAGGTTAAATTTTATTATCAAACTCTTCAACCTTTTTTCTTTTAGTTTTTTTCTTTTATTTAAATTATTTTCATCTAGTTAGGATTATAATGCTTTATTTCTGTACACACCACTTTATCTCTTGGGGTTCTCCTATGAGTAAACGTTACCACTAGTTGGTAATCAATATGCCCAGCTACCTCACAGATTCTTTGCACATAAGGGGATTTATTAATAAATCCACAGGGAAACTTAAAGTTTTAACTTTTATGAAATCCAGTTAATCTACTTTTGTTTTTTTTTTCATCTGCTGCTTGTATTCTGGGGGCCAGGTATAAGAAACCATTACTTATTCCAAGGTCATGAAGCTTTATGCCTGTATTTTCCCCTAAGAATTTTAGTTTTAGTTGTAACAATGAAGTATTTGATTAGTTTGAGTTAAATTTTATTATGGTGTGAGGTAGACCTCAAACTTCATTCCATTACATGTAGATCTTGAGTTCTCACAGCATAATTTTTGAAAAGACTATTGTTCCCAAGTGAATTTTCTTGGCACACTTGTTAAAACCAGTTGACCACAGATGTATAGGTTTATTTCTGCACTATTAATTCTATCCCATTGGTCTATATTACTGTCATTATGTTACTATTTTACTGTCTTTATTACTGTACAATTTTATCAAATTTGGAACGGGGAAATATGACTCTTCCAACTCTGTACTTTTTAAGTAATAAATTATATACATATTATTTTATACGATTGCTTTTTAAACCAATTAAAAGGAAAAAATACGCATTTTTTACTATCATTACTAATTACACAATTAATATAATCAGTGTCTTTTTTTAATATGAATTTTAATTACTATAATTACTGTTTTGAGTCAAAAGCTTTCTGCTTAAAGATGTCCTTTAGGTATTCCTTTTAAAGTTGCTTTTAAAGCAGTGAATTATCTAAATTTTCATTGATCAAATGATATTTTTATTTTGTCTTCTCTTTTGAAAGTTAGTTTCACTGTAAAATAGAATTCTTAGTTAACAATTTTGTTTTTTTCCTTTCAGCAGTTCAAGTATGTTACCACACTGCTTTTCTGGCCTGTGTTTTTCCTCACAAAAAGTCAACTCTTTTTTCTTTTTTTTAAGATTTTATTTATTTATTTGAGAGAGAGAGAGAGAGAGAGAGAGAGAGAGAAAGAGCATAAGCTGGGGAGAGGCAGAGGAGAGGCAGAGGTTTACTCCACGTTGAGTACAGAGTTCAATGCGGGGCTCAAGGCTTGATGTAGGACTCAGGGCTTAGGGCTGATTCCAGGACGCTGAAATCATGACCTGAGCCAAAGTCAGACACTTAATTGACTGAGCTACTCAGGCGCCCCAGAAGCCAACTCTTAAATTTTGCTGAGGTCCCTTCCTTATACGTGACAATTTCATTGATTGTTGAAGATTTCCTCTCTCTGGCTTTTAGGATCTTTACTGTGATGTTTCTGATTATGAACCTCTTTATGTTTATCTTATTTGAAATTTGTTGAGCTTCATGTTTTTAAAATCAAATTTGGTAAATACTCAACCATAATTTATTTGAATTTTCCCCCCGCTCTTTTTTCTCTCCTGTTATTCTGTTCTTTCTCTCCTGTACATGGTACACCCCTTTCTCTGATCATTTGTTTCTTTTTCTCCATTCTGTCTTTCTCCCTGTTTTTGGATTTTATCATTTCTTTCCGATCATTTTCAAGTTCACCAATTCTCTCTTCTACCAGTTCATTCTACTTTTGAGCTCCTGTAGGGAATTTTTCATTTCAGTTATTTTGTTTTAAAATTCCAGAATTTCCATTGAGTCCTTGTTTAAAATAATTTCTATCTCTTTATTGATATTCTCTGTTTGGGTTGACATTGACATCAAACCTTCCTTTTCTTTTTTGTTTTTGGATATTCAATTTTTGTTGTTGTTGTTGAGATAAAATTTACATACAGGGAAACCAAAAAGTGTTAAGTGTACAATTTGACAAATTTCCTTTACTTCTATATGTATACTTTCCTTTAGTTCCTAGAAAGATTTCTAATGGTTGCTTTGGAATCCGTGTTACCTCTGACATCTGGACCCTTTCACAGGCAGTTTGGGTTGCTAATTTTCTGTTTGTTTTTCTTTCCTGTGTATAGGTTCACACTTTTGTGTTTCTTTTCACTCTATGCATTTTGTTGAAATCTGGACGTTAAAAATAGTGTCTGAACACTGTTTCCTCCCTCCCTTCTAGGACTGATTGTTTGCTTGCTTATTTGTTTGGTATCTTGGTTGTACTATTTTAGTAAAGTCTATTTCTCCCATAGTGGGAAGCCTGTGGTATCACTGCTCAGCATGCATACACTTGGGTGTGTCTATAGTCGCCCAGGATTTTCTCTCTCTTTTTCTGTTTTCTATGTTAGGTTCATTTGCTGTTTTCTCTGTCTGGCCCCACACTGTAAAACTATTGCTCTGACAGAACTGGGAAGGAGAGAAAGATTTGAATAGACCTAGGTGACAACACAATAGACTCTCACTATTTTTATCCAAGGTTCATTAGTTTTTCTTGCAAAAATCCTTTACAATTTGTCATGTCTTTGTTCAATTTTCAGAATTCTGAAAATATTGTTTAGTTTAGAATTATGGTTGTTTCAATTAATTTTGTGCAGTTTTAATATTGTTGAGTAGGATACTTCCTAAATTCCTTATTATATTGCTCCTGAAGCTTCACCTTCAAAAACACATTTTATAGACTCAATATATAATCCAATATAGTCTTTTTGTGTCTTGTTTCCTTTGTTCAGCATTATGTTGAAAAATTCCATCTGCATTTTTAATATGTAACTGTAGCTTTGTTCTATATAAGATTTATGAAAATTTTAATATAACCAGACTGTATTTTAATCTTTTTTTAGATAGGTACCATATATGGTATCATCTAAAATATGTATAGGTTTTGGAGTAACTCTGTTTGTAATGGAAGTTACTTTTCATAAATTAAGGAGAAAATATACTGTTTTGTCTTTATTTGTAGCCTTTTATTTAAAAATAATATAACGCAAATAGGCAAAATGTTAACAGTTGTTAAAATTTGATGGTGGTCTACAGAAATTGTTTTGTTAATATTTTTTGCCAGACTGTATGTTTGAATATTTTACAATAATGTTATAACTAAAACAACCACAGATAAAATATTTAAAATACAAATAACATATTTATTCTTCAAAGATACTAACACTTAACCTACCCAAAATGTGAAATCATATGCGAGTCAACTGCATATCCTTCCAAGAACTCAAAACATGGTAGCGTAAGTTCCATTCTTTTCAGCTTTCTATCCAAAGTGCAAGTGGACACACATATATGCTCACATACACACACACACACATACACACACACATACTCATCCCCTTGAAAACCTGGTCAGATAACTGATAACCTTTTTCTTGCACTTCAGTGAGGTAGCTAGACACTTCTGAAACATGAAACATGAATTTGGTCTGACATTTCAGAATAAATATCACAAATAACTTCATAAGATAGAAAAAATGGTTTTCATTTACCTAGTCTCTGGGAAACTTACTACAGAAATGATTTTCTCACAAAAAAAAAAGAAAACTAGCTCCTTTTGTTTTCACACATATGCAACATGAATTAAGACCACAAAACACAGTTTTTCAGAGATATAATTCAAGTAAGATTTATAAATCTCTTTTTCTCACCTTTGTTCTTTTTCTTGGGTTCTAATATTTTCTGTATTACTAGGAACCAAAATTCTGATTCCCCGCACCCAAGCTGGGTAACGACAACCGTAAGCTAGGTTGTCTCTCAGGATATTTTCCCAAAGCAGGAGGAAGTGAATGAATTCTAAAGGTGAAGATAAAACCATATCCAGCTAGACCATATGGGAGAAAATAAACCAAATTCTATACAGATCTGTGGGACTAGAACAGACTAAAAAATGTAGATTAAAGAGCCCAAATTCAGCCAGGCTGGATGTACAAACTTACAACATAATCCTTATTCCATTTTCCATTTTCCAATCCCTATTCAGCTTTGTGGTTTCTGCTTAGTTTTCATAGGAAAGCTTCCCCAACACTTACTAGACTAGCTTAATGTATACTTTTGTTTACTATGCCAGTTTCATGTATATCTTCCATCCTAGCATTTATTACACTATACTTTTACTATAAGTTTGTTTTTCCATCTTTCCATTTAAAATATTTACTCTGTGAAGTAGGTACCATATGTCTTCAAAACACAGGTCAATGTTTGCCATCTAAAGAGCTCCTAACGTACGTAGTCAACAAATATTTATTGAATCCCTATTACGTGCCAGTTTCTCCTAGGTACTGGGTAAACAGTTCTAGGCCTAGCCTTTAAGAAACTGGCAGCTTCCAAGTTCATTCCCTAGAGCCCTGAGTCACTGAAGAAATCTGACTACATGGCTAGAGAGATAGGTGCAGCCACTCTGAGCCACCCTGAGCTAGGGTGGAATGGTGGAAAATTCTGACTTACTGACTTTGCATGCAATGAATGATAATAATATTGGCTGAAATGTAAGAGACTTTTTTGTTTAAAAGTAGTCAGTCACCAAAAAATATACTTTTCAAGCAACTTTATTGGGATGAAATTCATGTAAGATAAAATTAGCCTATTTAAATTGTATAATTAAAATTTTTGGTTCATTTTTGGTTCATTCACAGTGTGCACCCATCCCATAATCCAAGTGTAGAACATTTTTATCTCCCCGAAAAGAAAGCCTATATTGTTTGCAGCCATTTTGTAATCATATACCCCAAACTTTATGCAACCAACAATCTACTTTCTTTCTCTCCAAATTTGCCTATTAGGAACGTTTCATATAAATGAAACCATATAATAATGTGGGCTCTGTGAGTTGTTCTTTTTACTTGGCCTAATGTTCTCAAGTTTTACCTGTGTTGTAACATATATCAGTACTTTATTCGTTTTCATTGCCAAATAATATCTCAAATAATATTGTTTGAATATACAATAGTTTCTCCTCATCCATGGGAGATACGTGTTCCAAGACCCCTAGTAGATGGATAAAACTACAGATAGCTTTAACCCTATATATAATGGATTTTTTTCTACTCATACGTATCTATTCATTCATATCTATGATTAAGTAAATTAAGCATAATGAAAGATTAACACCAATAACTAATAGTGACATGGAATAATTATAACAATATACTGTGATAAAAATGACATGAATGTGCTCCCTCTGTCTCTCTTACTCTCTCTCTCAAAATATCTTATAGTACTGTACTTACCTTTCTCCTTGTGATGATGTGAGATGATAAAATGCCTATACAATAAGGTGAAATGAGATGAATGATGTAGGCACTGTGACATAGTGTTAGTTTACTATTGACGTTCTGACTATATGTCTGAAGGAGAATCATCTGCTTCTGGATCATGGTTCATTGCAAGTAACTGAAACCACAGAAAATGAAACTGGAGATAAGGGAGGATTACTACATTTTATTCATCCATTTGCCAACTAGTTGACAGACATTGGGGTTGATTCCATTTTTTGGCTATCATGAATAATGCTGCTAGGAACATTTATTTACAAGTCTTCATGTGTGTATATGTTTCTTAGGCATATGCCCAAGAGTAGAGTTGCTGGGTCACATGGTAACTCTACGTGTAAACTTTTGAGAAACTGGTACTCTGTTTCACATTACAACCAAAAAAATATATGAAGGTCCCAATTTTTTCACATCATCAACAGAACTTTTTATTGTCTATCTTTTTTATTATAGCCATGCTAGTCGGTGTGAAGTTATATCTAATTGTGGTTTTTATTTTCATTCTTCTATCTTATGATGTTGTGTCTTTTTGCCATTTGTTTGTATTCTTTGGAAATAATGTGTATTTAATCCATTTTCCCATTTTGGAAGTGAGTTCTTTGTCTTCTTGTTAATATGTGTGCAAATTTATACTTCCATGGAAACATCTAGCACAATTTTGAACAAAAAAATAAATTGAATATTAATGTTTTATTCTGTACTTAAAATTCTTTTACTTTGGATTCATTTGATGCCATCCTCCATAAAATGCTTCTTTTTTTTCTTTCCGGATCCAAAATATAGCATAAAATTTTACTGTTATTGCCATTTAATTAGGACATCTGAATGGAATAACATTCACAAACTGCAAAATGACTATAAACAAATTCGAAGAAAGTCCATCAGATTTTTCATTTACATACTGGATGTGAAGACACTGACTCCAAAGACTTTAGGCAAATATTGTCTACAAAAGAAACAAAACAGACAACGACATCACATTTGTTTTTTTCTTTCTTTTTTTAACATCACGTTTTCTATGGCAATTTTACATCATTCTGTCAGTTATGTTGTAATCTCTTCTTCAAAGCAATTATAATATTAGCATTTCAATTATAATGAAATTGAAAACACTCTGTAAACTTTCTATTCAGAGAAAACACACATCTCAATTAAGGCACACTATAATTGACAAATACATGACAGGTGCCCACAGTGAGAAGCAATTAACTAATGTGGTCAGTAGGTATGACATATATTCAATATGAAAAATGCTCTGAATCACCATTATTATCAAATGCCATGGTAATGAATGGTAAAATGTCATCTCTTAGGGACGCCTGGGTGGCTCAGTTGGTTAAGCGGCTGCCTTCAGCTCAGGTCATGATCCTAGGGTCCTGAGATCAAGTCCCACATTGGGCTCCTTGCTCAGCAGGGAGCCTGCTTCTCCCTCTGCCTCTGCCTGCCTCTCTGCCTACTTGTGATCTCTCTCTCACTCTCTCTCTGACAAATAAATAAATAAATTCTTTAAAAAAAAATGTCATCTCTTAAACAATGAGATTATATTTGTTAATATTACCGTCTGCATTATTCACTACCTAAAAGTTACAAATGGCTGAAAAGCATGGAATATTTTTCTACACCAAGCTTTCTTATAGCAGTAATATGACATTGGTATTATTATTACTAAGAACAATTTTCAGATTAAAAAAATAGGTTAACATGAGGTTAAGTAATGTGTCCAACATACTGCTATTAAATATTACAGATAGAATTCAAATCCAGAAGCTATAGCTTTAGCAACTTCTCTTTTTATTATTTTGTCATTTTACATCCCATAGATGGGCACATTTCTCAGAATTGGGTTACTGCTATCTGTTAATGCCTTTCCGTGTACTCTCTTGCTCTGGGGATTGTCTAGATATGAACTTTGTACATGCTTTTAAGAATGACTGGAAACTCCAAACTTGTTTCTTGTCACTGTCAGTGGTTTAGTTTTGTGTTCTAGTTTTCCTATTCAGACCCATTTTTTTTAAGATTTTATTTATTCACTTGACAGAGAGAGACACAGCGAGAAAGGGAACACAAGCAGGGGGAGTGGGAGAGGGAGAAGCAGGCTTCCCGGCAAGCAGGGAGTCCAACACGGGGCTCAATCCCAGGACCCTGGGATCATGACCTGAGCCGAAGGCCCACGCTTAACGACTGAACCACCCACGCACCCCTTTCAGACCCATTTTGATACACCAGATGCTTTTGCACATATTGGAGATACTCAAGGATTAGAGTAAGCTAGAGGAAACAAAATGGATGATAGGAAAGGGACACAGCTCAAGATACCTTCTATTTTATTTTATTTTATTTTAATTTTTTTATTAACATATAATGTATTATTTGCCCCAGGGTACATGTCTGTGAATCATCAGGCTTACACATTTCACAGCTCAAGATACCTTCTAGAAGCTTACATCCAAGTGAAGAAAGAGAACACACACACACATGCACACACACACACACGTATGTATATATTCTATAATTATATTTAAATGGGATAATGAAATTACAATTTGAGTCCTGTAGAAACTCAGAGAATTAAAA
The DNA here is from genome assembly GCA_028534135.1 of Potos flavus. NCBI lineage: Eukaryota > Metazoa > Chordata > Mammalia > Carnivora > Procyonidae > Potos > Potos flavus. Next base: position 8,117,631 of record CM052885.1, on the reverse strand, counting down.
GTTATTTGGATAATGTTGTTACATGGTGGAAAGAAAAACTTCATGGAGGAGGCATTAATGAACTTGACCTAGAGCAGTGTTCTTAGCCCTGCCTCTTCAGATGATTCCAGGAGAGAGCAACTTGAGAAATACAGCCCCATAGACAAAGTAGAATATTGCTAGGCATAAGTGAGGGGGGAAAATCTATAAAACTACAGTAACCTTGAGATTTACAAACTGAAAAGTCCTACTTTTTACCAAATAATTGCAATATGCCATCAATAACCATAAATATGTAAATACTAGACTGCATGAATTAACCTGAATTACACGAAGCAGTAAAATTTCACGTGTGAAATTCTAAAATAGAAGATTTTCTTTTCTCCTTAGCGCCCTAAACCTCTCTCTCATGGTTGACCCCTTGTATATTTGGGCCCTCTATCTATTATGAGGGGAGATGACCTTTTCATTAAGCCAGAGCTGAAATCAGGGGGCTAGATATATGTCAGATGGGATAATTCAAAAGCAGACAAGATAATCAGGCAGATTATTAATAGAACACTAAGTTTCAGAATGAGTTAAATATTAGACAGTGTTTCTAAAACTGTAGGTACACAAGACTCTGCTGATTGTTACATTTTTTTCTTTGGGAGTAAACCCTTACTAATAATGGCCAGAGCTGAGATATTTTTCATGGGTTCGAACACTTAAAAAACCTCAAAAAGTAGAATATTTTAGGGTAGCAAGTGAGAAAGTTTTGTCAGGTAAGGGAAACTATTCATCTCCTCTAAAATCTTGGCAGGTAGGCAGTAATCTGTGTCTATGTGTGAGACAGGCATTAGGGACAATCTCAATTATTGTTATAATATATTTTCCACCCACCCACACATCCCTTTCCTTAGAGCAGAGTTCTATTTGGATAAATATATTGGAAAACTGCTGTTTCCAAATGGCAAGTGAGTCTTTGTTTATTTCAGACAGAATATTCTACCATAAAACTTTTGTCGACAGGCCTATGGGCAAAGTAAATAAGCTTGTAAGAGCTGAGGACAGCAGAAGTGTTCCTGGTCTTATGACAACTCAGCAGTCAATCCTCTGGATTCTGCTGTGGTGAGAGCCTTGATGAGAGAAGAGCAGAGACACGATTTGGTTTTCTAGAAACAGAGTTATTTCCCGAGAGTGCAAGGACAATCTGGTGGGCATCTTCAAACCTAGCATTATAGGTGTTCTAAAAAGGAAAATATTGAGAATGAAAAATGCCAAATTTCTTATTCATAATTTTATATTAATCTTCTTATATTTAAATATTATACAGTTGTGTGATGCAACACACACACACACACACACAGAAGCCATGAAGTCAAGGCCTGTAGTCCTGGCTGGAGGTCTCCATCTTGAGCACAGTGATGCTGAACACAATAAAAAAAGAAAGTAATATATTTAAAAAACCCCCAATATGTAGATAGAATTTGAGTTTCAAAAACATAGTGATGGCATTTGGAAGTCATACGCCTTAATTGAATGACCTAGAGAGAGTATTTCTTAAAACAGAAAGGCAAATCAGGAAACTACTCCCCTCCTAAGCTCTGGGCTCTCCACGTTACCTGGCCCAGAGAGACTGGATGGGGGGGTGAAGATTTTCCAACACAGTCAAGGGAGGGTGGCATCACAGGAGCTCAGAAAAGATTTTCAAGAAGAAATTAGTCTTCGGTATCAGTGCTGCTGAGAGCTTTTAATGAGGACAGAGATGTGATCATTAAATTTGGCAACCTGGAAGGCATTAGTGATCTTGACAATAAACAATTCAGTGAAGAAATGAAATAGAATCCTAGTTGCAGGGTATTTTTTTTTTAAAGATTTATTTATTTATTTATTTATTTGAGAGAGAGAGAGAACATGAGTGGGAGTGGCAGAGGGAGAGAGAGAATCTCAAGCAGACCCCTTGCCAAGTGTGAAGCCCATCCTGGGGCTTGATCCCAGGACCCTGAGATCAGGACCTGAGCCCAAACCAAGAGTCAGATGCTATCAGTTGCAGGGTATTAAAAAAGAATGGGAGGAAGGGCCGTGGAGACAATACCTATACGTAATGACTCTTGTCCGAAATGGAAGGATCTGTGGTTCAGGAGGATTTTTTCTTTTCCTTTTTCTCTAATGGGATCAATATCTGGCGGGTCTTGGCAGTAGATTCCCTCTACGCACAGCCCATCGATTTTGAGTGCACAGAGTACACTGCCAGCCACTGGCCTCTTTCAACACAGAGGAGCATGTCCCCCGATGCTGCATGTTCAGAGGGTGCTACAGCCCTCCTGGGTCCGGCGGGGTGGTCTTCAGAGTACGTTGCTATAAACTCTTGGTTGAGGACCTAAGATCCTATATAAGGACACAGGTCCATAGGAGCTCCCCCGTCTAGTATTAAGTGCCACTACCCCTTTGGAAAAGCTTTCTGTGGTAGTGTGGAGGCTGCCAGCCTGTCTCCATACTTGGGAAATATTTTCAAGTTGCAATAATGTAAAGCATAGATAAGTTTTATTTCTTCCATCAATTCAATACCAGAGAGAGCCCTTTGTGCCAGTAGGGTCAGTGGAACCAAAAAGCAATTTCCAAAGTCAAAATATTGAGTCCTCAGTTCTACACCCTCTCCATGTTAAACACCCTCTTTTTTGTTTTTCTTTTTTTTTATGGTTACTCCTTTACCTGACCAATGCTCCAACCCGCAGTATCCAAACCACATTGCTACCATTCCTCCATCTTGATTTCTTATTCCTACTGATCCTCCCTTCACTCCTTCCTGACAGTCACTATTATGGTGATCATTGCCTCACTCAGCCTGTTTCTCCTCGATATTTCCAACCAATTCGCCCAGATCCCTTTTCATGGGGCAGCCCTGGAGGCTTTGATGTTCCCTTTCTGACCCTGTCGTGAGGAAGCAGGGGGATGGCTGTGGGATGTACGCTCTACACATCTCCTTGCTGTCACCGAGGTAGACATCCTTGGAGCAAAGTGCCAGGGAGCATGCAAGTTTCTACATACACGATCTCACATAATCCTCACAAAACCCAGGGAGAAAAATGGCAACATTTTCATCTACAGAAGAGACTACAGACTCAACCGTGTTATGCCATGAGACCAAAGTTAACAAGCTCGTGGGTAGCAGACAAGAATTCAAATTCATGTTGTCTAATTACATCCCTGTTTACTTCCCCCTGTTTCAACAGTGCTTTGCAGAACTATGTGGCCAGAATGTTTGTTTACAGAGATGTCTTCTTACTCAAGTGAGCTTTTCACCTGTCTGGGCTTTGATGTTTGTGGCTGTTTCTCCCAGTGCCAGACAACTGTCAAGTCTCAGTTCAGGCAAATCTCCTCTCTGCAACCTTTTCTGACACCCATCTTGAGGCTACATCACCTAGATGCTCCCCTAACACCTTTTCTTCTTCTTACTGAGAGGTACCACGATGGTAATGTGTCCGCGCCTTCAGTGGAGCATGGGTTTATGAACAAATGAACGGATACCCAAATACATGGAGAAAGGGATGTATCTTTAAAAATCTCAGACCGAATCATGCGTATTAACTTGGGGCGTCGGCGCTGGTAGGCAAAGACCTGCCAAGGTAAGGGGTCCTGAGGGAACTATTTCCCTTTAACCCTACAGCCCTACGGCAGGGGTAGCAGTGCCCCCTAACCCTGGGTTATTTTTACACCACGAGGTCACTCAGGAGTGAGATCTCAAAGGGTCTCTGCCTGCAGCCCCTTCTCTGTGCCCTGCCATTTCTGCCTCTTTGGTCCCGTCCCTCCCTCTCTAGGAGCAATTGAGAAATCCTTTATCTCTTAGAGTGAGCGCCGTCAATTTTCCGGATGCCATTTGCTCCTTTCCTCAAGACTTCTGCTCCCTTATTACCGACTCTTCCTGTGGTGCTTGAAGTTCCCTGGGTCCTTAATATCTGCCACGTTCCCCCTTTCAAGAATCTTCATGCTGTCACTTGCGTGAAGTGCCATCGTGTCTGAAATCTTTTTCTTCAGGCCCCGGAGCTGAGAGTGCCTCTTTCATAACTGTCTCTGTGAGTGATTTCAGTCTGGGTCTGGCTCTGGGTTGGCCGGGTCTTTCTCCACGAGGAAACAGCCGTCTTGAAGTTGACAACCAGTTATCTTCCCACCTCAATTTACCCCTGACTCAGGGCAACAAGGCACTTTGTAGTTAAATAAGTTAAAATTCTGAACCCTTCCAGCCTAGCCTTTGTCAAATCGCTCACTGCGGAATGCAAAGAGTCTCCAGGTCAACCCTTCCCTGCAGAGTTCAGGAGTTAAGGTTTGGATTTCAGACATTTATGGAACATCAAACACCCCCCTCCCCCGCCCTTTGTCTTCACCATTCCTCCGGGAAGCGTGGTTTCTATTAGCATACTATACACATTGTCTGTTTTAAGAGCATCGCATCATACATACTCCATATTCAATTGAGACCCCCAAAATATTCTTGTGTTGTTTCTAGAGTTGGAAACCTCATCTACCTCTTTTAAATATCTCAAAGGCCCCTTCAATCCAACACTTAACAACTGGGATCTTTCCCTTATCCTTAGGAGGTGGTTGTGCAATCCTTTTATTGATATGTCTCTGTCTCAATTTTTGAATTAAGTCAATTTCTTGGACTCCATAGTAAATCGTGTTCAGGATTGTAGGAATGGGGTGCATATGAACAGGAAAAAGTTCAGGGGGAAGAATATGGATCATCTGATGGGCTGTATTCTCTGCTTTCGTGTGGAAAGTTCACATAGCAAGGCATCTCTTGCTATTAATTAATGATGGCCCACCTTAAACAGGACCTCAATTCCTCTAGGAAATTATACTACATTACTCTTGTCAATATATTTCCTGAATGAAACATTTTCCTCTGTCTTTAAACTTTGACCGACTCATCTCTTCTTTCACTGTCATTTGATGGTAACTCCTTAACAAAAGATATATGACCCATTACTTGGGAAATCTCTCAGCTTTCATTTACCAAACACAAACCAAGCTATGTGATACTCATCCTGTCTTCTTTAGTCTTGGTGCAATAGATCAGTAATTCTCAGACTTGAGCAGGCACCTGAATCCTTTGGAGGATTGGTGAAATCACTCATTGCTGGTTTCCACCCTCCGGGTTTCTAACTAAAACATTTCCAAGTGGTGATGCTGCTGCTAGTCTACAAATCACACTTTTTGAGAACTACTGTGGTGGAGAACATATTCCTCATTGTCTGTGACACAAAGCACTTCACTCATGCCCTACCCTTCAACCTCTTCTCACTATTAGTATTATCAAGGTATTTATCAAATAATGTCATTCTTTCCAACTCCATAAAATTATACCTACATCCTAAAGTTTGAAACAAACTTTTCTATGAACCCATACCCTTCCTAACTCTCCCTTTCACAACTAAATTTCCTTTTTTTTTTTTTTTAAGGATTTATTTATTTGACAGAGAGAGACACAGCGAGAGAGGGAACACAAGAGGGAGAGTGGGAGAGGGAGAAGCAGGCTTCACGGCAAGCAGGGAGCCCCATGCGGGGCTTGATCCCAGGACGCTGGGATCATGACCTGAGCTGAAGGCAGAAACCCAATGACTGAGACACCCAGGCACCCCCACAACTAAATTTCTTGAGAGGCTCAATGTCCACATTTATTCATTTCCCTCTTACCTTTCAACTCATTGCAACATGGCTATTTTCTCGGTCCACTCAACTGAAACACACCTTGGTAAATTCATCCAAGACCTCTAGTTTGCTGAGTTTAAAGGACTTTTTTTTTTTTTTTTTTACTTTTCTCATATTGGTTTTCTATTTTTTTCTTTCTATCACGCCATGCACTTCCAGTTTAACCCGTGTGAAAACAGCACAGCCATCCCCCTCTTCATTCTTCCTTTGTGAACATCTTCACAGGCTTCTTCTATATTTAGCCATTAGATTTGAGAGTCCTACGATCTTCCCCCAAGCCTTCGACTCTTCTCTGTAATCTCTTTCCAGACAATTTCATGCTTCCCCAAGATTTTAATTACCACCTTGATGCTGATTACTCTTAAACATACCCACGCAAGAGCTCTCATGTGTTTTTCCTTAAATGTATAGCTAACAGTCTACTGCTTATCTCAACTTGAATAACCATAAGCACCTCAAACACAACAGCCCTAGACCCCACTGTCTTGCCCTCTGCTCCTACTCTGCACAACAGATTTGCTCCATTCACATTGTTCCATATCTCAGAGCATGGCTTCACTATCCAGTCAGTGATGCAAGTTACACACCTGATTGCTATCTTTGATAGCTCATTCTTACACTGTGTATTCAATTCATTGTATACTCCAATTAACTTTACCTTTTTGAACATCTCTCAAATCTTTCTACATCGGTATTGATAGAATTTCAATTTCAGTCCACAGGTTTTGTTTTCTTGTGTTCTATAGTTTGATAGTAATTTTCCTAGTGTGAATTTCCATTGATCTTGCTTAGAATTTACTAAAATTCATAAATCCTAGGACTGCATATTTTGATCAATTCTTGAATATAGTTATTATCTGTTTATTTCCTCTGTATATTCTTTCATTCTGGATTCTGCTTAAATGTATAGTAGAATCTCTCAATCAATTGTTCCTTTTTTTAAGATTTTATTTATTTATATGAGAAAGAGAGGTAAAGCAAGAGAACACAAGCAGGAGAGCAGCAGAGAGAGAGGGAGAAGCAGGATCCCCATTGAGTGCAGAACCATAACTCGGGGCTTAATCCCAGGACCCTCAGATCACGACCTGAGTCGAAGGCACTTAACCAACTGAGCTACCCAGATGCTTCTCAATTGTTCTTTTGATTCTAGGACCCAATTACATTTTGTAGCACAGGTTATCCCACACCGTCAAGTAATGCTGAGGACACCAACTGAGTGTCGTACAATTCAATTCAATTCAATTCAACTCAATTCTGACACTCTCTACACAGAGATTGATCAGGTTCCACAGATTAAGGACTCAGTCCTACAAGACTGTCCCCCACACCCTCAGATGCCAGTCACAAACCTAGGTTGTCACCTGTGCTTCTGACCTACTGCCTATGCATCAGAGGTTCCCAAACCCTCTCCTTGGGTTTCGATTACTCTGCTAGGATGGCTCATAGAACTCATAGAAACATTTTACTTACTAGATTACTGGTTTATTATTAAAGGATATAACTTAGAAATAGCCAGCTGAAGGAGATGCATGGGGCCAGGTGCATAGGAAAGGGATGGCGCTTCCAGGCCGTCTCTGGGCACACCACTCTCCATGTATCCCCACATGTTCCCCAACTTGGAAGCTCTCTGAACCCAGTCTTTTTGAGTTTGTATGGAGGCTTCATTACATAGGGTTTGATTGATCTAATCACTGGCCGTCAGTGATTAATTTAACCTCCAGCCCCTCTTCCCTTTGTGGAGGTGTTTTTCTAATCACCTCTAATCACCTTCTAATCACCTTTCTAATCACATGTTTGACTCCACTGGCAACCAGCCCCCATCCTTACGTGCAGTCCAAAAGTCACCTGATGAACAGAATAAAAGACATCTTTATTGATCTCATCGTTCAGGTAAACCCAAGGGTTTTAGGAGCTCTAAGCCAAGAACTTCAGATGAAGACCAAATATGAGAAATATCCTTTGGTCATCTCTGAATGACCAAATGTATATTTCTTATAGATCACAATATTGCAGTTGTCTATTTCTTTTACTGCCCCCCCATAATCCTTATATTTTGTCTTTGATGTTACATTCTGAGTTATTTATTCTGCTCTATAGTCTGGTCATGAATTCTTTTTCAGTTAGGCCTAATCTCATCTTGTGAATTTAGTGTGTGTGTTATTTCAGTTATTAAAATTTTAATTACTAGAAGCTCTGTATTTTTTAAAAATATGCATGAAGTCTTTGGATAGCTTCCTGTTCTATTATTATCCTCCTATTGCTTATATGTTTTATTTAAATATATTGAAATTGTAACATTTTTCATCTGAGAAATCTGCTTTGTGTAGGCTTTTGAAATGTATTTTGTGATTATATTCATTTATTTTGTTCACTATCATTCATGGGGGGGGGGTGTTCTACTTTGTTGATCTACCGAGCATTTTTTTAAACTGTGTGCTTGTATTTAATATAACCTTAGTTTTAGATATGGTTTTAAAATGTTTGACACTGGATAGGAATTGCACCTAATTCTGTAATCACTATGACATTGCTAGCCTAGCACTTCTTTAAACTTAATTTTCAATATTTTGTGTGGGGGGACAGGACACATTGTTAATGTGACCTCAGTTAGAAAATCCAGCCTGGGTTTGGACTTAGGAATTCTCAAGGAGTTCTCTTAAGAATTCTGTTTTCTCTCATTTAACTAGATAGAATATTGAGACAGGTGCACATCTCCTCTGTTTACATCTGCATTATGGAGATTTTTTAAAAAGCACCTTATTGTATTTCTTGACACCAAAACAATCTTCGATACCTACTGAGTATTCACTAAATACTTGGAGGATAAATGTTTAATACTGAGTAGTCACAACTGATGCTGAGAAACTGGGTCTAAATTGCTTGCAGAAGGAAGGCCCTGATGCCAAAGGCATAGAGACTTCATGAAACATCTCAGAGACTCAGTCTGGCAGGCTTCAGACTCAGAGGCTTTTTACCATCTGAAATATTTATGAGTGGCTATCGCAGCATATAAATATGTACAGAAAGTTGGTTATGGATAAAAAAAATATAATGGATAAATCTACAGTTTGATTAGAAGAAGTTAATACATCTATCTCAACTTTCCTAAAGTGGAAAAATGGATCAATACCATTAGTAGAGTTTATCTTAGTGTATAGATAAAAATCAAACATGCAGATATCTTTTATGATTAAAAAGTAGTTTTAAAATCTCAAAATCCTTTCTTGTTTAAAAAAAATACAACACTCCCAATACACACACACACACACACAAAGATTTCCTTAATAAAATGAAGTCTATTTCAAGTCAATGGTCAAAGTCATGCTTACTGTATAATACTAAAATTAGTAAGTTGTGTTGAATTTTTAATAATTGGGAAACCCATTTTAAAGTAGTTTACATTTATTTTCAAATTTACCACTCATATCAACCCGATGATAAAAGGTCAACCAATATCTCTATTTTTACCGTGGATGTAACTAGGACTTCTAGAGATTAGGAAACTGTACCAAGGTCAAACAGATATTTAAATGTCTAAGTTGACACTCAAATCTATGCCTGACTCCAAACTCATATTCTTTTTTTTTTTTTAAGATTTTATTTATTTATTTGTCACAGAGAGAGAGAGAGAGAGAGAGCACTAGCAGGCAGAGTGGCAGGCAGAGGCAGAGGGAGAAGCAGGCTCCCTGTCGAGCAAGGAGCTCAATGCGGGACTTGATCCCAGGACCCTGGGATCATGACCTGAGCCAAAGGCAGCTGCTTAACCAACTGAGCCACCGAGGTGTCCCGAAACTCATATTCTTAAACTATATTCTATACTGAAAACTGTGAAATGGAGAAAGAGTGATCACCTTCTGCAGAATTTTCGCAGAATCCCAGTATCAAACAAAAATGCATTGCAAAGGATAGTCGAAACGAACCTGTTGCTTTTCTATGTATAAAGAATAGCTTGTTAGGGGCTCCTGGGTGGCTCAGTCAGTTAAGCATCTGACTTTTGATTTCAGCTTAGGTCATGATTTCAGGATTGTGAAATCAAGCCCCACTTGGGGCTCCAGGCTTAGGGCTCCATGCTCAGTGGGGAGTCTGCTGGAGATGCTGTCTCGCCCTCTCCTTCTGCCTCTCTCGCCCTCCCCACCCCAACCCGCTCATGTGTGTACACGCACGTACACTTTTTCTCTAAAACAAATAAATCTTTTTAAAAAAATAAAAAAATTAAAAATAGCTAGTTAGAAGGGCTCATGAAAAGAAAACCATTCACAATAACTATGTACACATACAGAGAAAAGACAGTTTTCATGGGAGAAATACTCCAAAATCTTATTTGAGCAATGAAAGATTGTTAAATGACAGATTCTTGAATGTTGTAAAGTTTTTTGAACTTATCAAACGTGAGCCCTCAAATTAACATGTACTAATATTTTTTGTATATTTCTAAATAAGTCAGGGTACAATCTGACAGACAAAGAGCATTTATTTACATTTAAATTTATTTAAACTAAAAAAAAAAAAAAAGCATTTAAATGCCCTGAGCATTTAAAGCAAAGGGACTCAATGCCTAGGATGAGTTACAGGGCAGCTAAAAGAGCCGCCAACAGGAGAACGTTGAGTCCTGAGGTTAGCAACAGCAGTGGACTTGCTGCATTCAGGTTGAAGGATAACAGGAAAGGGGTAGTTTTAGCCGAGCCCAGGAGTCTGACACATCTGACAAGCCAAGTAGATCCACTGATACTTCAAACACTGCACAAAGCAGGGAAGGAGGGGAAGAAAATCAGTCAGAGAAAGACAAATGCCATATGATTTCCTTATATGTGGAATTTAAGAAACAAAACACACAAGCAAAAGGGGCAGGGGAAGAGAATTCAAGAACAGACTCTTCTGGTCCATATATACAATGGAATATTAGGCCTCCATCAGAAAGGATGAATACCCAACTTTTATTTTAACATGGACTGGACTGGAAGAGATTATGTTGAGTGAAATAAGTCAAGCGGAGAAAGTCAATTATCATATGGTCTCATTTACGTGTGGAGCATAAGGAAAAACATGGAGGACATTGTGAGAGGGAAGGGAGGGATGAATTGGAGGAAATCGGAGGGGTGAAGAACCCTGAGAGACTGTGAACTCAGAACAAGGGACTGAGGGTTTTGGAGGGGAGGGGTGGGGGGATGGGCGAGCCTGGTGGTGGGTATTGAGGAGAGCACGTATTGCATGGAGCACTGGGAGTGGTACATAAACAATGAATCTTGGAACACTGAAAAAATAAAATAAAAGTATTTGGGGAAAAAAATAAAATTACAATTTAAAAAAAAATCATTGAAAACTGGAAAAAAAAAAAAGATTATTTATTTGACAGAGAGCGAGCACAAGCAGGTGGGGCAGTAGGCAGAGGCTGGATCCCAGGACCCTGGGGTCATGACCTGAACCTAAGGCGGCCACTTAACCCATTGAGCCAGCTGGCGCCCCAGGAAAAGGACTCTTAATTATAGTGAGCAAACTGATGGTTCCCAGAGCGGAGGTGGGAGGGGCTGAAATGGGGGGTGGGATGGAGGGGTGCGCTTGTGATGAGCATCCGGTGATGTATGAACGCGCTGAATCACCACACTATACACCTGAAACTAATATTACACTCTATGTTAACAAACTGGAGTTAAAATAAAAATTTTAAAAGCCAAAAAAAAAAAAAAAAGTGCAGTCCGCAGCCTGGTCCTCTGTAGTATAAACCCTGAGTGCTTTTTGTTTTGTTTTTGTTTTTGTTTTGTGATGCAAGTGTCTGACTTAAGCTTTGATTGCTGAGGCGTCCACTTCAAAGAGGCATTCACTTCAAAGACGGGCTAACCCTAACCCTGAATGCAAGCCAAGCAGGGAAGGTCCACAAGGTTGGCAAACCACTGCCTTTGTTGTATGATTTTTCTTAATATGAATATACACCCATATGTAACTGTCAACATTCAGCGTATACAACTGAATGTCCTTTGTGCCTTAAAATTATTGGAAGTGTTCTCCTCTACCATAATCTGTTTTTCTGAAAAATGTCTTTTTAATTATCGTCTTTTCTCAGTGTATCTCCTTTAAAAAACAAAAACAAAAACAAAAGATTGTAAGTTTTATAAAAATTTGAAAGTGTAACCCCAGGGTACAAAAACTTTGATTATTTTCTTACTGATTAATGAAGGATTCTTGCATCTAAAGTAATAAATTTGTTAAGGCTTTTGCTACATTTTGCCAGATTGTCTGTCATAAGTGTTAGGAAAATGTCCACTTTACATTTTATTTTATTTTATTTTTTTTTCCACTTTACATTTTAAGCCTTGCCTTCTAACAATTCATAAAGGCAAGGAAAGCACCTTCTCCTTCTACATGCCCCAGGAGACATATCTCAGATCTTTGCACCATTTAGAGGAAACTACTTATCAAACAGTCTTTCATCTAATGCATTGTACATCTTGCCTTTATCATCACCAAGACCTCGATCGGGCTGATCGATTTCAGGAATGGCATTTCATCCTCATCATTTGGAAATACAGTTGATAAAAATGATGCCCTCTGGGTGGAATTCACCTCTTGCTCTTCTTACTTGCTTTCCTGCTAAAGATATGTGAGTTGGATTTGAAACTGTGATGGGCAGTTTTATTAATTTTTCCATATCTAGCAGTGGTCAATGAGAGTGCTGTTTGTACCGTATCTAATTGTTACAACACTATTCCATGAATGACTGTGGTCGTTCCTAGCTTGAAGCTGAGGAAGCAAGTTCCAAAAGTTTTGGTTGCCCAAGATTACATATTTAGTTTAGCATTAATATTAATATTATATTAGTGCTTTGTACCAAACATCATGTGTAATCTTTCCACATCCCTGCAGAGTGTTATCCTCATTTTACAGACATCAAAACAGAAGTTTGAAAATGCTGAGAAACTTGCCCGAGGTAAGCAAAGCTGAAAAGTAGTAAGCTGGTTTCCCACTTTGTATCATTTTTCTTCAAATTCATGCTGCTTCACATGGTGTAGATAACAGTCACCGATAAGTGTGGATTTGCATATGTAATTTATAATTTTTATATTTGGTTGGTGTGTTGTGCAATCCTGTTTGGAGGGAAAGAGATAGCAGAAAGCATGGAAGAGTATCATAAAATAAGTAAGTGGATAATACAGAGTTTAATATAAGAAGAAATTCTATATTCTATGTCAAGATGTCACTAGCATTACTTTAGTTCTAAATATTTTCTTTCTTCTTAATCTTGTTGGATACAGGATTTAAGTCGTACCATAAATGCACATTTAGAGATGCTGGTCTAGAGTGCATTTTCTTGCCCATTGTCTGTTTCATGCCAAATGTTAAGTAAGGTCTCTAGTTTTGTCACATATCTGTTTAGAAGCCTTTGTCCCCTTGCTAGAAAGATTATTTTTTTTTAATAAAAATACTATGGATTCAGATAGATATGTTTTTAATTATAGCTTACCTCTCATTTTCTGTGTGCACTTGGTCAAAATATCTAATCTCACTGGGCCTTAGTTTTCCTATTAAAAATGTCATGGAGTTAAAGACAGCAGAGCAAATCCATTATTGCTCTATTCGGCATAATTCAAACACATAAAAAACAAAACTGCGGGAACAAAAAACAGAATAACTTAAAAGAAAATTTCCTAAACCCATACCACAAATTATGACTCACTTCTACAAATTCTCCAAATGTTTTTCTCAACATGAAGAAGCTTGCTGAGAGATAACAAACATTTCTCACACCTCCAGTAGAATGTGATGTGAATAAAAGTAAGAGTCTCCATCAGGAAGTGTTGGTCCAGTAATCAAGTGGACTAGAGCAAAGATGTCCAAGACTCAGCAAAACACACAATAAGAGTAGAATATGCCTAAAACAATCCAATGGCAGAAGCAAGAGATCTGCAATTAAAACAATGGCACCCTCATTTTCCAAGACCTTCTCCTGGCTACTTGAGGCTGTCATAGCTCAAGTGGGATTGAGGATGGTGTATCAGTCAAGATCAGTCAGGAAAAGAGAAACTACTCTGTATTCCTGGGCTTACATTAACACTGGAGAAGCAATGTTGCCATTGAACCTAGGTTTCAATCAAGCTGATTCCATTAACTTTGAATCCAGAATCTCTGGTCAGTCTACCCATATCAATAAATTAATACTGACCTTAATCGGTACCATCCCTCTCTCTTTCATCAAATACCCTTAGAACCCATTTTGATACATATTCCACAGGTTTCTATGTATAGGAGTTGACGAAATTTTGCGATATTATTGCATGTATGATAACCCTTCTCAGACTTTGTGTTCCTTGAGACTCACTGGGATTTGAGTCTAACATTGAAGCAATGAGCGGTGTGGAATTGGGTCTTAAGGAGATTCAACTTGCCTGTGCAAGACAGTCGCCCCTGGCAAGAGTATTATTAAGATTTTTAGTCAAGGGGCAGCAAATCTACTCAGATGGGGAGGGACATGTGGTTGTTTTGTTCTGTTTTTTGAATTATTTTTGGGTGGTTTTTTTTTTTTTTTTTTGGTCTCCCCTGGGATTTGGGAATTTGCAATCCCAAAAGCAATTATTATAGTTCCATTTATTTGCAATTGTAACATAAGAGACCTGAGAAGTTTATAAATTCCATTTACTTTGTAATTCAGCCACTTGTTGGATAAAACTTTGGATTTGGTTCCCTGAAATATTTGCCCTGTAGCAATATAGCAGAGCTGCCATTAAAAAAAAAAATGCCTATTTTCTATCATGCTTAGAGCGGAAATCTTAAAGTCCTGTGCTTGTCACTTTTGTCCCCTAAGATCTTCAGCATGTTCAAAAGAAGCCTTCTCACCCCACAAAACTTGTATGTTTTGTTTTTACCATAAGTTTCTAAAATCTATATGGTATTGTCAAATCTCACATTCCATAGGCATTCAATTCCAGGCAACTTCAAGTAGTATGTTAAGAACTATTTAATGATGATTATTTCTCAATGTAAGGCTCATAAATGGCTCTTTAACTTTTATCACATTATATCATATCATAAGAGAAAATTTTCTTTCCCTTAAACAGAATTTCGAAATACTTACAAACTATGAATATAAACTCATGCCTAAATAGCAGAAATAATCACAGAGCTGTCTCCCATCCCAACCTCACCCCACCCCAATAAATGGCATCTACATTTCATAGCAAGTAAGTGCTATTAGTTATTCAGATGACTACATGTTTATTCCCTGTGAGATCACGCTGGAAAAATATTCTCTGTGAGGAAAGGGACTTGATCTGTCTTACTAATATTTTTTATATATGTGGAAGCCAAGGATAACACTGTATTATTTATCTAACACAAACCATGTGGTTTTTTTGTTGTTTTTTGTTGTTGGTGGTGGTGGTGGTGTTTGTGATTTTATTAAAGCATTGGGCCAGGACCCATGGGCAGAAAGAGCTGCCCAAAGCCATGTTTGTTTGTTTGTTTTATATTTCTCGAACCATTCCCTTCACATTGGGCAAATGATTTCATTTCTCTAAGTTGGACCCTCTTTTGTGAAATGGCAATTTTAATACCTGAAGCTTAATAGACACGACTTACAAGGAAGTACTGTGTGAAAATAAGAAATACACGTATTATTCATTGCATCTTCACTTATAATTGGTTTGTTCAGTCTAAGCCTTGAGGCCTGAAGTTGGCTTCTTGGGTCATATTATAATTGTTCCTGTCTTGTCCAATTTTCTGCTGACCCAGTTCTTTACCTACATTTGTTTGTGGACTGTTCTTTCAAGGTTGCCATCTGTTCTACTTTGACCTCTTTAAAAGTTTCAGGCATACATAACTCAGCAGCGGAGAGAAACATGGACACACTTATCTACATTTTGCATTTATTAAGTATTTACTATGAGCCAGACCTATTTTAGCATGAGATAGATAGAAATATTTGACAGATAGATATAGATATATTTTAGCATTATATATATTTATTCTTATTGGGTTATATACATTATATCTATCTATATTTATCTAGATAAATACATAAATAATATACATCATTTCTGTAATATAATCCTTTGAGAATAGGGTCCCATGGGTAAATGGTTTATAAGTGGAAAGGTAGAAGAGCAGAAATTTTCTGTTTTCTTAACTACTAAGTACACTGTCTTTTTTACATGCTAATCTTGATTTTCCACATTTTATATAATTTATTTTCATACAGAAGCTATGTTCCTTCACCTTCTCTTATTTTCGGTGACTAACATTTTTACTCTTTTCCCTTAATTCTGACCTTGAATTTCCCTAGAATGTCATACTCCAAATTCCCTTCTGCTCTACAAATTTAAATCACAGATAAGAGGCACATTTTTCCATGAGTTCCTTGTCCATGCAGCCTTTGTCCTTGCTGATCAGGAGAGGAGTCTGAGACATCATTCTTAAGTCATTATAAGAATCATCCCAAGAGGATCTTTGGTGTTCTCTGGTCTGGTCTTATGCCTTCACTCTTCGACAAGCCCAGCTATTAAAATATCTCTAATAGACCTACTTTTCTCAGTAATTCAATTCAAGGGGTCAGACTCACGCTAAACCAAATTCATAATTTATTTAGCCAGATGACACTTATTACTTCCCAATGAGAAAATAATTGTCCTTCTCAGAAGAACCTCACTGTGTAGAAAAGCTGTACAAGATGCCAAATCATGATCCCAAGTTGACTGGGTGAGTACAGAAGTAGATCAAGAAGAATCAAATGGAGGAGATGAATGGCTTAATGACATGTCAGTAAAAAAGCCTGATGCATCCATGTCTACAACTGACACCAACTATTGTAGAAACCAAATAGCGGGACTGAGAGCTGTCTTGTCCAACACCAGTGCTTTTCTCTCCCTCATTTTATGTCCTCTGCTGAAAGATCCCCTTTTAATATAAACATTATTTGTTTAGCTTTCCTAAAACTAAGATATCCATAGGCCTTTTGGGGGAGTCTGTTTTACCTTTGCTTTGTGATTGAGATAATGTGTCTCTAATTCTTTAAGAGAGCTTTTGCAACACTAGAGTGAGCACATTGACTCAGCACTCATTGTCAAACTGTCAACCCTTCCAAGGTGTCACTTACCTAATACCTCTGACATATTTATGTTGGGTATCTGGCTATTTTTCCGAATCCCACAGTCTGAAAGGATGCATTTCAACACAAAAAAAATATTTGCTGCTTTGCCTCTTCCTGGATAAAGACGGGTGATTTTCCAGTCATAGCTCTGGCCCCGATTTTCTGAGCCTTGTGGCAAATCACAGCTATGTTTGCAACTCACTTTCTCCACGGGGAAAAAGGAGATTCAACCAGATAGTCTGTATTTATTCTAAATTGACTTGTGTAATTCAACTTGGTATCTTAGGGACTCCTTCAGGGCATCAGATTCAACATGACAATTTAATAATAATTAAAATAAGAACAAGTAAAACTGTGTCTGTTACCCAGGCAGGGTAAGTGTAGACTCTTCATTATATATACAAGAAAACCAATGGTAATGTGTGATTTTCCAAAGATGGCATTGTTTGAAAAAGGACCACCAGAATACAAATTGTCTGATCCTAAGGCCCTTGTCTTAGCATTATATTCCAAATAGTTCCTCCTTCTAACTATCAAATGGAATATTTTGGACACACAAATGACTACAGCATTAACCCCATTTATCTGCTCAAATCAATAATTGGATATTTAACTTGGTCAATTCCTTTTAGAAAAGAACACAATCTGAATGTTCCAAAAGCAAAACCAAGAAAGAAAGAAACAAAAAGCATTTTTAAAAAATTAAATGAAAAGTATTTCATATCCTCCACAAAGACTTGAGAAAATATAATGTTTCTGCTGAAAAGAAACTCAATACACTTCAGATTCAACCTGTTCTTAGAGAAAGGTGTTGTCCATCGACAAGGTATGAGTGATCCAACATTACCAATGAGAATACAGCCAAAGGACAAATTAATCTGACTTTCCTAAGAGTATAAAATCAAATAATCCATTTGAACATAGGAAAAACATCATTAGATTATTGATGTGAAATAACTCAACTGATTTAGATGTTAAAAACATGGGGATAATTAAAACTACACATATTCCATGTCTTAGAAACCAGCAAATCTTACTTATGTTTGAATATTAACATTTGAAAAAAAAATAAAGTAAAAGTAAATCAGGTACTAACTTAAGTAAATAATTTTCTATTAATAAAGAAAAAAGTTTCCCAAAAGCTTAGAGTTGTTTTTTTAAAAAGTCATATTTTGTGTTTCTAACTGGAAACTGTTGCTTGTAAACAACAACTTTATTTTTTTTAAGAGAGAAAGAGCACAAGTAGGGTAGGTGGCGAGGGGCAGCGGGAGAGGGAAAAAGAGAATTCCAAGCAGGCTCCATGCCCAGCGCACCCACACGGGGCTCCATCTCACACCCTTGAGATCATGACTTGAGCTGAAATCAAGAGTGGAACATTCAACTGACTGAGCCACCCAGGTATCCTAAACAAGCAAATTTTTGAAAAGTGAAAAGATTTGATAATAATACTACACAAAGTTTATAAAATGTTTTAAAATGCTTTGCATACATTCTAATTTGTGGTCCCCAGAACAAATACACTAAGTAGATGAGGAAAGTGAGACTTCTTCCTTATATGGAAAAAAGGTTTTCTGTGTCATTCTTTGCTTGATTATGCATTTAGCTGTAGACATTCTTAGTCTTCTGGTCAGAACACTTACTTCCTAATTATAATTCCAGATCCAAATTACAGATACTCCTTTGTCAAGCCTTCTTTTGATTTCCCAGAAAATTTATTACATCTGCATTTATCATTTATCATCATTTTATGCAAATTCAAACTCTTATTAATGTATCACACTGTAATTATTGTATTAATATTTTTATATTCATTGGTACCACCCTGCATCCAGAAAGCAATTAAGTTAGTTTATGCAAATGCATTGAATATAAAACTTTGGAACATTTGAAAAATTGAAATGGCAAATAAAATAAAAAGGGAAGTGATAAAAAAATGCCACTAAAATAATAATAAAAGAAAACTTACTATGACAACCTCATATGTTTGCTGAAATTGGGTCACAAATTATGCTCATGCAGTTAGTGAGAGGAAATGTTTTTTTAAAAAGTCAATTATGTAATTTATTATATTCAAAAATGCAGGGAAAAAGTGCTTAGGAAAAAAAAGAAGAAGATCCTTTGTAGGAGTGAAAACAAAATTTCTCTGAGCTCTCTGGCACTTCTTTTTGGTTCTGTGTCCCTCTCACCCTAGACTAGACTTTGAGTTCCTTGCGGGCTGGGTGAGTTCCATTTGCCTGTCAGAGGAGAGATTGATGTTGTTAATAGTTTCTCCCTCAGTGCTGCAGAGGTTAACAACCACCCTGTAAAAAACCCACCGCTAACTTTAGCAAGACCACTGATCTCCTCAGGCTCTCCCTCTCTGACTCTTTAGTCCTAAATTCTCCTGTTCTATATGAGGGTTCCTTGACTGTTGCCTTAACATGAATTTTTCTTCTTTGCTTGGTTCCATCAGCTTGGCACCTTGATTGTTCTGTCTACTGAGCTTCAGTTTCACTCATGGACACTATCTTTTATTTATTTATTTTTTTTAGTATTTATTTATTTATTTATTTATTTGAGAGGCAGAGAGACAGAGAACAACAGGGAGAGGGGCTGAGGGAGAGAGAGAGAAACTTTAGCAGACTCCTTGCCCAGCTCAGAACCTGATGTGGGGCTTGATCTCATGACCTGAGCAGAAACCAAGAGTTGGATGCTCAACCAACTATATCACCCAGGGGCTCCCATGGACACTACCTTTTGGATAACACTTGGCCTTAAACCAAATCCCCACTTACCATGAGCAGGGCTAGATTATGACAAATGTCTAAGAGTAAAGGACAGCAAGGTGCCATACTCCCAGCAACTAGCCAAATGCTCATCATAATAGTAGACATTTAACAAAAGTGTGTTGGCCATTGGTTCTTTCTTTAAAAATTCTGTGATTGGGGCACCTGGGTGGCTCAGTTGGTTGAGCGACTGCCTTCAGCTCGGGTCATGATTCCGGAGTCCCGGAATCGAGTCCCACATCAGGCTCCCAGCTCCGCGGGGAGTCTGCTTCTCCCTCTGACCTTCTCTCCTCTCAGGCTCTCTCTCACTTTCTCTCTCTCTCTCTCAAATAAATAAATAAAATATAAAAAAAAATTCTGTGATTGGTCTAAGACCTACAGAATGCAAAGAAGAGATTATTGGTGAGTTTGCAATGACATATCATTGTTATCATGTTCTCTGTGAGGTCATATGGTCATATTTCATTTTATTCTTCCTTAACATATCTGTTGATGTCTTTTCTACCTTTTTTTAACCTGCTGTCTGTTTCTTAATGAATTTTAGGAGTTCCTTACATATTATTTTAGTAGTTATATTCAATTAAACCTATTGTATTTGTCAATGGCTTGTCTTCTTTTTTTTTTTTAAATATTTTATTTATTTATTTGACAGAGAGAGATCACAAGTAGGCAGAGAGGCAGATGGAGAGAGAAGGGGAAGCAGGCTGCCTGCTGAGCAGAGAGTCCATGGGGCTTCATCTCAGGACCCTGAGATCATGACCTGAGCCGAAGGCAGAGGCTTTAACTCACTGAGCCACCCAGGTGCCCCAGTGGCTTGTCTTCTTACTTGCTTGAGGGTATCCTGTTTTCCTTTGATAGATCAGTTTTCTATTCCAATGAAATCAATTTTATCTGTCTTTCCTGTGTAGTTAGTGGTTTCTGTATCCTGCTAAATAAATCTTCTATTCGGAGAACAGTCATTCTTGAAATTTAATATGCACCAGAATTACCCAAAGGGACTGTTAAAATGAAAACTGCTAGATACCACACCCAGAGTTTCTAATTCACTAGGTTGGAGTGGGGCCTAATGCTGCTGATGATCCAGGAATCACTTTATGAGAAACACACCCTTAGATCATTAGGATAAGCTTATACAGTACAAAGCATATTTACATCTAGACTGTTACTCAATTGGATATCTATTTATCTTTGGTGTGAGGTACACATCTATTTTTTATTCCTATATGTATACCAGTAGTCCTAGCAATATTTATTGATTGGATCTGTATTTATTCCCTAATTTTGAAATGTCATGCCTGGGGTACCTGGGTGGCTCAGCCAGCTAAGTGGCTGCCTTTGGCTCAGGTCATGATCCCAGGGTCCTGGGATCAAGCCCCGCATCAGGCTCCCTGCTCAGTGGAGAGCCTGCTTTTCCCTCTCCCTCCGCCTGCCACTCTTGTGCTCTCTCTCCATCTCTCTGTCAAATGAATAAACAAAATCTTAAAAAAAAAAAAAGAAATGTCGTGTCTGTGATTGAATATATAAATTCGAAATAGATACAGGTATCAATATATATATTATAAATAGAATCTCTCTAATTTTTATAGTATTTTATACTGGACTTTTAATCTATATCAGTGATACTGTTTTACAATTCAATTTTTTTAAAGATTTATTTACTTACTTTTAGAGAGAGAGAGAGAGAGAGTGTGCAAGCAGGGTGGGGTCAGAGCAGAAGGAGAGGGAGAATCTCCAGCAGACTCCCCACTGAGTGCAGAGCTTAACGTGGGGCTCGATCCCACAACCCCAAATCATGACCCCAGCTAAAACCAAGAATCAGACGCTCAGTTGACTGAGCCACTCAGTTCCCCCTTCAATTCTTCTTGTATTCTCTTAATTCTCTTCTTATTTCAATGTTATGTCTTTCCCACAAAATGAATTGAGTAAATCACCCTCTTGTTCTAAAAAGTATTGCATTAGAGAGAAAAAAATTTTTTTCTTGGGTAATTATTAAAACTCACTATTAAAAATAGAATTTTAAATAAAATAGATTAAAATTAATGTTCAAGGAATCATATTGGTAATAAACAAATAAATAAGGAAGACGAGGGAGCTCTTACGGAAGAGACTAGAAAAATCATCATTAAAATATTACAATAATAATTGCTTCGAGTATAACCTATCAGTGGATTCTACAGTTCTTGGGTAAAATTTTGAGGAGGAACAGGATATTTACATAGTCTAAAGTTATCTCAGGTATTTATTAATTATGAATGGGAAAGTAGTAACTTTACAGAGGAGAAAAACAATATGCACAGCCTTAAATAAGTGATCAAGGTAAATATTAGTAGGAATAAGTTATATTGACATCATGTACTTCCCGATATGACAGAGTGAGAAAGGCATCTCACTTTGCTGGTCTAGCCAAAAATGCATAAATCCAACCTTATTATGAGAAACATCCAACAAATCTAAATTGTGGAATTGTCTTAAAGACTTGATCAATATTCTTCGAAAATGTCAAGGTCATGAAAAACAAGAAATAATTGAGGTACTTTCATAGATTAGAAGACAGTAAGGAGACATATCAAATATGAGACACAAAAGTACATTAGTAGAAAAACTAGCAAACTGAATAAAATTTGGTAATTGATGTTGTACCAATGTCAATGTCTTAATTTTGACAAGTCTACTATGATTATGCAAGATGTTAACATTAGAGAAAATCAGATGAAGAATATACAGAAATTCTGCCATATTTTTAAGTTTAAATTTTTCTGTAAGTTTAAAACTATTTAAAAATGGAAAGTTTAAAAGAACAGCTGTTTTATCCAGAGGTCCTTGGTGAGGAAGAATTTTGGTTACCTTTTCAATCACTTTTTAAAAATTCCCTCTTTTGACAACACCGTTTTATTTTGAGGTAATTTCAGTCTCACTGTGGAGCTACAAAAACTGTACAAAGAACTCCCGCATACCCTTTGTCCAGACTCACCACCTGTTAATTTGCCACATTTATACTCAGTAATAGATATAATTATTTTTTTCTTCTTCAATCTATCACGTTCTTAGAGAGAGCTCTTAGGTCTGCCACTCTGTTTATGGAGTTATGTAATTAACTTTGTCCAACATCTCCCATCTCCTTTGCCAGAATTCAATCTCAAGACCACACTTCTCTGCAAGAAAGCCTGCACAATGTGGTTTTCACCATGAGTAGTAAAGTGCCAGTCTCACATGTGATTATTGAAGGAAGAAAACAGGTAGTGGTGGAGAATAGCCTTCTTTTCCATGTGGGTTTGTTTTGTTCCCTTCCGCCTCTCCCCAGCTCAAACCCCACAGCACCACCATTCTGGTACCAGAGGTGGGAAACTGACATAGATGGAGAGGGAAGCAGGAAATCTGTGGCACCGTCTTCCTTTTTATTCTATCCAACAAATAGGTCTTTTATCTTTCCAAAAGCCTGGTAATTAAATAAGTGTTCTGGTATCAAGCACTCCATTCAATGGACTCACATGGTTAAGTTTCAGAGGGTATTGGATAATCCCTTGCCTTCACTTCTAAGTGATCAAGCTAATAGGAAAGACTACTCATAATGATGGTAATAATATTAAAAACAATAGTAGTAACTTACATTTATATAGTTCTTACTACGTGCCATACTTTATGTCCATTTATATATATATATATTTATTTATTTAAACCTCACCAAAATCTTATAAGCTAACTACCAGTGTTCTTCCTATTTCATAGGCAAAGGGATGGAAACATTTAGATAATGGACTTCAAGCTGCATATCTAAACCACATGAGGAAAAGCTTCCAGCCCAAGCTTTCCATCTAGCTCTAGAGCCTGAGCTCCACCTGTAATGCTGTACCATCCCAGAAAGTCAGAGTGTGCAGAGATTGGCCAGAATATCGGGCTGATGCATAGATACACCGCGCTGAGCCTCTTCTCACTTACTTGGGATGGAGAACCACCGAAGGGGTTATACAGGGCAATTTCATGATAAATTCTGCGGTGGTAAAGAATCACAGCACTAGGGATAATTACATGAATGTTTTCCCATTAAACATTACACTTTGTCACGTTTTATTTTCCATTTTCAGTAAGATTCCAAATGAAAAAAAAAAGTTGTGGCAGAAGTGTGGAAAGTGGATTGAAATGGGGAAAAGTCTAGAGGCAGGGTTGTACCAACAGTTCAGACAAGATATCAATGGAGACGAATTTCATCGTCAAGTGGGAAAGGGCTTAAGGAATGTAGATGACAAGAGCAAATCAGAAAGTGGTGGCAAAAAATCAACAAGACAGTAAACAACAAATGTTGGAGAGGATGTGGAGAAAGGGGAACCCTCTTACACTGTTGGTGGGAATGTAAGTTGGTGCAGCCACTTTGGAAAACAATGTGGAGATTCCTTACGAAATTAAAAATAGAGCTACCCTATGACCCTGCAATTGCACTACTGGCTATTTACCCCAAAGATACAGATGTAGTGCAAAGAAGGGCCACATGTACCCCAATGTTCATAGCAGCAATGGCCACAATCGCCAAACTGTGGAAAGAGCCAAGATGACCTTCAACAGACGAATGGATCAAGAAGATATGGTCCATATATAC
>CM052885.1:7979020-8093431 GCA_028534135.1 Potos flavus | reverse complement strand
ACGGGACTGGAAGAGATTATGCTGAGTGAAATAAGTCAAGCAGAGAGAGTCAATTATCATATGGTTTCACTTACGTGTGGAGCATAAGGAAAAACATGGAGGACACTGGGAGAAGGAAAGGAAGGGTTAATTGGGGGAAATCGGAGGGGGAGATGAACATGAGAGACTGTGGACTCTGAGAAACAAATTGAGGGTTTTGGAGGGGAGGGGGTGGGAGGTTGGGTGAGCCTGGTGGTGGGTATTGAGGAGGGCACGTATTGCATGGAGCACTGGGTGTGGTGCATGAACAATGAATCTTGGAACACTGAAAAAATAAAATTAAATTAATTTAAAAAAAAAAGAAAGTGGTGGCAAATTCAAAGGCTGTATAATGGTTAAGAAATTTGCTGAAGTTCACACAATGTGTGCTGGTAAGCCAGCTCTCTGGGGCTGGGGAAGGGGGTAGAACCATGATATGCGGTCTGTTAATTTCTGTAGTGTAAACACGTGCAGCACAGTTAATTTCAAGATATCAGTCTGGTAAAATTGAACATGGAATTGGGAAGAGATGCACATAATGGGCTCTCAGGAGAAAGCTAGTGGGTGTTGAGTGCAAGCTGGATGTGAAGCCAGCTGCCATGCTGGTCACAGTGGCAGATGTCATCTCTTCAGCCCCGTAGTGCTCTGTGCGATACAGAGCTGGCATTGAAGTGGGTTGTTGCCACATTTAGCAGCCTTATGAATGAGCTCAAGTTCTTGTCCTTTCTAAATGTCAACTTCCTCATCTTCAAATTAGGGTTAATGCCTACTTCAGGGAGTTATCTGGAAAATTAAATTACAAAATACCAATAGAAAGGCCGGGTGCTTGGCACATGAGCCCTCAGTGAACATGTTAGTATAATTATTGTTACTCTTCAGGAAGCAGGGGAGGATACAGATCCTGCAAGAAATAATTCGAGTACCCCCGACTATAGTGGACCCAGGTGATGGAAAGCATGGAGCCTGGGGTTACAGTGTTTGCATCTGAATTCTGGTTAGATTACTTGCTAGTTTTTTGACTGTGGGCTATTTATTAAGCTCTCTGCGACTCAAGTTCCTCATCTACAAAATGGAGGGAATGACAGTATCCACCACATCAAAGCGTCATGAGGGTGCCACAAGTTATGGTGATAGAGTGAACTTAGAAGGGCACCTGGCACATTCTTAAGACTTTATACAGGTTTACTGTACTTGTTTTTCTTTGAAATCAATGACAAACATTGATTATTCTTAATATAACCTATTCAATACAGGGCTTCAATTTCTAACTCGCCAATGGTAATTAAAAAGGTAACTACTGCTTTTCTGGGTGAGGAGCTGAGCTGAGCTGAGACATGCTGAAGACAGGAAAGAAAACCCACATTTTTTAACAGAATCTAAGAGTGGAAATTTGGACAAGGGAACAAATATAAATGTGAAATTTCTGAACCAAAATACATTTTAAGGAGTCATTCCATGACTCTGGGACCTCAAGGATACATCAAGAACACAAAAAGAATCAGACAGTGGAGAAAAAAGTATTTAGGGTCATGCAAAAATGTCTCTGGAGGAGGCCAGAGCCGGACTCTGCATCTCTTCCCCTGCCTGAAAGGCTGCAGTGGGTGCTGGCTCAGCTCCAAAATTTGGGGAGTTCAGTACAAAGTGAAAATGCAGGGGTCTCATTCAAAATGCAAGAAAAAAGTTATTTCCCTTTCTTTTTCAGTCCCCTTCTTGATGCATCATAGGAATTCGTATTTACTATTTAATGCTGCACTCCCTTGGGTATAGGGATACATCTGCGTATGTGTAAGTGAGCCCCCAGGGCTCTGCCCTATCCCCCGAGGCTGCACATGGGGTGCATGTGCTCAAGACTGATCCTTCCAGCACCCATGCATAGACCCCTACTGGGGTCAGAGAACCCATGTCAGGGAGGCAGGGAGGTGGGGAGATATGGGACCTCACTTCAGTGTAGGCCCCAAGCCCCAGCATATAGTCCCTTATCCTATGGAACTTCACTTAAAAAACACAAAAATATTAGCAAGTATTTCAAGAGAGCACTGACCCACAGAGCACTGACTCCTGTGTATGGAGCCCCGTTTTAGCATGGTGCCCTGTGCAACCGCACTGGCCGTGCATCCACAAAGCAGGCCTGAGGAGGTGTGTGTGGGAAGAGGTCAATCTCCTTCCCATGGAGTCTACTGTGTGTGTGTGTGTGTGTGTGTGTGTGTGTGTGTGTGTGTAGGGGTGGTCTACTTCCTTCACATCAAGACTTGTGAGGATATTTCCTTGGGATACCCTACCTTTGGGAGAAACTAACTAGCACTGACCCATGACTAAGAATTCCAGAACAAACTGTGGAGCAGGAGAGGGCTGCCCGGAGGCAGCCCAGAGCTTGAGGTGCCAAAGTCGACGTGTGCATCTTGCACTCCACCAGTGGGCCACGTGGACGAGAAAACAAGTGTGGGGTCATCCTGTCTCAGAAAGGTAGATCGTAGGGGAACTCAGTCTCTATATTCCTGAGCCAGAGGGGAACGCCCAAGTGGGTAATGAGGAGTTTCAAGCAGAAGTCTGGGATACAGAGAAGTGGGAACTTGAAGGAGAAATATTCTGGGGATGAACACTTCAAAATTACCTACAACATCTACTAGAGAAAGTTTCGGCTTCCAACATCTGCTAGCATCACCTAGGTCCAACGCAGCCTACGCAGAAAACACATGGTGTGGTTAAAAGTGTAGACTCCAGTCGTCAGAGTCTCTGGAATCAGATCTTGGCTCTGACATTCTTGAAAAGGCAAGAAAAAGCTGCGGGGCTTATGCAAACTATTTAATCTGTGATCTTTTTTGCTTCAGTTTTCCCTTCTAAAAAGTGGCTGTAATGTTCCAGTGACTGGACCGTGAAAAAAATCAATAATATTATGATCATAGCATTAGTCAAGTAAGACCTTTTCTTACCCCAAACTCCTACCCACTCTCTTTCTGAAAGTTTTTAAAGCATTCTCATTAAGGCATATCTCTCGGCATTATTATGAAGGTACTAGTTCAATTAAGAAGTGTAACATCCATAGATTCTTCTCTTGCCCTATTTTTGTATCTGGAAGATGATAATCCCAAGGCTCTGCCTGTGTGCGTGTGTGTGTAAATCAGGGTTAGTAAAGTATAATTTAGGTACAGAAAAACCACCCTTTCTTGGTACATGTTTCTATGAATTTTGTCAAACATATAATTTTGTGTAACCATCACCAAAATTAGATACAAACATTTTCACCACCTTTAAAGTTCCAGCCTGTTTCTTTGCGGGACCCAGAAAGTATGAATGTGCTAAAATCTCATAAATAATCATATAGTGAGTAATCTTTTTACACCTGGATTATTTGACTTAACGCAGTGCCTTTTTGTTGCATCGTATTGCACATACGTATCCATGCCTTGTTCCTCCATCCTACTGAGCGCCATCTTGTCAGATAAACGGACTCTCACTGGGCTTTGCGATGATGTGATCACAGGACTTTCTGCTATCTAACCTTGTGAGGAATATTCATGGCATCTACCCATGTTTCAATCCAGGGGTAGAGTAAGATGACCTTACTGAAAGCAGAGGGACAAAAAACAAACAAATGCAAAGGACACTTACATTCTATTCTATGAGTTGTACATTCATCCCAATGCTTTCCCAGCATTACTTCATTTTTTTTTAAGATGTTATTTATTTATTTGAGATAGGGAGAGAGAGAGAGACGGAGTGGGGAGAAGCAGAGGAGGAGGGAGAAGGTCAAACAGACTCCCCGATGAGCACAGAGCCCTATGCAGGGCTCGATTCCAGGACCCTGAGATCATGACCTGAGCCAAAACCAAGAGTCCAATGCTTAACTGACTGAGCCACCAAAGCGCCCCTCACAGCATTATATTCTATGACTTCCCACATCCCTGGAACTCATGGAAGTTATAAACTGTGCAGGAAAGGCTAGAAATTAGCCACTGCATTTATACAAATCAAGACCAACCATTCAGGAGGTGAAGGCATTCTGGAAAACACACAGTTAAAAATGAAAATAACAGTAACCATAGTTTACCTCCATCAGGGTCTGCTGTGAGTTTGGCATTATGCAGTTATTGTTCCTATTTTATAAAATTTGATCTTAATGCAAACATTAATCATAGACTTGTTTAATATATTCTAATTTTACAAATGGGAAAATTGGGACTTGGGAGTTTAAGGTCACATTGCTGAGATGGCCCAGATTGAAACCAGAATTTGTTTGGCTAAGAGCATTACCCCTCAAGCACTTTTCCATTTTACTGTTTTCCTGTTAAACAGGAAGACTGGGACTGTATTCTCATGCCATTGCTTTTTTCATAGCGTCCCTTTTCTTCATATGGCAAAATAGTAAAACACAGCAGGAGCAGAAGAAACCCAAAGGGAGAGGCGTCTGGGTGGGTTAGTCGTTAAGCGTCTGCCTTCAGCTCAGGTCATGATCCTATGGTCCTGGGATCAAGCCCCACAGGCTCCCTGCTCAGAGGAAAGCCTGCTTCTCCCTCTCCTACTCCCCCTACTTGTGTTCCCTCTCTTGCTGTGTCTCTCTCTTTCAAATAAATAAATAAAATCTTTAAAAAAAAGAAAGAAAGCCAAAGGGAAAAACGTGTAGTGGTTCTACATATACATATACATACACACACAAACACACATGTATATGTATGTGCATGAGTCTATGATCACATACATATATGATCGTAAAATACATATATGATTTTTATCCTATATATTGTATTTTATTTTTGTCTCAAATTGTTTTTCAAAGAATTGGGATACAAATACTCAGTACGTTCATACTTGGATACATGGTAATTTTTTTTTTTTTTAATTCTCAAAGAACGTTTGGCAGAAATTTACAAACCATGGAGACTGGTCTGTTTCACAACCTCTCCCTCACTGCCTATTTCCCTATTAATTCTAACATTGAAACATTGATTTTAAAGCTGTTATATGTAGACAAATAATCAGTGCTCACCATTCTGTGACCCGAACATTAGTTGGTGTGATACCCTTAGCTTCTTATCTTGGATAATGCTAAAACTTCAGCTCGAGGTGGGATTTTTGTATACTTCCAACTTGTCCTCACATACAACAGCCATTATTCCTTGACGGAGTCAACTTTCATTTCTAAGAGAATTTAAAGTCCTATTGGAATTGTTATCACTGGGCTGTGGTCTGTGACAATTGATCATGTTTTATTTTTATTAGGTTGCTCCAACTCAGTACTTCCTTCCAAATATTTCCGTATCCTATAAAACATACAGATGGAAGGGAGGATGTTCTTTTATTAAACACATTTTTTTGTGAATCCTTTTGCTACCGTTCTTGGGGGATAAGTCATAAACTAGAAACAATATGCTCTGTGGAATTTATACTATGCTGTCTGTATTAGTTTATCTGCCACCAGGAATTGTGCACATTTAAAAATAAAAATGAAATAAAATGAATCTACTGACAGCAAGGTTTCCTATTTTTCCCCTTGATAAGAACTGTTAGAATAATTTAAATTAGGCGGTGAATTGGAACATTTATCCTCACATCCCAAACACTCCCAGAGACTGAAATTCCCTTGTTCTCCAAGTTTACATCTTTGACCATTCACATTCATCACGTTAGATGTTTCCTAAACTGCAGGTGTGTAAAAAATGCCTTTTTGCTTTCAATAGAGTTAAGTCATTTATTATTGAAAATGCTAGGCAAGATTGAGCAAAAGTTTCTCTTACAGAAACAGCTCAAGAAAGTTAAAGAGACAGAAAAGTTGCATTTGAATATATTTTGTGTCTTTGGAGAAAACGAATCTTCACGCATCTGGGGACTGAGACCTGGTCGGGGGAGTCAAAGCAACCTGAAGCAGGGGCTCCCATTCCTGCACCAGCATCTAGGGGGGCGGAGCTTGGAGACAGTCTCTAGCTAGAGAGCGGTTTGTTCATTTGGGTAATAGGTTTAATGAGTGTTCTCCTGTGCACTTTACAGGGCAGGCTTGAGGCTTCCATTTTTTAAGGTATGAGAAATATTTGAAAGTAAAAAAAGAAAGTCTATAAGAAAATGTTAGCGTCATTGAGTCGGGGGATGTTTTGCTGGTTTTGTCTTGCATTTAAACAAGAAGCATAGGCAGATCGTTCCTGTTCAGACTGATCTTTTGAACATTGCCCAGAAGTGACTATGGTCGTAGAAACATGAATGACTGGGGAGCAGGTCTGTGCCCTGCACTGGGAGCTTTCTGTTTTGTCCAAGTCTCTTCCCCTGAGATTCCCAAGTTCCTCCTCATCCAGCAAGGGATTCAATTACACTTTCCCTTAAGAGCTCTCTCATGTCTGCTGAAGGGTCTTTGACTCATAAGCATGAACATTACCACCATCCCTTCAAGTTGGTTGGTATTCAGCAGTGGGAAGTCTTGGTACTAATCTCTTGGACTAAATGTAATGGGGAGGAATGGTGGCGAACTACAACAGCAACTAATAGTTTAGTGTTGTGCTGCTCGGCTGCTGCAACTGTACGCAGACTCCCTTATTCGCCTACAATTCGGAGGCAAGTATTCACATTTCAGTGGAAAGAAGACAAAGCTGAGACTCAGGTTGTCGAAGAGGCTTGCTGAAAGTGACCCCCATAAGGGAGTGGTAGATACTGGAATAAGTAGTGAACATGGGTCCACAGTCAACAGCTTTCCCTTTGTCATGTTCCTTCCAACTGCTCCTTTGCTAACCTCTACTGTAGAATCCCATTTTTGAAAGAATTTATCACAACTTGCAGATAATCATTTAATTTTCTACTTAGACATTTCCTAGAAATTTTGTTTCCAGTTATTCTAACATTCTAGCAAGACACATTATACCCAGTTTTTGATTTGAAGAAACTAAGATTCCACTAGATCAGAGAAATAGCCCCCAAATTACATCATAGATAAATGGTGGGACAATTCTAATATAAATTCATCTGACTTGAAATCTCATGCTTAAGTGCTGGGCCACACTGCCCTTCCTGAAGCCCACTTGCTCCGCCTACTGACTGGTTGTCCTGCATCCAGCTCTGCCCATTGGCTGGTTGTCCTGCATCTATCTCAAGCCGCCTCAACAGTGTGGAAGGCAGTAAGGAAACCATTCTGGGGTTAGATAACATGGCTCCACTCTGGTTCCCCATCTTTACTATCAGGATAATAAGACTACCTGTCACATAGGGTTTCTGAGATTAAATGAGTTACAGTGTCTGACATATATTAATCATTCAATAAATGATAAATATTATCTTAATGATATTGTAATTATTTTTTTCTTGAAGAACAGGTACCAGGAGTAATTACGTACCTACTCTTAGAGATAGTTTTTTTTTCCCCCTTTAACTCTATTCACTAAATAAGACCTGTAATAGTTAATTTTTAATACGAACATTTTTTAAAGTTTGTTCTTTTTATAATTTTATGCATTTCAAAATGGATTATCTTTCCAATTTGAATAGTTACCTTCACTGATACCATTAAATATTAAATATATTTTACAAATAAATATGTGCCTTTGTATGATATTCTTAATCATAAAACATTCATTTTGTCAAAAATAACATTAAGTATTAATACCGTCAGTAGTCAATATTTAATATATGTGCATCCTACCTAAAGATGAGATTATTTTCATGAAATATTTATAACACTTTTCACCTGCTCTGTGTGAACTATGTTAGAGACCTGAAAGTTAGAGTTGTCATCTATTTACGGAAGGCCTGTGTAGACACAGCTGTATGTACTGAGTCACAATCATCCTGCATTCCTTTTATTCAAGTTTCAAAACTTCAGCTCTAAATATCACTGTTTCTGCACCTATACAGAGGTTTCTTTGCTAGATTCATCTAGCAAAATTAGTCAGATGATCCTCTGTATTCCTGTAATCTGCTGTACTTATTTATAATTATTTATTATTTATATTATAATTATTTAGTATCATTTATATTTATTTATAATGATTCCAGCACACATCATGGTAGACTGTGCTGTATTTTGTCAATTCTAAGTGCAATTTATTTAAGTACTTATTTTTACATTTTAACATCTCTGAACTCAAGATATGTCTTTTAATCAATGCCATCTTATAGTTTCTGTCCATTAGACATCTGCCATTATGTAGGTGTCATGATCTCTGCATGCACAAACATCAAAAACAACAATATTAGAATTTAAGAGAAATGTCCAGAATCGAAATGTGGACACATTTTAACCCCTGATATCAAATTGACTGTAAGGAGAGGATGAGGGAGGTAAAATATCAAAAGTTTTAGGCAACACTTAAAAAGAAGGAATAAACGTTACAAATCTGGCTGAATGGCTTTTAGTTCTCATGAATTATTTTAAAGAATTCAGCAACACCAATCAATACTTCTGTTAAGCATAGAGGATGGCATTGATTGGATAAACACAGGATTGACAACTCACTTGAAAAGTGATTCAAAAGGATTGGACTTCAAATGTGAAGAAATTTTAAGAATAATTTAACCAATTTTGTTTTGAGTAACTCTTAAATAGCTCTCTCAATAGAGATAAAGTAAGAATTCTACATAATGAGGGCATTGTCAGAGTTGCATTGGCAGCATTTGGTTATTCTTGGTAGCACATGACATAATGGCACATGTTACAATCAATAATATCTTAGCATCGGTGAAATAAGGTCTTCAAATATCTGCTCCTCCTAAGAAAATGAGTTCCTCCAGGTCAAGCACCACATGCTACTCACTCTTGCATCCTTCTTGCCAAGTACTTCTGGCACAGAGAGAAAGGTATTAATTAAACCTAAGAATAAATATGTGAAAGTTTTGTTTTGTGTATATGACTTGTCTCCCTTAACTGAGGCATAGACTCCTTGAGTCGTTCTTTGATTTTTGCTTTGTGAACTTTTTGGGTTCCTTTTGTGTCAGATGTTGAAAATAAATTTTAAAAAAACATTAAAATGTAGATCAAAGAGCCTATGATTTAATGAATAAACACACAGAAAGATACACAAGCCTGTACTGAGTGCTGTGATAGGGATGTGTTCATGTTTCGCTTCGAGCATACAAAATGGTGAAATAAATTCAGCCTGGTATGTTAGGGGAGATTTCCTAGAAGAAAGGCATAAGCTGAGACTTGGGTGAGCAGGATGAGTGAAGTGGAGTGGCCCTTCCAGGTATATAGAGCAACAGTCACAAAGCAAAGCGAACAGGAAACTGTAAAGAGTCCAGGATGACAGAGAATCAAGTACTCATGTCCAGAAAGTTAGAAGTAGTATGGCATGTAGCTGGAGAAAAAAAGAGGAGCTAGTTTATGCAAACTTTTATGCCATGATAAATCTGATAAATTTACAATTCATAAAAATATTCCACAAATGATACAAAGCAAAAATGTGCACAAAGTTGACTCCCTATTAATAATGGAAAGATGCTTGATGGCTAGCTCATGATGTGAGTGGCCAGTGCCGTGGATGGAGCTGCTGGAGGGATGTCATTCTGGGAAGGCTGATGGAGCAGATGAAAAGTCTGGAAGACAAAATGCCTGGGATCGATCCCACAGATAATAATTCATTGTACATCTCCCCAGAGACCATTCCAATTTATTTGTTTATCCATTTGTTATTTTCAGTAATTTAATATCATCTCTCATCTCCAACATATGGGAGTTTGACCCTGGAGAAAACAGGTAATTTATTTTTGAATTTGATTAGAAGATTAAGAAAGGGGGTTAGCAGTGTTGACATTTGCATGCTGATAAATATGTCAGTAAATAGAGGAGAAGTTCATTACCAGAACGTGACCCTTGGAAGTGTCATATTGACAGCTCCAAAGAAAATCACCGCTGCACGAACCAGGAGTCAGGCAATCACGTTAGGTTAGTTAGACCCCAGCAGAAGTCAAAGATCCTTCCACATTTATTTTAATTCATTCTCTCTCTGTTATTTACTCTGATCTTCATAATTGAGGCTGGTATTTACATGTTGATCTCCCCATTAGAAAACAAGCCCTTTGAATCATGCCTCAGCTGTTAATCATTTCTGTATTTCCCCTCAATGTCATCCAATGCAGACAGTGTTAATATGATAACTTTTGAAATTATTTGGATTTGTTGCACTCTCCTTGTAGTTGAACCATTTAACATGTCCTAACTATACCAACAGGGATATGATACATTATTATCATGACTGGTGTGGTTATTTTTACCTGGTCCTTATTCTAAAGATGTTTTTTAAGACACTTTTAAGTATATCATGACTTGAGTATAAAGTATACGTCATGAATTTAATGGCTTTGGTGTGGCATATGTTTATTGTGTGGGTTTCTTTTTTTTTTTTTTACGATTTTATTTATTTGAGAGAGAGAGAGAAAGAGCAGGAGTAAGGGAAGGGTCAGACTCCCTGCTGAGCAGGGAGCCCGACAGGGGCCAGATGCAGGGTTCGATCCCAGGACCTTAGGATCGGGACCTGAGCAGAAGGCAAACACTTAACCAACTGAGCCACCTAGGTGCCCCTGCATATTGTGCTCTTTATATTTTCTTACATGCCAAACAGAGGTTGCTTGCTGGTCAACCGTCCCTCCCTCTCTCTCTCATCATACAGGGAGTCTATATTCCCTATTTCTCTAGCATTAGATGATGTGGCAGCCAGTTTAATGCAGGTCTACACAACTTCCAGGCTGGGTCCATTAACATCGCACTCAGCACCTGGAGGCAGGTGGGCAGAGTGACCTCAGAAGCTGGGTGCTGAAGAGATGCTCTGCGAGCCTCCATATGTTGTGCGGAGTAGGGCATGAGTCCACACACCTGCTGACCAGGAGCGCCCATGTCGCACAGTCCCGTGAGCCAGAGTCAAACTTACCTTCAGCCACCGAGGTGACCGCCGGGTTCGTGAGAATAGCGAAGGAGCCTTTGACCACACAGCTGAAAGGCATGACTGGAACGAAAAAGCCAAGGAGACCCAGAAGAACAGCAACCCGACTTGCGGGGAAGGAAGACGAGCCAATCCCAGGAGAAGTCAGGAGTCTAAATCAGAAATCTGTAGAGCAGAGGCAAGTCTGGTGCCTGTGTCCTGTGGTGTTGAGAGTTGTGTAGGACACGTGGATTCAGGGCTTCGAGAGAGCAAAGGCTCCTTTGTGTGGGTGGCTGATTCATGGTTCAAGCACATCTTGTCATGGGACAAGATGAAATTGTAGAAACAATTCCAGCCCGAGCCCAGAGAAGAGGAGTTGTTTAAAAGTAACTCAGAAGGGGGCACCTGGTGGAGCCATCAACTGAGTGTCTGACTCTTAGTGTCAGCTCAGGTTGTGAGCTCGGGATCCTGAGTCGACTCCCACATCCAGTCCCCTGTTGGGCTCTGCGCTCAATGCAGAGTCTGCTAAAGTTTCTCTCTCCCTCTGCCTCTGCCCCTCCCTGCTGTGGGCTTACCCTCTCTCTAAAATAAATCAAATAAATCTTCAAGAAAATTTTTTTTAAAAAGTAACTCAGAAAATCAAGTTCCCTGTTTACCTGGCTGGAGCTTAGCATGCTATCCACTTCCGGAGAGAAAATGGAGTAAAACCTGAAATTCAGATGAAGGCTTGATCAGGCCATGTTGGACAGAGGGAGAGAGGAAGAAGTCAAGGAGGTGTGCACGAAGGCCCCCAGGGCTCAGCTGGCTTCATGCACACTGGCCTTGGGAAGGTGGCAGGAGACCATTGTCGGGCTTTGCCCTTGGCATCCTGACCATTGAGTCTTTAGGGGCCACAGACTGGGAACAGCAGGACCCACAACTGTTGGCCTTTGAAACCTCAGATAGGCGAGCAAGACAGAGAGGAATTGAGCTGTCAAAGCACATAGGTGGAATTTTATCTATTAAAGTATGAAATATCCACAACTTTAATATAAATGGATCTTGTATTATCTGCGAGATACCATTAAGTCGATCCCACTAAGACTGGCTTTTATTGTAATATGTATTTGAAAATAATCAAAACCCATCATACAGTAAGGTCACACAATGGGTCATTCTATTAATCAAAGATTACAAGGTAATCATTTTTATAATTAGAGCAATGGGAGGGACATGGGATAAAGTAAAAGTCAGAGCTGAATTAAAGGTTTAGAAATGCAATCTTAGAATGTTAAATGAAGCTGAAACAAAATAGAGAAGAAATAAAAACTAGTTTCCTAATTGTTACAAATGATGGGGGTAACAGAAAATCACTGTAGTGATTTTTTAGACTACTACTGTAGTAGTCTAAAGCTACATGTCCTTGTGTGAGGGAGGAGGGAAATAGAGGAAAACCCTCTTAAAGATTGCTCTTTTCCTCTTTAACATTACTGAACTGAGTACTGTAATGTGATATATGTACTCCTGAATAACCTTGTCTTCTGGAAAAAATAACAAGACTATGGGACAAAAAAAAAAAACCTCCAATACATACTTACGAAAAATACAGTACAATTCAATATTAATACAATATAATATCAATACTAGCATCATCAAAAATGTAAAATTTGTAAAAAATGAAAAAAATGCTGGAAAATATAGTGGATGGTTACCTTTGAAATAAAAGTTGATACTCTAGGTGCTAGGGGGCTATAAACAGGTTGAAGCTGCTAAATCATAGAGAGAAGAACAAAACACACATAGATTAGGGAGAACCACACAGGAAGGACTTGCAAGGCAGGACAAGAGTATCTAAAACGAGTCGAAATAAAAAGTGAGGTACAAAAACATTATATACAATAATCCCTTTCTCTGTGGCTTGTAGTCAGCAGTTTTAGTGTACTTAGTATTTAGCTGTTCTCACTTGAATGGCATAAAAGTATTAATGTAATGGGGAAAGATGTGAATAAATCAATTTGACTTCAATATTTTATTGTCCTCAATCCCCTATATACTAACTGGATATAAGCCAATTTGTAATCCAGAAACATGCATTGGAGCAGAATAGACTTTAAGCCCATTAACATGCTTCCTCTTGCAAGCATCCAAATTTTTACATTGTTAGATATAACTTGTGCACCCACACATTACAAATTTCACGTATTCTAATGCTTTGAAATCTATGACAACTTACAAGTAGACGTAAGAGTAGTCTAGGCTCATGGAATAGCATATGCAGTCACGGGACCTGAAAAAACCAAAGCATGGCTGATGCTATAGAGATTGTAAATTACAGAAAGGAATATAGCAGGGAGTGAAATGGAAGGAGTCCAGATGAAGTTGGTATAGGAGCATTCTATAGACACTGCAAAACCTTGGGCAGTTCCTGCAAAAGGAAGTGATGTGATTGTCCCAGTAATTTAAGATGCTGGCTCTGATGGCAGAGTAGATGCAGGAACAGTTAGGAGGCTGTTTACCATCATCAGAGGTAAGAAGATGGTGAGTGTGAACCAAAGCAGTCTCAGGGGAGACTGCAATTTAGTAATGGACAGAAGAGATGTGGTGGGAACTAGAGATTACAGTTTAGGTCGTAGTCCTTCGGGACCTCCTAATCTATTCATTATGACATAAAAATTCCCTATTTTCAAGGAATTGGGGAAGGAAAGAAAACAAAATGGATCAATTGTGCTGAGATATTTAAACAACTAACTCCTAGTAAGTGCTCTGGATTCACAACTCTTAAATGCAATTTCTTCCATTATTTTTTTTAAGATTTTATTTATTTATTTGAGAGAGAGAGTGTGTATGTGCGCATGTAAGCACAAGCAGAGGGAGAGAGGGGGGAGGGGCAAAGGGAGAAGTAGACTCCCGCTGAGCAGGGAGCCCAACATTGGGCTCACGACGTGAGCCAAAGGCAGACCAACTGAGCCACCCATGGGCCCTGCAATTTCCTCCATTATTAACACCATAATCCTAGAATGGAAATTATTGATAATACAGAAAGCTCTTAAGTTTCTCCAAAATATTTTGTGATGTGAGTAGCCACTGATGAACATTGCCTAGATCCATTACCCCATCAGAAGTTACAAAATGGTGATAAATCAACCCTTCACTTTTCATCTGTGATACTTCTAGAAACAAGAAACTTCCTATAATTGGGAAGATACCCCATTGCACGATTCATAGAGCTAAAGCATTATCTACGATTTATTCCATCTTTTTATTTTTTATTTTTTTAATAATTTTTTAAGATTTTATTTATTTATTAGACAGAGAGGGAGCGCACAAGCAGGTGGAGCGGCAGACAGAGGGAGAGGGAGAAGCAGGCTCCCTGTGGAGCAGGGAGCTCACTCGGGGTTTGGGGGAGAGGAGCTCGAGGCGGGGCTCGACTGGGGGCTCACCTGGGGGCTGGATCCCAGGACTCTGGGATCAAGACCTGAGCCAAAGGCAGATGCTTAAGGACTGAGCCACCCAGGCACCCCTTTTATCTCTTTTTAAAAAATAACACGTTACTTCTCTGGCATACTCAACATGATCAACCATTTTTTTTTAACTGTCATTGGGGATTCATTTTAAATGTTTTCTGTCTTATTTTATTTACTCATCACTCTTTTTTTTTTTTTAATCTTTGGGTCAACAAGAAGTTTTCTGAAATTGGCTTCCAAGACCTTTTGACATGACCTTTCTACTCATTGACAGCTTCTGGAATGACAAGGTGATCTAGATTTATCCTGTGTTTATCTTCAGTCATTTCAGAGGGAAATGACATTTTAGAGTCTGAACCAACTCCCGTTTAAAAAATAAATCATTGAGAAAATCATTTGAGTTGGTACTATAGCTCTGTTACTCTAAGTTTTCTACGATATTTATTTTCCAAGATTTTTTGCTTGATCAAAATGCAAGAGTAGTGTGTAGGACAGTACTTCTTGGGTGGAAAAGTGAATTGCATTATGGAACTATGCTTGATTTTTTTATTATTACGTAAGTCAAAAACTCATCTCATTATTGAAAGACGATGAGTTACGTTTTCCACTACCACCTTTTTCCCTGGTACTTTGGGCCCAACATTCTGTATGACAGCTGATAGGGAACATTAGGAAGTCTCATTTTCTTTTTTTCAAAGCAAGTAATATTTAAAAGCTAAAAAGTTGTTGACAGCACGTTCAGCTTGCAACTGGTAAATTATCTGAGTAAAGAAGCCCCTGGGCGGGGGGTGGGGGGGGAGCATAAACTTACTGAGTAAAAATGTCATAGATTGGGCTCTATGTAGTTTTCCTTTTTGAGCTTGTTATTC
Organism: Potos flavus; assembly: GCA_028534135.1. Taxonomy (NCBI): domain Eukaryota; kingdom Metazoa; phylum Chordata; class Mammalia; order Carnivora; family Procyonidae; genus Potos; species Potos flavus. Next base: position 8,078,275 of record CM052885.1, on the reverse strand, counting down.
ACGTTAAAACAGATGATAGTAAAATACTGATATGCTTATAGTTCAAAATTCACGGAAACAAGAAATCATCAAGTATCATTTAAGCGCCTGCTAATTATACAAATGTAATGCAGATAGAGTCTTGTGAAATAATATTTGTGTGCTGTTATGAAAAGAAATTATAAATGTGGACATGTGAACAAGTAATTATGCTCCCTTGTTATGGAGAAGAATAATTTATCATGGAACTGATTATTCTTGCAGGTATTTTCAGAGTAATTTCCAAGTAATAAAAATAGTGCAAGAATATACAGAAGTGAAAATTAGCCTCAAATAAAGGCTTCCCGAAAAGCAGCTGGAGGTCTTTCCCAATTCAAGTGCATGGCCAGAGGTCATCAGTATACAAATAATAGACAGTAACTAGTTAGATTTTTCCAAAGTAAATATTTTCCTGGGCTGGCACAGTAGAGAAGCATGTTTTATGCTTAGAGCATGGATAGAATAGGTTTAAGATCAAGTTGATAGATTGTTACGTTGAGACACTGCAGATGGCCACAGGATATTAATGTGAAACTTTAATATAAGAAAAGTAAAATCAAAGGTGTTTAAAATGCAATTATCATGAACTCAGAATCCCAATTTCCACACCCTCTGCTAAAATGGCATAATATGATTTTTAACATTACCAAATTTGTATGTGACTCAGCACTAAAAGAGAAAGCCCACGTGTGTCGAACCATCAATAATTCAAACTGTGCTTTCTTTTGGATAGAAATGTTCATTTTCTTGCAATCCCTAAACACAAATTGAGAGAAGTGACTGTATCCCAGTTTCACTATTTAGGAACCTGACTGGATTCTCAAAACGACCTCCAGATTAAAATTCTCTAGCTATACTGGTCAAAAGACAAGATCCTTCGCCCTTTCCCCCACCCTTAACTAGACTCACTGTAACATTCTTTTAAAATAAAATGGAAATGGATTCATTTTGCTTTCCCCTCCATTACCAGTTGTAAAGAGTGTGCAATCAGAACAAATCGAGGCATGTTAGATGAGTGGGCAAAGAAAAGCTCAGCTTCTGCTTTTGCAAGTGCGCTGACTTAATAGTCCTACCAAGTCTTAGCTTATTGTGAATCGGTAATAGGCAAGCCAGCAGACAGCTCTATTTAAAGCAATAGATGTACAACGTGGAATCGGAATTCCTACATTTGATTTCCATTTCTGCTTCTTCCAGGACAGTATTTCTGGGAATGTTTCTTAACTGTTTGGGGCCTTTCTACTCACCTGTTAAATGTGCATCAAAATATGTTCCGCATAGAATTTTGGTAGCTTTTGACACTGGACTGAGCCCAATGGCCGGCGATATAATTTATAAAAATATTCCCTTGGATCTTCTTCCTGCTTCCTTCCAGGGTTCAGATGAAGAAGGCTTTATCTCCTTCACTTGCTGTTTCCCCTGACCAATAATAGGAATAACAGTAGTTATTATTCTCTGGGCACTTACGCTGTGCCTGAGTATTCTAAGGATTTTGCATGGGTCATCTCACTCCAATGGAAGGTTCTGTTATTATCCGCATTTTACAGATCAAAAAGCTGAGACTCAGGGAATGTAAGTAGCATATTCAAGGTTCCACAGTGCTAAATGAGAAAGCAGGGCTTGGACCCAGCAGTCTGAGAGGAAGTCCTTGATCTCCACATTTCAGTACCCAGCCCATACTGGGGGGTGTTCATTGCACCTTGCCCTCCTGTTTCTTAGTATTTACTACCCTCTGCTCTACTTGTCTGCCTGTCTATTCCTGTCTCTAATCCCCAGCTCCTTGAGTGAATAGACCATTTCCATGCCCATCTACAAGATGTGGCACATAAAAGGTACACAATGCATTTTTAAAAATAAAACAGTGCTTGTGAAAGTTTAGCACAAAATATAATTTCATAAGAAAGAATTGAACAGCAAAACCCAATAGACTGTCTCGGGAGTGGCGGGTGACAATGGTGTATACCACAGGGAATAATAGAAACACTACCCGGGAAGACACCACAAGAAACTACTTTGAAAACAATCGACCTTGTATGTTTCTGCAACATCCTCGTGAGATGAAAACCTTAGGAGGGCAGGCATGTTTTCTTATTTATTGTTTTAGTCCTCATGCCTAACATTAGAGAATGTTTATCAAACTGACCTAAAATTGAAGCATTTCTCTTTTGTTCAAAAGTGGGAACAGTGTATCATGCCCAACCAAGGAATTCATATATGTATAGATAGATCTTGAGAGGTTGATATTAAAATGCATGTAAAATGATAAATGTGCAAGAACAGTCAAGGTAATTTTAAGAAAGAATAGGGAAGTTGGCTTTCCTTCAGACAAATTATATATTAAAATGCTATATTAGTTAGATGAGTGTGATGTGGTATAGATTTGACCAACGGGTCAATGAAATAAGAGATTGGGGAACTGAATTCATGCATATATAAAACTCATATATAATATATATGTAATAACTCATGTATTATCTATAAATAAGTAAGATTTTAACTGAGTAGTGAAAGATTATTGAATAGATGTCCTTGGGTTAGTTGGGTATCCATTGGGTAAAAGGGAAATCAAGTTAGACTATTCCCCATAACAACTTCTAGATACATTAAAAAGGAATTTGTATAAACAGAACAAAACTAAAGAAAAACAAACCAATAAATAAAAACCTGGAAAACTGTGATAATAAAGATAATATGTTCCACCTTGGAGTTATCAGCAGATCACAAACTTCTAAATTCCGTGTATTCTATTACTTTTGTAGCCTCATAGCACATGGCATTATACCAACATGGGAGGGATCTCCTTAAGTCATTATTAATTTTGATACTCTCCGAGTGAGGTGAATTGAAATAAAATGATCATTCTTGGGTACCTGGGTGGCTCAGTCCGTTAAGCGTCTGCCTTTGACTCAGGTCATGATCCCAGGCTCCTGGGATCAAGCCCCACATTAGGCTCCCTGCTCCATGGGGAGCCTGCTGCTCCCTTGCCCTTTGCCTGCTGCTCCCCCTGCTGTGCTCTCTCTCTCTCTCTCTCTCTGTGTCAAATAAATAAATAAAATCTTTAAAAAAATAAAGTTTATTCAAATTTATCTTTGGCTATGAATTTTGTTGCTCTGTCTAGACCTGATACAGGTGGGTCTGTTGGGTTTTGGGGTGTACTGAAAGGGCTAGCTGTTCTTTTCACCTTTTGCTCTGGCCTAGGTGATGGGACGGTATACTTTTGGACATTATCAAAACTTAGGAATGAAGCTCAAGTTGCTGCCATGAGGAAGGGAAGCTCAAGTTCCCTCGGAGGGAATGCCAAGGTATAGTTTCAGAGTGGGTTCTGGTTCCTGGGGAATGATATACGAACTATTATTAATGTCATCTGCTTTGAAACACAATCGCATTACAGCAACTGAACCACACCATCTTTTGTGCTTCAATTAACTCAGGTGATATGAAAAAACCAACATATGTATTTTTATTTTAGCCATTAATATTTGGCATCATTAAAAACAAAACCATGGATGTTTTCACAGCAAAACAGTTAAGCAGCAATTAATGAAAGATAAATAAAAATCAAGTACATTTTGGAGGATAAGAAACACCTGTAGCCATTTTAGGGTATAGGATATTATTGGATACATTGATCTGAAATATCTGGGATAAAGGTTTCTTGTCTAAATTTTGCATGAAATGTTTGCATTTAAGATTAGTCGTGTTGCCTTAGAGGTCTAGATACTTTCTATTTGTTTCTCCAGGTTCTCCTTAGAGGTCATGACTCCCCTACACTAGGGTCATGGTAGCACACCTGCAATCACCTGTCTCTCCTGCCTCATCAATTTCTCTTTATTGGATCCCTCCTAATAGGTTATGCACATATGTAAAAATCAATCCTTATTTGAGTCCATACAAATATTCTTTACTCGTTTACATGGAAAAAATAAACAAAGTGCCTCTAAATGTTCCCATGTCCTGACCCTTCCTGTTCTCTTCGCCACTGGATCCATGTCACCGTACAGCTTCTACTCTTATGGTTATCAATGACCCACTTGTTGATATATCTATCCAGAGTTACTTATCTCACTTGACTTCACAGGACGATGTCACAAACTGATCACTTCCTCTTGGCTTCTGGATTGCATACAGCATCTGATTTTGCCTTACTTCCATGGCTATTCTGCATTTGATTTTTTTCTTTTTAAAATTTCCTGACTTTGCCTCCCCACATCACCTATAAACATTAAGATATTTGAGGACATGGTACAGGTCTTCCTACTTTTATTTATCTACAAATTATCAAGTGACCTCATTCAGGCTATGGCTCTCAAATATTTATTTCTAACCATACTATTTCCCTATAACTCCAGACTTTTATTCACGTATCTTCAAGTAGATCATTCTGCCTTTTTTAAATAGCTTCTTCTTTGCTTCAATTGGTCAAGCCAAAAACTAGCATTCTCTCTTTCTTCCACAGTCAATCCATCTGGAAGCCCTGTGAACTTTATCTCCAAAGCATATGCTGAAGTAGACTACTTCACTCCAATTCCACTCCACCATACTGGTCAAAGCAGCTGCCATCTTTCATTAGGACCTCTATGATAACCTCCTAACCTTGTTTCTGTATTCAACCCTTACAATACACTCATGACATTCATTCCCTTAGGCCTCTCCAACAATTTCACAACTTGGTAAAAATCCTAACACTTTTTTTTTAATATAACTAGATGTTAGTTTGCATATCATCTTCTTAGGGCAGCCTTCCTGATCATTCAATCCACAGTTCTACCTGTTCACTTGTTATTGCCTCACTTTACTTACATTTCTTAAAAGCATTCTACGCTTTCAGTTTGTTTGTTTGTTTGCTTGTTGCTTGATTGTTCTCTTTGTTCACACAGGCATGAAACTCCATATAAGATCAGAACCTCGCCCCTCTTGTTGTCCCTGTATTTCCACTGCCTTAGAAAGACATCTGACAAAAGGTTGTTGATGAACAGATAACATTTGAAAGAATGAGTAAATTCATAACTTTTTAAAAAGATGTATTTATTTTAGAAACAGAGAATGAGACAGACAGAGAGAAAGAGTGAATGAGGGAGGGTCAGAGGGAAAGGGAGAGAGAGAATCCCAAGCAGACTCCCCACTGAGCAGGGAGCCCAATACTGGGCTCCTTTCCAGGATCCTGAGATCATGACCTGAGCCAAAATCAAGAGTCTGATGCTTAATCGGCTGAACCACCCAGGCAACCTGAAATTCATAAGTTACTATTTATTTGTCATCTCTTCCACAAATCTTTGATCTTCCCGAGAACCTGTGACTTATATGATTCAATCTCGGTATCTCTAGTAACCTCTGTAGAAAAGGAGGAAATCAATATCTGAATGAATGCTTGAATAAGTGTCAAATCTCTAACATGGCCTCCATCATTAGATCTCTCAATAGTTCCGAACAGTGAGATCTAACTACAAAATAACCTAGTTTTATAGCATATGATTAAGAGAAAAGGATAGTAAAGAATTTGGAGGAAAAGTGACTCTGTGGTTTTACCAGAGAACTGTTTATAGACAGGAAATGTTGACAAAGGAAATAACTAATATCTAAATGAGTATAAGGAAAAGAATAGAGTTCACAGATGTGAAGAAACAAAGAGAGGGTGGAGACATATTTGGGACCAGGTGGATGATGGCACAGGCTGCTGGATCATGGCAGAATGTATTTCCCAGATGGGTTGAGGGATGGTTTGTATTTCCCATTCCATCTTCTTACATTGTGACATTAACATTTCTTCCAACAAATAATGAGTCTATTTCCCCTACTCTTGAAATTGGGCAGACTCTTGTGACTCAACCCGTAGAAAACAGTATATTTGATGCTGCTTGAATTCTAAGTTTGAATCGTAAGAGTGCCATACACATCTACTTTATTCTCTTGGATCACTCACCCTTGGGGCCCAGCAAATCATGCTGTAAGCAAGCCCAAACAGCTACATGGAGACTCTGGTATAGATGTTCTAGCCAATCATCTCAGCTAAAGCCAGTATTAATTATTAGATGCTACATGCCTCAAATATTTGTCAATAGACTGCAGGTTATAAGGAAATTTAATTTTATTTACATTTCCTTTTGCCTTTTTTCTCCACATCACTACTGCATCAAAATATAGTGATCGGGGGCGCCTGGGTGGCTCAGTGGTTTAAAGCCTCTGCCTTCGGCTCAGGTCATGATCTCAGGGTCCTGGGATCGAGCCCCGCATCGGGCTCTCTGCTCAGCAGGGAGCCTGCTTCCCTCTCTCTCTGCCTGCCTCTCTGCCTAATTGTGATCTCTCTGTCAAATAAACAAATAAAATCTTTAAAAAAATATATATATAGTGATCGGACTCAATGAAAGTGGAGAACATCTAGAAAGATACACAATTTGTATCTCTCCCCAGCAGTCAACCAGAATTCCAAGACCACTCTGGCTGAGACTGAACAGAATAAAACAAAATAACAACAATAAAGAAACTATGCTCCATACTTTTGGAGGTTCAAAAATTTCCTGTGGAACACATAAATGATTTGAGAAATTATGGGGTACAATTTTAAAATTTTACTCTATGGGATACTTGGAAGATATTTTATATTGTTGGATGTCTTCAGATTTGGGTTATTTAAACACATACATAATTCTTGTTTGATGACCATGTTTTGGTAAAATCACTGATCTGGATAATACCAGGGTAAGAAATGGGAAATGAAGGGCATCTGGGTGGCCCAGTTGGTTAAGTGTCTGCCTTCAGCTCAGGTCATGATCTCGGGGTCCTGGGATGGAGCCTTGCATCAGGCTTCCTGCTCAGTGGGGAGTCTGCTTCTCCCCTCCATTTGTGATCTCTCTATCTCTCTCTCAGATGAATAAATAAAATCTTTAAAAAAAAAAAAGAAATGGTAAATGAGAGTCCTTATCTCATGTATGAGGTGGCTGTGGAAAAAATGTAATCGAAGTAATATTCCTGCACATTGAGGTGATTTCCAGAGGCAATATTAAAGAGATGCCTGGGAGCCTGAGTAGGTTATGAGTCCTAGCATGTTACCAAAGGTCAACTGCAAGGTTGAAAATATGACCTTAAAAAGGTGAATTCTTCTGATTCTCTGCTGAGTTCTTCCTTCTAGAGTGTTATTAATAGTTCTCACTGACAATAGAACTGACCGTTCAACTCTTTCAATTAAAAAAATAACAAAATTGGGACACCTGGGTGGCTCAGTTGCTTGAGCATCTGCCTTCAGCTCAGGTCATGATCTTAGGGTCCTGGGATGGAGCCCTGCCTCAGGCTTCCTGCTCAGCAGGGAGTCTGCGTCTTCCTCTGCCCCTCCCCCCTGCTCAGGCTCGCACTCTCTCTCTTTCTCTCTCTCTCTCAAATACATTTAAAAAAAAAGTCTTTAAAAAAAATGTAGGAGTTCATCACTGACAACTCCTTATCTTTAAAGGAGATTAAGGAATTCTCCCTCCACCATTCCATACCTCCCAAGAAGGGCTGCCATTTGGGCCAAGGACTAACTTAAGTCTTAGTGTTAGGGACTTGAGTTTTCAGGAGAGTGATTAAAAGTTCAAAAGCTCCATATGTCTTGAAACATTCTCCATTTTTATTTGATCTTTTGGATGATATGTCACACTGCTCTTCCTTTTTTTTTTCTATCTGTGATACTAATGAGTTAAAGTGGGTCTGGGGCTCTATTTAAAAAGCTAAGTGGAAATTAAAGTAGAACTCCAAAAAGACAAAGTGGGAAGGGTTCCAGTTAAGTGACTTTAAAAGTCCGAGACCTCAGCAGGCAATAGTGTATTCCATTATTTATTTTTATATTCTTCAAACTAAGGGATTTATGAAGTCAAGCATGGGGAACGGTATGGCCATATTAAACTGCTAATTTAGGGTTTGTGTGCTTGGCTCAGTCATTCTTGAGAAGATGGCTAAATAAATACATAATGCATTTTGTATCAATAACTGATACAAAATATATTATCATTTATACAATGCTTCCACATCTGTTTCTACAGCTGCTGTCAGCAAAGTCTATGAGTTACAAGTTATTCTCAGTTTACAGTTGAGAAGAATGTGTTGAGAAAATTTAAGAGACATACCCAAGGTCACTAAACTGAGCACAGGTCACAAATTCACAACTTCACAAATTCAGCTCTTCTATTTATTTTATGTTCTTTTTATGTTGGAGAAAAGACCAATGTGGCAAGTAGACAAAACTGCCACATATAAAAGTTATATTTACAATGGAAATGTGATAGAAATTACGTTTTCAGGCAAATTGAAAACTAATACATATGAAGACAATCCTGTATTTTAAGCCAACAGCCTATTAAAATTCCTAAAATAGAAGTGAGAATACTTACATGCACTGTGTGCTAATACAGGCTGATTGTGCTTTATTCATGAGGTTTCCTAGGTTAAGTTAATCATATTTATGTATTGCAATATTCAAAGTTCTCAAATTGCCCACAAGTAATTTAATACATCTGACCTGAATGGCTGCAAGCACTGCCAAAATTCATTTGTGAATTTGCATTATCATCTAAAATATAATGTTACATAGAGCTAATCCAAATGTTGATTGTTTTTTTTCTTCCTAAACTTCCCTTTGAATGTCAAACAGATGGTCTGATTTGGGTATCAATAAAGACCTTTGAAGTGTGAGTTAAGAACACCTTAAAGGACTTAGGGTAACTGTTGCTTCAAAGCATACAATGTAGTGAAACAAAACAAAACAGTTGTTTTTCAAGAATTCTCTGGAGTATCCAATCCATCCTAGTTGTGTACAGTCTATTACACACAAATTTAGAACTCAATCAAAAAATAATATCTCCCTTCCAAAGTTTAGTTGTGACACTGTTTCTATAACTTCCTTAGCCTACTGTGCAGAAAGGATATATCCAGGGCCCGTGATTTTGCTAAGTTATGGAGAAGAGAGATAGATAAAAATGTGTGAAATTTGGGGCACATGGGTGGATCAGTGGGTTAAAGCCTCTGTCTTCGGCTCAGGTCATGATCTCAGGGTCCTGGGATCTGGATACAGACTTGTATCCAAAATATATGAAGAACACCTAAAATTTAACAATGAGTAAATAACCTACCTGAAAAATGGGTGAAAAACCTGACAGATACCTCATCAAAGACATACAAAGAAGTATACACAAAGATGCTCAAAATCATTTGTCCTGGGGTGCCTGGGTGGCTCAGGTCATGATCTCAGGGTCCTGGGATGGAGCCCCACATCAGGCTCTCTGCTCAGCAGGGAGCCTGCTTCCCCCCCTCTCTCTGCCTGCCTCTCTGCCTACTTGTGATCTCTCTCTCTGTCAAATAAATAAATAAAATCTTTAAAAAAAAAAAGTGTGAAATTAAAGTGGCTCCAATGTGTGAGGCAGAGGACTGGAGATAAGGAAATTATTGAGAGAAAGAGTTACAGGAATCTACAAAAGTTCTTGAGTCATTGTCTGAAATTTCACAAGTCTAATCAAAGCGCAACTGACAAGAAAGAGTGATTACAGGTAAATATTAAAATGACCAGTTTCTAGAATTCACCCAGAGGAAGGGATGGTTTTGTTTTTCCCCAGCCAGAGTGCAGAGACCTCAGTGGGTACTTGGGCCCCAGTAGAAGCCCGAGGAGGGTCCACCTCAGTAGGAAGGATAAACTCCTTAGTAATAAGGAGTAAGGCTGTTAGTGACTTGCCCCAAAAAGCTTTAGAAACAAACCTCAAAAGAGTATGAGAACACAAACCAACACTCTTTAAAGTAATGCAACCAACTACAGCACTGAAAAAGATATCATTTTTAAAATCTAGTATTTAATAGAGAAAAAGACCCACACACATGAGAAAAATCAGTCAACTGAAACAAGCAAAAATAACAGATATAATGGAATCAGTAGGCAAGAACTTTAAAACATATATTATAAATATTTTGAAGGGTATAAAGAAAATTCTAAAGGTATCGAAAATAGAATATATAAAAAAATAAAATTTTCTAGATATGAAAAATATAGTATCTAATATGAAAAATATCCTAGATGGGCTTAATAGACTATTAGTGGCCCAAGAAGAAAAGTAATGAACTTGAAGACAAAGCAATAGACATTAATAAACTGACACCCAATGAGAAAAGATAATACATGGAAAATGAATAGAGCTTCACTCACCTAGGAGATAATATCAAGCGCTTTGATATATAAACACTGTGTCACAAAAAGACAAAAGAGGTACAGAAAAATATTCTTTTAAGGAATAACAGCCACAGTTTTAAAATTATAGGACTACAAATGCACACACACATAATGTAAAATTAAACACATGTAGGATAAACTCCAAAAAGTTGTGAAACAAGAAATATCATATTTTTTAAAATATTTTATTTATTTATTTGAGAGAGAAAGAGAGAGCAAGTGTCAATAAAGTGTTGGGGGTGGAGGAGAGGAAGCAGAGGGAGAGAGAGAGAGAATTCCAAGCAGAATCTGCACTGAGCATGGAACCCCACATAGGGCTCAATCTCACAACCCTGAGATCACGAGCTGAGCTGAAACCAAGAGGTGGATGCTTAACCTACTGAGCCACCCATGCATCCCAACAGGAGACAGCATATTAAAAATGTCTAAAAGAAGACTGATGAAGAGAAAAACCTTAAAAGAAGGTCTGAGTGAGAAAAGATATACTATTTAGAGAGGAACAAGGATATACATTTTTTGTGGATTATCAGAAACGCTGCAAAGTCTGAAGACAAAGAGATATTAAAGTGCTGGGAAGAAAAGACCTGCCAACTAGAATTTCATACACAGGAAAAACATATATCAAAATGAAAGAAAATAAATTTTTTTTTCATACATTAATTCATTGTTGACAGACCTATAGTAAAAAAAATGTTAAAGGTAATTCTTCAGGCAGAAGGAAATTTACACCAGGTAGTAAAGACCTACATGAAAGAATAAATAGCACTGGAAATGGTAAATATGTAGTAAAGATAAACTATTTTTTCCATGTTAAATTTAGTACACCATCTTTGGCATCATGCTTAAGTTTGAAACTTATAAATGATCCTTCTTAAATCCCTGACTTACGCATATAATAACCTCAGGAAAGGAAAGAAATTTCTAATCATGTCAAAAGACATGATAGTATATAGTATATATATATATAGTACCTAGTGTATATACTAATATACTATATAGTATATATATATATATATATATATACTAGATACTAGATACTAGATATATAGTATATATCTATAGTATATATATATATACTAGATATATACTATGTATATACTATATATCTAGTATCTAGTATATATATATATAGTATATACTTATTATATTATCACTGGAAAATCTTTTAACTTTTATGACCATTTTCATCATATGCAAAAAGGCATAAGATTAGCTTTGCCATGTGTCTCCCAGAATAGACATGAGAATAAAGAAGTACAGTCAAGGAAAGGGATCTTTTAAAATGCTCAACCAATACAAAAATTCACGAATTGCCTCTACACATGTTAAATTAGGAGGTATTTTTATGTACTGAGATTTCAAATATGCAAACAATGGATACCATCCATGCCCTCAGAGGGTACATAGTATGGCAGGACATATAGAGATTAAGCAGAAACTTCACTAATAAATGTCACAGTAGGTGGCAGATAGGCACACATGGGAGCTTATTAGGCAGTAGACGTAATACTGAATTGGGATTCAGGCAGAGAGGGCTGGTAAGATTTCTCTAAAAATTAATGATATAATGCCAGGAAGTAAATTTACCAATAAGGTTCACAGTGAGTAAAATTTCTCAGCAAAGATCCCTCTGGGTCTAAAGGTCAGGTGGTTTGATTATTTTAAAACATTAATATGATAACTTGAAGTTATTGGCATTTCCTATTGGTTGCCAAGCCCTTTCATGGAGGGGCATATATTTTATTTTCATACATTTAGACAAACATTTTTAAAAGTAATACGCATAAGTGATTGAAATTAATAAATGATGTAGAAGGGTATAAAATGCTAAGCAAATTTATGTATATATGTAACATAATTTTATATTTTTTTATTTAAAGATTTTTATCAGTTTATTGGAGAGAGAGAGAGGGAGCACACATGTATGCACGTGAGCAGAGTGAGGGGCAGTGGGAGAGAAACTTCAAGCAGACTCCCTGCTGAGCACAGAGCCCTACACGGGACTGGATCTCATAACCCTGATATTATGACCTGAGCTGAAACCAAGAGTCAGATGCTTAACTGACTGAACCACCCATGCACCACTATATATCATATACATATATGTATATATACATATATATATATATATTCAAATCCTTAACTCTCTTTTTTTGTGTAATCTTCTGTAAATGGATTCTCCTTTCTGAACACTTGTTTCCTTGTTAATGACAATGACCTCATAGATTTATCAAGAAAATTAAGTGAACAAGGTGATTGCTCTTTTGGGGCACCTGGGTGGCTCAGTGTGTTAAAGCCTTTGCCTTCGGCTCAGGTCCTGATCTCAGGGTCCTGGGATTGATCCCCGCATCAGGCTCTCTGCTCAGCAGGGAGCCTGCTTCCCCCTCTCTCTCTGCCTGCCTCTCTGCCTACTTGTGATTTCTCTCTGTGTCAAATAAATAAATAAAATCTTTAAAAAAAAAAAAAGATGATTGCTCTTTGTAAACTATGAAGTTCTAGGGAAGTGATGCTTGTTACTATTATGAATACATTTTGATCCAAACAATAGTTTTATAATAATTGATGTCTGTACTGTCCCTTTATTAATTCATTCTCAGATCTGACTTCTGCTTTTCCTTGCTCTGCTCTGGTCTGGAGGGGTCTGCTGTCCCCTAAAACTTCTATGAATTTCTTTGCCAACTGCATTGTCAGGATCCAAAAACAACAGAGATGCCAGGGCTGTCTTTCCCTTCCCTTGTCCAGTTTTCTTTCACTCCCATGGCTTGTCCAGCATGGCTGCATTTCCGCTGTGTGTATGTCATGGTCTGGCAGTCTCATAGGTGGAGGCTGGGCTTTGATGGACACGGCATGAGAAAGGTTTTGCCATGAAGGAATTTAAAACCAGAAGAGATCATTTACTTGTCCAAAAATGAGATAAACCAAGTCATGCTTTTAATTACTAGTACACTGTTAATTCTTTTTACATCATTACTTTTCCATGAGATTTTTAGATTCTGTATATACGTGATATCCTACTGTATTTGTCTTTCTCTGTCTAACTTATTCCACTTAGCAGAATACCCTCTAGGTCCATCCATGTTGTCACAAATGGCAAGATTTCATTCTTTTTTATGGGTGAGTAATATTCCATCTACTGGGTGGACACTGGGGCTGCTTCCATAATTTGGCTATTGTCAATAATGCTGCAATAAACATAAGGGTGCATGTACCTTTTCAAATTAGTGTTTTTGTTTTATTTGGATAAATTCCCAGAAGTGAAATTACTGGATTATATGGTATCGCTATTTTAACAAAACAAATGAACAAACAAACTTTTTTTAAGAGAGAGAGAAAGCACGAGCAGAGGGAGGGGCCGAGGAAGAGAGAGACAGAATCTTAGGAAGGCTCCATGCTCAGTGCAGTGCAGAGCCCCACATGGGGCTTGATCTCATGACCCTGAGATCATGACCTGAGCCGAAGTCAAGAGTCAGACACTTTACCAAATAAGCCACCCAGGCTCCCCAGACAAACTTTTAAATACAGAGAACAAACTGGAGGTTGCTAGAAGGGAGGTGGCCATGGGAAGGGCAAAATAGATGAAGAGGATTAAGAGGTGCAAAATTCCAGTTACAAAATAAACAAGTCACAAAGAGGAAAGGTACAGACTAGGGAATATAGTCAAGAACATTGTAATAACTTTGCATGGTGGTAGATGATGACTATATTCATCATGGTGAGCACTGAGTAATGTATAGAATTGTCGAATCATTATGTCCTTTCGAAACTAATATAACATCGTATATCAAGTATACTTCAATAATAAATTTTTTTAAATGAGATTTTAGTGCCAGAGGTCTTCAACGAAAAATATATATATATAATCACAGCTTTAATATTATCCCACCATTAACATCTAAGCTTGAAAGCTGCCCTTTTCAGTATGTTTTCTTTTTTAAAAATGTTACGCAGAAAAAAAATACTGTTATTCCAAGTAATCCCCAACAGGCATGTTGTTTAAATTTGTTAAATGGGTTTTTGATTTGTCTTAATCTCATTAAAATCTTTAATATTATTATCAACAGTTTTAATATCTGAAGCACATTATGGTGAAGCTCCGTATCGTTAAAATGCTTGGTTGTCACGTTCTCTTCTGTAAGTAATAATTCCACAGTTTAAAAAATGTCCTTACACCTAAAGGAGATTTCTGGGAAAAAAAAAAAAAAATACCAGTATGGCTCTCCTAAGTACAGTTATTTAAATTTAAAAAGTTATGCCATGTGCAGTTACTTTAAAATCCAAGGACACATTGGAACTTTGCTAAAATATGAGATGCAATATGAAATTTAAAAGAATCTCTGTATCAGTTCAAGTTCGAGTAAGTCCTCAACTTCTCTCTTCCCCCATGCCTTCCTCTGTTCTTCATGATAGTCAGCCCTGTTTTCCTCGTTGCATTGTACAATTACTTAGTGAAAAAATCGTTCTTAAGCCAGTGCAAGGCTTCTACAAAGGCCTAGCATCTGTCCCATTCATTTTCTTCCCCATCTGAAACCTTAAATGCAGCTTAACTGGGGTTGTTTGTTTTATCTTAACATAGGGAATCTTTGGGTTGACTTTGAGACAGTAATGTAGGTAATGTGAAACGGCCCACAAAATTTATCACACACTTCAACAGATTTTGAAATTGATGAGCTCAAGGAAGTTAAACATGTACTATTATCGTAAGCCTTATCTAGTCTTTCCTGTGCATGCCAAGGACACATTGAGGGAAAGGGGTGCCACCTTTCCCAAATTACTTGACCTTGGCCAAACCTATACTTTGTAACCTGGGTTGGGAACAATGCATTATACTACACTAGGCACATTGTGTCATTAATCAAGTAGACACTTACAATGTCAGCGCAGACAAGGACCTCAAAGTATGTTTTAAACAATGATGTTATTCCACAGGAAATGTAAATTAGGCATAGGGGAGGGAAGAAATTCTTTAATTAGTTAGTTGGTTAACTCATGGATTAATTAGGTAGTTAACTTATTCACTTATTGTCCATATAGTTATTGAGCACGGGGATGTGCCAAGCACAGTGTTAATTTAGTCTACATGGAAAAAACTAGGGAAGAATGATAAAGGTTCCAAAGCTACAGCTCAGCAGTCAATTTGTCCAGAGAAGTCTTCGGAATGGGGGCACTTTGTTTGATCTGAAGGATAGAAAAAGTTTGCCAAGTAAAGAAAAAATACCTTGGGCACAGGAAGAAAAGAGAGAAGCAACAAAGTAGACTGAGTATTTTGAGATTGGCAAATTCCATGAATTGTGAGCCAAGGAATTTGAAGTACCCTTTGGGCACCAGGGTACCATTGAGATGATTTAAGAAAGGAGATGTTGGGGAAATAATTATGGGAAGGATGTGCTGATAGCCCAGTAGAAGATACATTTAAAAGGAGAATGGCTGTAAAAGACTGTGTTGGTATAGGGATTAACTACATTTTAGCTTTTAACAAATAGATGCAGACGTTGATAGATACCCAAGGCAGAGATTAGCATGGCAAGAGCACACTCACAGAACTTTAAAATTCTCTGGAATTCTAAGTCACTGTTGAACATTTGAAACAGACTCTATTTAAATAACATATGTTTCCCACAGTTCTGTCTCATGTGTTCCTTTCTGGTCCAACAACAGTCAAAGAAGCGTTAAGATCCTTTTTCAGTTTTTGGTTATGTGTTTGGAAATATGGTATAACTGAAGAGTTTGTGATCTAGATGCAAAGAGGGTGCCTACCTAAAACATCGTCAAAGCCAAGAAGCAATATTTGGGTAAGGACTAAGTCCTCATATTCTATAGTTTGTTCAGAAATCCAGGAAAATACTGCGAGCGAGTGCTGTCAGGGTAGGCATCCTGAAGGAGGTGAGACAGAAAAGAAGCTGGAGACCTACGTAGAATCTAACAAGACAGAATTTGCAATCTGATGTTCACCTCTGAGGTTTTTGTTTCTGTTTATAAAGAAAATAATATTTACTTTTCTTATCATGCCTACCTCATAGCATAGCTCTACAGTTCAAAATTAAATCTGGTAATTTATATACAAAGTGTTTCTAAAACATCTGCCTACACAGATGCTATTTTTTGGACATCTCTAATATGACAAGCAGAGTGGAAAGGCAGCCGTTTGGGGAAAACAAATGGTGACAGTAGAGTTAAGCAAAGGTATTTTCTTCCTAAATCCCTTCCCGATTCTAATCCTTTTCTCCTTCTCCCTCATCTGCTGTCTCTTTACTCTCTCACTTTTCTTTCTGCTGTCTGTCTTCATTGTGTACTACTCTACGCCAGGACCAAAATTACCTTGGTTTCCATCTTCCAGAAGACCACAGAATATGAGCTAGGGAAGAAAACCATGTGAGCACTTATAAGGACTAGAGTAGAATAATGTGCGTCTTGGCGCAGCAGTGGGGGTGAAGATGGAGGGGTGGAGATTTGCTTTTCCTAAGGGAGAAGGTAAAAATATCAAACTTTTTTCCCTACAGGGACATCTATATTTTCTCCATCCTCAGCTGCACTCCCCACTGCCAAGCAGGTGTCTGTGATTCTATGGCTCTTAGTCGGCTTGGCATCTTGAGAAAAGGAGACCAAGCAAGAGGGAGAGAGCCTTCTACTGGAGGAAGCCACGAAATCATGTGCATTTACACAGACTTATATAGCGATACTTGCTCTGAAGACTTTCAAATTAGCTTCATCCCTTCTTTCACTACTATTGCCCCTGTGGTCCAAATTTCCCAGGTATAACAATTTAGCCACAATGCGGGGACTTCATCCTCTAATCCCATAGACATAGAAAGAATGGTAAGCTGAGTGTGTTCTGGCTCACTCATTGATAGAGCCATTACCTGTTTTATTAGATGTCACGGGTGATAAAGGATCACATCTGCCACCCTCTTCTATCCTGATCTAAGTCCCTGTCAGCCAAGCTGTCTAGTTAGAAAACTGCCATCCACAACCCTCCTCCTCATTTGAACATCCAATTTTCATGCAAGCTTGCGATAAAGATTTCAAAATATATTTTCTGTTTATATCTCATGTATAAACTGGGAACTCTGGTTGTTAATTAAGTCTTATAGAGCATATTTTTAGTAGAAATTATTTTTAAATGTGTTATTGGTACGAACTTGTTACAGTTCTATCCGTGCCATCTGATTCAATCACTGGCAATCACTGTATCTTGAATGAAGGCAGGTTTTCTGCGGTAACACCTCTAAAATTAGCAGGGAGAGAAAACTAGCAATATTCAGGAGAAATTTTCTCTTCACATGACACTTTACATTTCTAGAGGTACACGTTTCCTCTTTAACAGAAATCAGAGATTGTGCTTCTTTATAATTCATACCACATTATGAATGATTAAACTGTTCTTAAAAGATACAGAAATGTTCAGACACTTTTTTGGGAGGAGGGCACTTACGTTATCCTATTTTTGCTGTGGGAGGGGAAGAGTCTAAGGATTCATTTCTAAGGATAATAATAAGAATGCATGCACAGTTTAAACAGCCCAGTGAACATTTTGCTGTCTCAATTTCTAACCTCCATAGTCTTTATTAATTTCTAGCTTTTCTTTCTATATAAGAATAATATAATTTACATTATAGCCTTTGTTGATGGGAATGTAAATTGCTGCAGCCACTGTGGAAACTAGATAAAAAATTAAATATAGAACTACCATACGGCACAGCAATTCCACTTCTGTGTATTTATCTAAAGGTAAGGAAATCTTTATCTCAAAGAGGTATCTGCATCCCCACGTTCACTGCAGCATTATTTACAACAGTCAAGATACGGAAACAACCAAAGCGTTCATCAAGAGATGAATGGATAAAGAAAATGTGTATACAAATGATGTAATATTCAGCCAAAAGAAAAAAGAAAATCCTTGCATCTGTAACAGGGTTGATGGAACTGGAGGGCATGAAGCTAAGTGAAGGAAGTCGGACAGAATACGACGAATGGTCTCACTAACATGTGGAATACAACAAAACAAAATGAAACAAATAAAGCAAAACAGAGAAACGCTCCATGGATACATAGAAAGAGTGGTGGTTGCCATGGTAGGTAGGGGGCTTGGCAGGGTGGGTGAAATGGGTGACGTGGGTAGGGAGGTACAGACTTCCAGACTTCCAGTTGTGGTGAATCGGTTGTGAGGGTGTGGCGTGCAGCATGTGACTATAGGTGTTAGTATTGTTAGGGCACATTTGAAGTTGCTGGGAGAGTAGATCTTGAAAGTTCTCATCACAAGAAGTTTTTTTGTTTTTTGGGGGTTTTTTTGGTAATTTTCATTGATGACAGATGGTGACTACACTTACCATGGTGATCATTTCACAGTGCATACATGTGCAGAATCATTTCATTGTACACCTGAAATTAATACAATGCATGATAATTACATGTCAATTAGAGGGGGAAAAAATTAAAAACACAGCCGCAAGCTCAGGTACGGAGAGAAGTGGACGGGACTGGCGCTGGCAGGGGAGACGGTGCCCTGGGTGGGCATCCCCTGGCTACACATCAATGAAGCTGACCCCACCCCAAACATGAGGTCTCCTGGCATCATTTTCCAAAGGAACCCAGCTCAGTC
Source organism: Potos flavus (assembly GCA_028534135.1). Taxonomy (NCBI): domain Eukaryota; kingdom Metazoa; phylum Chordata; class Mammalia; order Carnivora; family Procyonidae; genus Potos; species Potos flavus. Next base: position 8,059,484 of record CM052885.1, on the reverse strand, counting down.
TGAGTGCCTGTTTCCATTTCCAAGTCCACTCATCTACTGACATTTGCCTACAGTCCTCAACCCCATCCCATCTTCTTCGGGTGCCTGGGGGACCTTAGTACTACCCACAATGCACTGTTGAGGAAGTCCCACACCCGGCCCATGACTTCCATTGTCTCGATTTCTTACCTTCTGCAAATGGCAGGCATGTGGAGCCTGGTTCTCCATCTGGATACCCAAAGGAAAGCCTTCCCCCACCTCACCCTCCTCTCAGAGACAGGGAAAGGAGGACTGAGGAGATATTGCAAAGCCCCCCACATGCATCTGTTTGCAGAGGGAGGGAGAGTTGCTATACATATATTAAGAAGACCCCCGAGCCAAAGGCACTCCGGAAATTTCATTATTGTGTGTGGCATGTGGCTGTCTTTTGAATATTCTACTTACTTGGCTTTAATTTCCTTTCCTTAGGTGAGCCGTTCTCCCTCATAAATCTTTACATCTAAAAAGAAAAGAAAAGAAAGAAAGGAAATAGATCTCTTAAAACATAAAACAAATACAGATGTGTATTCCGTGTCTGAATCCTTAGCAGAGTGCAGTTATGTTGGAGGCTGATAAGGAAGAACTTACAGCAGAACAAGAATAAAAGTTCCAGGGGCATCTGGGTGGCTCAGTGGGTTAAAGCCTCTGCCTTCGGCTCAGGTCATGATCTCAGGGTCCTGGGATTGAGCCCCGCATCGGGCTCTCTGCTCAGCAGGGAGCCTGCTTCCCCCTCTCTCTGCCTGCCTCGCTGCCTACTTGTGATCTCTCTCTCTCTCTGTCAAGTAAATAAATAAAATCTTAAAAAAAAAAAAGAAAAGAAAAGAAAAGAAAGTGTTTTCCACTTAAGGTGGCGAAATGACACCAGACTGTGGAAGGTCAGCAGATCCTCCGTCCTGACTCCCCCTGGGAGAAAGGAAGAGGCCACTTTACCACTCCGAGGCTCAGTGATCCCATCTGTAGTGAGACAGCTGGCTTTACCCTTTAAAGCTGTCATTATGTGCAGACACAGCAGACAATGGCACATTCCAAGCACCATTGTGCCCTTGCAGGCTGTGTCTGGCTACCTTCCATTTCAACCAAAACTCTCATTTACACCTGCACTTTTTATGCTTGGAAATCCAGGTGAAGGTCTGGTTAGTCTCAGACTGCAGTGTGGGCTATCCACTCCCGATTCCATATTCCATTAAACCGCTTACTCAGGAATCAGGGGCTGTGAAGGGGTTCGTTTCCTTCTCCTGCCTCTCCCAAGAAAGAGGTTTTTACTTACCGATGCCAGGACTTCCCCCCTCCTACAACTCATCTATGCCCTCAGATATGTGCAATAATTTAACACTTAAAAAATTTTCCTTGTAAATCATTATGGCAATAATTATAGACAAGGGAAAAACAATTTCCAGCATTAAACTTTCATTGCAATATGTTCAAGAGCCCTCCAACATTCAGAGCAATTAAAATCTGAAAATGATTTGCTCAGACAGTCATGACCACTACATAATTAAAGGTATTTATTTAAAAGCCAAAATGAGTGATTGGTAGAGATTGATAATTAATTAATTAATTTGACAAATATTGTCTTCTTCATTTCTTAAGTCCCACTACTGTTCTGAGTTATTCTAACTACATAGTCAGTGATATTCCTTGCAGAAACTTTCTTTAACTGATCTCCTGAGCTCTAATGACCTGCATTACCTTTTCATTCCACTTATGTGTTCTCACTGATAAGCTTGCACGAGAACATAATGAGGCGGAGAGTGGGACTTGTCATCTTCTGAAGATCTGAACTAATGAATTTAGATGACATCCCTATTTCTTTGACTACAGGAGCCGAACTATGCTCTTGTACTTGCACACATCTCCCCATCTCTATGCTGGACTCCATGGCTCATTTTTTCTCCCACTTGATTTCTCTCCCCCCTCCCCCAACTCCTTTGTCCATGTCACCTTCCATCACCACCTCAATTACAGCATGCCCTCTTCCCTAGATCAGGATATTTTCACTGCTCTTAAATTCAGGAAACTGAGTACAACTTAAATATACCAAACAGAGAATCTTAAATTGGGTTGTCAGTTAGAAGCCCCAGCAAGACTTATTTCAAAGAAGAAATTACCTAGTGCCATGTGCTTATGCCTTCATGACGATTACTCTGACTTCCCAAGTGTCTCAGCGTGACACTTGTCCTTCTCCTGAGGTCAGAGCTTTGTTTGGGTCTTAATTTTATTGACCTAGGAACTGACATGTAAATCCCCAAACTCTTTTCACCTTTTCTCCCAATAGAGTGATAGGCCAAGAACAGATCTGATGGCCTGCCAGATGGTCCTCAACTCTTGGGGTGAAAATAGACATTAGAGCATTCCCATGGCATCACTATAACTTCCATTTGTGCAATCTCATCATCTTTTAATGTCCTGTACTTTGCCCACTACGTGGCCTTTCAGAATACCCATCCGTCAGTAATGCATGCCAACTTCCCAGTCTTCAAACTATGTTTTTGTAACACATTTCCATATTACACATTCAAAAAATATATATTTAAATTGTCTCTGTCAGAGAAATGAAATGTTGAATTTCTTTCCTTGATAGTCCTGTACTAGAAAGGGTACTGGGAAGACGACAGTCCACCATTCCAGACAACTTTAGGATGTCTTTCATTACAAAAATCTTTGGTCTGAATTAATTCAAGTAGGAGTTTTAATGTCATTATAGGACGCTCAATCTCTTATTTCAGTATGGCTCTCATTTTTTAAAAGGTTGGTGGTTTTGTTCAAAAACACGTTAAAAAAATTATCCAAATTTCATGAGAAAAACCAAAAGAGGAAGTTGATGTTGATTCTTTGTTTTATTAACAGTGTCAATTTAGCTGACAAGGGTGTGGTTTATGAGGGTTTCCCCACAACTGTAAGTAAAAGAATCTAGGAAACACAGATACAGAACACAGTATGAAAGACGAGAGCATCTTTTATATTCCAAACATATGGTATTGTAGGGAAAATAACATGTTACTTCAAAGGACACTGTTATTTATTTTCCTGAAATAAGAAGTGTATGAGAACTTCAACCATATTATGTATGATAAACTTAGGAAGGTTGTTATTTAGGTTTAGGTGGCATTCTGCTGGCCAAGATCTTATTTGAATTTATATTTTTAGTAATCTTATCACATAGTATTGTAGAGAATAAATTCTGAAATATGAAATTCACAAGAGGTTACCAAAAGCAACTTCTATATTATGACTACATTTGAGGAAAGTATTTTGGTTAGTAAGCATCACATTGATTTTTACCTAAGCATACAATTAGATACTATAAATCAAGAAATATTCTTAAAACTGAAGAACTAAGTCTAGGAGGTAAATGTACATTATTTTATCCAGAATATTTAGAAAAGAATTAGAATTTCCAATAAAAAGGCTTATATTTCAATGTATTCAATATGAATAAAACATGCACATGCTATTTTAACAGAAAATAAAGAAAATTGTCCTTTATTTTAAATAAGGCAGATACAGTAATCATATAATGTCCTCCACTTTTATATACAAACAAGAGCCATGAATCAGATTACTTAAAATACAGAACATATAAGTTCTCAAGGGCACGGGAGTAATTCAATGCTAGATGGGATTAGCTTTTTGAAAATGCGTTGTATAATCCCTAAGGGTCCCATACCTCACTAAATTCAAATTCCTAATGTTCTCATTTCAATTTTGTCAGACACAATAATAGACTCTAAGCTGAGAATATGCTATTTAGAGCCATATATAAATATAAAAGCATATCAATGTGCTGTAAATTATAGATGTATAGGCAGGAAATGTTTTCACCTTTAATATAGAACATAATTGAAAGGCAGTATTTATATACGGTAATCCAAAGAGGAGGAGGAAGAACTTAATTTCTGGAAAGGAACAGAAATTGTTTCCTAAACAAAGGTCAAATATGATTCTCCTTCTTGGGCTAGGCAATCAATACCTACATTACTCCTTTGCCTGTGAAAAAGCAGTTCTGAATCTGGGTCCTTGTAGGCTTTTTCTCTCATTCCTCCATCTTAGTTGGCAGATTTTCAGGAAAGCGAAGTCAATAAATGGGGTAGATTTTCAACTTTTTTATTATCAACAAATCTCCTTATTATTTCATCTCACTCAGCTTCATATGTGTGTGTGTGTGTGTGTGTGTGTGTGTGTGTGTGTGTGTGTAATGTTTGGTAAGATTTCCTGCCTAGCAACATCTGTAAGAAATAATAACATGCGATTATGGATTGAGTTTGACCTTTGGAGTGTGTTAGAATTGCACTTGACTTCTAACGTGGCCCTTTGATGCCTTAGAAAGTTTTAGCAAGTTAACTAACCTACTGAATTTTCAGCTCTATCTATGGTGGCCGTTCACCTCTACAGTATAGATAACGGTGGTCTCAGAATTAGATACAAGATGGCTGTTATTGTTAGCCGCAAACTTTTCTTATTTGTTTTTCCTCTTTTAAATTCATAACTTTCTGCAAAACTGAAATTTCAATAACTATATTTCTTGTGTTAATGATTTTTTTTTCCATTCCAGAAACAGCAGAGAGATTGCACCTCTTATTTATCTCTGGTGATCTTATTATTGTAAAAAGTTTCCTATTCTCGTTGCTTATAAAATATTGTTATATGTATTATAAATCAAAATTTTTATAAAAGTGTTTGTAGTGGTGGACGAACTCCTATCCCTATAATGTTCACTCACAGGGCTGGGCAGGACTTGCCCAGCCCTTCCATTACTCCTTTCTAACAACTTGGGGAACTCCAACGGGGGACTCATGTTCTGGGATTCGTAGAACAAATGTCAATGTCCTCTTTGGATTTGGAAGCTGTGTCTAACGTCTCCTCTGACTTAGGATGAGTTTCTGTTTATTCTTCTATTTTCTGAGCCTCTCAGTGTTCATTAGTTCAACTCTGGCACAATTTTTTCTTTTTCTTTTCTTCAGAGTGAGAATGGGGATGGTCAGAGTCTCCTTGCACTTACATTCTGTGGAAAATACTTAGCTCAGAAAACCAGGGCAGGAGGTGCAAGTGAACACACTGGTCATTAGTCTAGAGCATTCAATTTGCGAGCATTTTCTTATTGCTTTTTTATTATTTAATAATGCTTGTTCAGTGAAGAATAGTTGGAAATTATAATAAAGTTCAAAGGAAGATACTATCCATATCTCAATTTCCAAAGTGTTATTTATTAATGTGTTTGATTCTTTATTTCATGCTTTTCTAATGTGTATGTGTATAATTTTTAAGAAATGAAAGGTTATTAAAATTATTTGTTACTATTTTTGTTGAACAATTTTCATGACGTACTTACCACATCAATAAACATAGATCTTTGACAGCAGATAATAGTCAAATGGAGTGATGGTATTTTATTATATAAATGTGTATAACAAAATGTATAATTCAATAAATATTTTCAGAGGGCAGATGGCTTTGCCCCTAAGATAACAAAAAAGGTAATGAATAATTGGTATTTAAAATAATAAAAATACATCATTCATAGTAAGAATCAAAAATTACAAACCACTATGTACAGGATCTATTTGTGGAAAAATAAAATAACTCTGATGGAAGAAATCAAAGAAAATCTAAATAAATGAAGAAGTACTCAATGCTCATAGATGAGAAGGCTCAGTATTATTTAGACTTCAATCTTTTCCAACTTGATCTATTTATTGAATGCAACCCCAATTAAAATCCAACTTATTTTGCAATAGATAAGTAATAAAATAAAAATTAAAAAGCCAACTTATTTTATCAATAAAATGAACCTAAAGTTTATTTATAAAGGCAAAAGACCTATAATATCCAACACAATATTAAAGAAGGAAAACAAAGTTGGTGGATTCACACTACCCTATTTCAAGACTTGCTGTAAAGGTATGGTAATTTTGTTTTCTCAAGCCATTCTCCAACAAAAGGAACCAGGGCTCCTTGGAGAAATGGCTAGATCATGAGTAGGATAGGAAATACAAAAGGTGGTTCTGGAGTATCTTGCAGTGTGCCTCCAGACTGTAAAGGTTAGCAAAAATGAAAAAATGTGGGAAACTCTTACAGTCGAGGAGAGCCCAAAAGCAATGACTAAATGTAAAGTGGTATTCCGAATGGGATTCTGTAAGAGAAGAAAAGAACTTTAGGGAAAAACTAAGGACATAAGAATGAAAAATGGATTTTAGTTATTTAGTTATTAATAATGTATCAACATTTGTTCCTTAACCCAAAGACAAATATAACGTACCTTACTAATGTAAGGTATTGATAATAGGGTAAAATAGATGCTCTCTTCATTCTCTTAAAGATACTTATCCCATCATGAGGACTCATGAGGACTCTACCCTTATGACCTCATCTAAACCTAGTTACCTCATCTAACCTAATTACCTCCCAAGGGCCCTTCCTCTAAATACCGTCACATTGTGGAACGGGACTCCACCTATGGATTTTGTAGACACAATTCAGTCCATAGCAGGGAATGAAAAAAGAGGTGCTGGTTTGATAGAGGGTCAGGAAATTCTTTTGTTAGGAGGTGATATATGAGTGAAGTGTGGCTATCTTGGAAAAGAGCATTTCATCAGATCGAACCATTCTGTCTTCCATTCGTTCCCTCGGCCTTTCCATCCTGTCTCTGCTGATGAGCTTTTGTGCTTATTCACTCCGACTGGAATTCTCCTCCATTAGCTCATTCATTCTCTCCTGCAATTCTCAGCTCAAATATTACTTCTGCAGAAAGACTGTATCTGAAATATAGCTAATGTGGACCCTGAGAATTGCTATATACTTTATTATCCTGTTCTTGCCTTCACAGAATCTATCAGAATTTGTAATTACGTTGCTCATTTGTTTAGTTGTTACATCTATCTCTTGGGTTAGACCACAATTCATATGAGCACAAGGAACTTGTTTGCCTCATTTACAAAGGTATTCCCATCTCCTTTTAAAGTGTGTGTCATGTGACTCCATAAATGTCTCTTGCGTAGAGGAATATTATTTCTCGTGGTATTGTACCGTAAGAAGGGAGTTCTGCATATTTTTATTTCTATATTTGTGGCCCATTAAAAAGATCCATCCTATATTAGATGTCGTGTATTGATTGACTGATTAATAGTAATTTCTACATCTTCCCTGGATCCTCTCTCTTTTTAAATGAATGTCCAAATGTAATTACTTTAAACATTTATTCAATACTCCTAGTTTTTATTTTTTTAAGTAAAAAGGCTTCTTTGTAATATTTTCTATGCTGCCTAATATTACTCTCAATTCAAATAATTTGAATTGTCATTTAATTAGTGATAGCTATACTTACTCTCTTAACATGACTTATTGGTCCTTATGCCACAACATACCTCTTTATAAACATTTTCTCTAAAAGAGATTTTTTCCTTACCCTCAAATTTTTAAAAACATTCTTGTATCTTCCTGAAAAAAAATTCAAATCATTTTCTAAAAGCATAATTTATCAGCAGACTTCCTTGTACTGGAACACAAAGTTCTACCCACATATATACTGCTTTCAAGAAATAAAAGGAAATCTTTATAAAATATGATAAGAAAGTGAAATATGCATGTATTTATGTTGAATGTGTATGTGTACATTTACGAAGAAATTTTTATGTACATTTTGTATCAATACATATGTCTATGTCTATCTACTCTATAATGTAAATAATGATATTGGAAATAGAGCATGGCATTTTATCTATTTGCTTATCTGTAGAGTCTTCCAGGTTTTTTAATGTGGAATAAAGTAAGAATTACTTACCTTACAAAGGTATAAAATATATGACTCTTCAACAAAGATAAGATTAATGTTGGATCTAGTTACGTTTTACTATTCATATTTGTGTCTATAATATTATTTTAACATAGTTTGCCAGAAATTTAGAAACTCTTGTCTCATGTTACCTAAACCAAATATTTCTTTTTTTAAAACCAAATATTTCTTAAATGTGTAAAACTTAGTGAGGAAGGGCCAAGACTACATAATGAGTAGTAATAAAATTGAGTCTAAAATTATATTACCAGTACTGCCATAAATTTAAAAGCCATATGCTCATGAAAACTGGAAAAAAAAAAAAAAAGAAAGCTGTAATGGAATCAGTAAGGTTCAAATATTGCTTTAAGAAAGAAGTAAATAATGAAAATAACAACAGAAATAACACAAAGCCTCAGTAACAAATATCATTTATTAAGTGCTTTTTAGATGACAGGTAGGACTCTACCTACTCTATGTATGTCATCATACTATGTAATTCTTCCAACCAAACTGAGATTTATAGTATCACCATATTATTTTATATAAAATAAAAGAGTTATTTTATATAAAATATATTTTATATTTTATATAAAAAAGAGTTAAGTAAAGATGCCCAAGATAGTGCCATAGATAGTAATACTTAAGTCCAAATAATGTGATTCTAGTGCTATTAAAGCCTTGCACATGATATTTTTCATTAAACATTTTTACTGACATAGGTAATATACACATAAATCATAAATACACACAAAGTCAACAAACTCCTAAAACAACCAGAAATAAAGTAGAAAGTTACCAGCACCAGCACCCCAGGAGCTGCCTTCAGTCCTCTTCTAAATTACTCTGCTTTCTCTCAAAACGTAACCACTATCCTGACTTTGAACAAAAATAGCTTAGTTTTGACTTTATATGTTGACTTGCACAGTACTTATTTATTTCTGGCCGACTTCTTTCATTCTTTCCCCATTTTTGTGTGTATCAGTGGTTTGCTCATTTCCATTGCTGTGTCACAGCCCTCCAGCATGCCGCTATCCCACAGTTTATTCATTCCATTCACTATGGATGGACATTAGTGTTGGGGATATTATCATTAGTATTGCTATGAGCATTCTGTAATATGCCTTTGGATCACATATATATGCATTTGGGGAGGGGTATATGCCCACGAGTGGAATTGAGGGGTGAGTCATATGTAGATATTCAATATGACAGATCATGCCAAATAGATTTCAAACTGTCAAGATTTACATTACCAACAGTAGTGTTTCGCTTACGTCTTCACAAACACATGATACTGTGAGGCTACTTAATCTTAGAAAATTTGGTGGATAACTAGTGGTATCTTATTGTGGTTTTAATTAGTATTTCCTTGTTGGTTAATGAGATTGAACATCTTCTCACATATTTATTGGCAACTTACATATTCTTTCTGTGACATGTCTGCACTAGTCTTTGCTTTAATTTTAGTTGGGCTCTTTTCTTTTTATCAATTTTTAAAGTTCTCTATATATTCTGAATCTGAATTTTTGTATGCTATAAATATTACAAAATTAAGTTCGCTAGTCTTTAACTTTTCTTTTACTCTTTTAAAGTGGTGTTTTGATGGACAGAAATCTATAATTTTGACAGTGTTTACAGTTAGTGCTTTTTGAGGCTTTTTATTTTTAAAATATACTTTATTTTTTAGAGTAGTTTTAGGTTCACAGCCAAATTGAGTGGAAAGTAGAGAGAGTTCCCATATACCCTTTATCTTCATACAACACACACACACACACACACACACACACACACACTCTTCCCCAACCATCAACATCCTGCATCAGAATGTCACTTTTGTTATACTCAATGAACTTACACTGACACATCACTATCACCCAAAATCCTGATTCCTGTATGACATTCTGGAAAATAGGGAAACAGTGATAAGACCAGTGGATGCCTGGGAGTAGGGGAGAAAGGAAGGATGAATAGGTGGAGAGCAGAGAATTTTTAGGGTAGTGGTTTTTGAGTCTTGTTTGAGTTGTTTGAGTGTTTGGAAAAAATGTGTACTCAGTTTCTCTATCTGTTTTTTCATTGGCCGTTTTTCACTATTGGGTTGTATGGTTTCTTTATCTATTTTAGATACTGACCTCTTATTAGATATATGTAAATTGGTGCAAACACAATGGAAAATAGTATGGAGGTTCCTCATCAAATAAAAAGTAAAATGCCTGTGTGATGCAAGAATCCCATACTTAAAGGAAATGAAATCAGAATCTCAAAAATACATAGGCATTCCCATGTTCATTGCCTCATTATTCACAATATCCGAGATATGGAAACAACTTGTTTCCATCAACAAATGAATGGATAAACAAGATATGTATATGGTGTTTACAACATTAATGGACCTTAAAGGACATTATCCCCAGTGAAATAAGTCAGACAGAGAAAGACAAATACTGCAAGGACCCACTTATATGTGGAATTTTAAAAAGCTGAATTCATAGATACTCAGTGGAATGACGGTTATCAGGGCAGGGGAATAGGGGAAATGGGAAGATGTTGGTTCAAGGTATAAACTTCCAGTTGTAATATGAATACATTTTTGGGATCTGTGTACAGAATGGTGAGTATAGTTAGCCATAGTGTATCATATACTTAAAAGTTTAAGAGAGTAGATCTTAAATGTTCTCACCAAAACAAAACAAAAAATGAAACGGCAATTATGTTGAGGTGATTGATATGTTAGCTGACACTGTAGTGGTAATCATCTTACAACATCTATGTGTATCATATCAATATGTTGTACACTTTAAACATAAGCAATGTTATATGTTAATTTTGTGTCAATGAATCTAGAAGAAAACCAAAAAAAAAAAAAATGGCTCTTATTATATTGGTGAGTACTTCCACTATAAAAATGAATAGATATGTGGCAGTAGACATCTATCTACCCTCAGGATTTTGGATTTTATAAAAATGACTTTGTATATCTCTGAGATAGTTATATATGTCTTCTGAAATATTATTTTAATAAAATAAATTACTTTGACTAGTCATTTTTTAAATATAAAAGCAACCCCATATTCATGGCATAAATTCAAATTGGCAATCATGTATTTTTAAATATTAATTTAAATATTGTGGTAATTTAAACTAAGAATGTGAATCATCCATAGTATGTTCTCTGTATGTGAACATATCTGTATGCTTATTTATCTTTACAAAGTATTTATAGAGAAATTTTGGGGATAAAATTCATGGACTATGAGAAATGCTTCATTCTCCAAGGTTAAGTGTTTAGTGAGTGTTTAATTTTAACTTTAATTATTGTTTTCAATTGCTTGATCTTTTCCAAAGTAGTGATATATTTTTAATAATATAAGCAATCACATTATTCAAAATAAAATTTTTGTTTTTAGTTTAAGGCATACCTTGAACTGGTGAATTCTTCTACTCTGAGCTCTAACCAAGCTCTCTATTCTTTTCTGAATGAAGCTCTCTGGACATACATTTACTGTCATATTCATGGCAATATTTTGACTTTATTTTCTGTGTGCTTTCTCCTCTACTAAATAGTGAGACTATCAATAAAGAAATAGGGTTATCTTTCAAAGGGGAAAGCCTTGGAGACTTTCATAGTAATATTTTTATTAATATTGATATTTCATATTATTGTGAATATATAATGTTTCATATATATGATATTTCACATATATAATATTTCATATTAATATTTCACTAATATTTTGATTCAATACATTTATTGAAATGACACAAAACTTAAAAAAGGAAAAAAAAAACTTAAAAAGGGAGGCCAGCAATCTCAAACATGGGTAGATGAAAGTCAGTTGGGAAACTATTAAAAATCCCAATGCTCAGGCCACACCTTAGACTGATTAACCCAAATTCTTAGGCTGATTAACCCAAATTCTGGAGGAAGGAACAAGACAGCCATATCTTTAAAGCTCTTGAAGTGAGTCCAATGTGAGGTCAAGGATGAAGTGGACAGAAATTCTACTGAAATATCTGATATAATTTTTTATCTAGAGGGGCATCATCTTCCAGTAGCTTCTAATGAATCCTTAAAAAGTGATACATTTTTTTCTGTGAATCGTCTTTTTCTTCTTCTTCTGAACATCGTACAAATTAAACACAAATAATATTTTTAATATAACATTTTACATATTATTTGTGTTCACAGGAAAAAAGAGAACATTGCTAAATACAAAATATAATAGACTTAAGTAGAAGGACAAGGGATACAAGTTGTCAAAACGTATAGTCATGTCTGAGGAAGTTTGGTTGAATTTAGTCTAGAACAATTCCTTGCTAATGCCTAAGGGCTATCAGAATTCAATAAATTCACTCTAGCTAAAATTTTTATAAGTCTCAGTAAATATATTAATTCTACTTTAAAAATTTACCTTAAGGATATTCAGAGGGAATAGAAATAACAACAATAGTAACAGGTATTCGGTGAAGATTTATTTTTTTAGGGACTATGCTGAAGGCTTATACACATTTTAATTCAATTCTCACAAAACCTTTTGAAGCAGTTATTATAATCTATTTTTATAGACAATCAAACTGAGGTTCAGAGTTTAGGTAATTTTCCTAGTATAACACAACTTAGAATTGGCATAAAAAGAATTGAACGTTCATCTGTGTCCAGAACTTACCCACAATCAGTTCATTTCCTTCCATCTCAAGTCACTTGTGATGGTGATTCATAATGTAAATGAATGCATTGTTCATTTATTTTAATAAACCATTTTAGTAAGGAAGAAACATACTTTCCTTCTATCAGTGAGCCCTAGCAATTAGCCAAACTAAATTTGGATCAGAAGGGTACGAGGTAAGCATGGAACCATTAGGAATATGTTAGAAAAAAGAATAATCTTTTTTCAATTCTTTTTTTTTCTTTTTTCAATTCTTATTGATTGTAAAATAGATTCTCTTTTTAGCAGGTTATAGAACTTAAACAGCTGTATGTAAATTAAATAGTGAAAAATTTTCCATAAGGCTTATTGAGAAAAGAGTTATCCCTTCCCATCCTCCTCCGCCCAATTCCCTTTGGCTACACAGAGGTATGCCTCAAGCAGGCTTAAATCTTGAGTCTACTGTGCCATGGCTTCTGGAACACTAGCCAACACCCTAATCACAAGATTGGGTGATGGCTGTTATGCATGAGTTATTTGTACCTGGCTATGGCAAGGAGAATGTCATTTATTTTTGGCATTATCACAGCACTTGGTTCATAAGAAGAATTCAATAAACATTGAATTTATTGGAATTTTTGTGGCTTGAAATTAATTTATTTAACTTGCATTAAAGCCTGAGGCTGTTTCATTTGTTAATGAATTTGTGTATGAATTTCTTAATAAGAGGAAATACATTAAGGCCATGCTTAATGAGTGGGATGTAATAACTATAATATTTGTTTTATTCAATTTCTGCTTTCCAAAAATAAAATTTATTGGTAAAACTATCACTCATATGAGCAGTCCATTACTAAAAGGATTTTATAGACTTTCTTCTTTTTGAGTTATGTTTTTAAATTTTTTCTATTTTTTAATACTTTATCATTTTTTTAAGTAATCTCTGCACCCAATATGGTGCTCAAACTCATGACTCAGAGATCAAGAGATGCTGCTCCATCAACTGAGCTAGGCAGGCACCCCTGTGTTTATTTTGTTAATTAAAATGTTTCGGGATTCTTTCACATAATTTTATTTGGCACTTGTACTTTAAACATAAGACTCACTAAAATTGTTTTGAGTTTATAATAATAGAATGAAACTTTATGACCATCAGGGAAGCACTTTTTAAACAACATATGATAACACAGGACATTTAATTAAATACAAAGTAATCAATAATGATCATTTAATATTAAAACTTTCAGACATTTCAACCTTAGTGATTTTCTGATGGTCAAAAATAAGCATAATGATTGGAAGTACAATTGCTATGTATCCCTGTCATTACACTGGTAGATAGACACAAAGCATCTAGTTCCAAGAGTTATACTTAAATTACGTAAAAGTAGAAATATTTACTTGGATTTCCATCACCTCTGCCCATCTCTGCAGATTGCCTTGAGGCACCTTAATGAACTCTAATGCTCACCTATCCAGACCCAAAAGCATGAATTAAGAGGATTTCCAAAAGCATTATGATTTCCAATAAGATGTTTTGAAAGTTTTCCAAGTCTATTTGAAATTCCCAGAGCAATGGGCGATGGCTAGTTAGAATGCAGTATAAAAACAGTCGCATACACTCCTTTGTGTAGTCCCTCCATGCGGGCATTGTCTCTTGCCTCCAGACCCTGACCGTTTTGGTTTCAAAACTTCCATGTTAATGGAAACCTTAGTATACAGATTCCTTCACTAAGAACCAGTCATCTCCATTCTATCTTCTTTTTAAACTGTTTTCTGATTTTTATTTTGTTTTATTGTTATTTTTGGTATTGAAGTATAGTTGACACACAATGTCACATTAGTTTCAGGTGTCTCCATTCTATCTTAAGACCAGTATTTTTGGGGGATGGGTCTCTTATCAGAACTTCTGGGACTATTACTCAGTTTCATCAAGTTAACCCTGGTAAACTCCTGTAGGGATACTGTGTCTCTAAAATCAGACCATAAGCTAGAGGAACCTAGTAGTTTACTAAATTGTCTCAAGACGATTTGCATATGTTCAGAGGTGATGGAAATCCAAGCAAATATTTCTGCCACTTTTCTTTAATGTAGGTATAACTCTTGGATCTAGATGATTTTTTGTCTATCTACCAGGTTTGTGATATAGGATAGTTGGTACTTATATTTCTAATTGTTATGCTTATTTGTGGCCAACAGAAAGCACTAAGGTTGGAATGTCTGAGAAGTTTCATATTAGATGATTATCTTGGATTGCTTTGCACTTAATTAGGTTGTCTGCATCATCACAGAAATTACTTAAAGAAATAAACCTCTGATGGTCGTGAAGTCCTGCTTCCTTACATAATAAGTTTCTTCTTTGGACCTCAAAATGTAAAAAATTAATCCATTATATATGTGAAGTGAAGGTGAAGTAAAAAGGAGAGAGGGAAAGGGATTAGGAGAAATCTGAATTGTTTGAATGAATATTGTTTGCCTGTGCTTTGCATAAGTCATAAAATTTCTCCACGTTTGATATAGTTTCATTTCCAAAGGTACATAACAATGCACAGAAAAGATATGTAATTGACTCAAGATTGGATACCTAATAAGTGAATGAAATGGAATGTTTATGCATAGCTATTCAATTTAAATCCTACCTCCTTTCTATATATGGTATTTTCTTAGTGTCTTTGATAGGAGACATAGAAATAAATAACTACTTAGGGTTAGGCCTAAGTGTAAGCATGATCAAATTAGACATGGAAGATAGAACTGATATAAAAAAGGTGATTTTCTTTTTATTACTTGTTTTTATTTCTTTTTCAACTGTGCAATCTTGTTAGGTTATCCATACATTAAGGTATTTTTTTCAAGTGAAAATCAATTTTCGTCTTATGAAATGTGTCTTCTCTGGTGGAAAAAGCACTGGTCTATTTCACAGAAATCCAATATTCTAATATTGTGTAAACTTAAGTGTGATATTTTACCTCCTTGGTGAGCAATTACCTTTTTTTTTTTAATGGGGGAAATAATTACTGTTCTGTCTACCTCACTGGTTTGTTATGAAGGACTCATGAGTTAATGCATATGAAAGCACTGTAAAGAATCTCAAGTGTCGAATGCATGCAAGAGATATTTAATGCTATTTAATGAATCATTAGACCATAAGTCCCTTCAAAGAAAGAGATACAGTATTTTAGTTTATTTATTTTGAGGGCTCTGCAGCACACAGAAATTGACTAGTTCAGTGAAGTTATTGGAGAGGAATTTACTGAACGAATTCCGAGCTAATTTTATACATACTTTATCAGGTGAGGAAGAATGCTACATACAGAATCTAATTCATCTATAATCCCCACAACTACCTTGTGAGGCGATTGATATTCACTCATTAAAATACAAATGGAGACACAGTGGCTGAAAGCATCCAGCACCAATATCATTATTTAAACATCAACCCAAGGTACAAAAGTATAGTAATTTTCCCACAAAAGAGAGGGAAGAACTAACACTTCTGTATACAATAAAACATCACAGAAAAGAGTATCGATTCTCTAGCCAACCAACATGAAACCTGCCAGGATATCTCCTTGCATCTGGTTTCCTGGCTGCAGAAGAGAACCCAGGTGCAAAGCAGTCCTTGGCAAAATCAGAGAGTAAGTTCTGAGGGTTACAAGAGCCAATATGATATGACAGACAGGATACTGGGCCAAGTTTAGGAAATGTCACTTGAGATGGTATTGGAATGATATTAAACTTAGAGAGAAGTCACTTAAACCACTGAAGTGAAGGGATTGGGAGGGAAGTTTCCTCCGGTGATTTTCATTCCACTCACTTCTGCTTAGCATTTTATTATATGCTATGATGTATTTACTGAGCCCTTTATAGTATTGTTTCAGAATGGAAATAAAGATGAGTGAGGTGTACTCAGGTTTTTTTTTACCTGTTCACATCCTAATTGGTTTATAGCATAACTCAAAAATAGTAGGGTGTGCTCAGGCAGATCTGGAGCTCAGAAGAGGTGTCTCCACTGAAGTTAAAATGTGGAAGTCGACAGTCTACAGCTAGTATTCACAGATGTGAAACTGGATGCCTCTACAAGGAAAGAGAGCATCATTCCATCCAAGGACATTTCATTTGGGGATGAATAATCAAAAATTTATTATTTGTAGCTTAAAGCTTGAGGAGGTTTTAATGTGAAATAAATGCCATTGATTCGGAAGAGCAAGTCATGATAACGATTACAATTTTAAATCACTAGAACTTTCAATATCCTGAAAATGTATCCTTTCATCATGATTTAGGAAGTTCCCAAATACCTGGTAATTTTTATTCCGAAAGTAAATTGATACGTCTTCAGAAGGAAAGTAAAATGTTGGAAAATCACAGAAATCAAAGAAAGGAATATTCTCTGCTCCACATCCCTCATTTAAAAATAACTTGTCACAGTCATCAATAGCTCTTCTGCAGGAATACTGGAGCGAGTATCCCCAAAGATTTATGCTCAAAGCTACCATTCACTGTGATTGTAACTGGAAGAGGCTTACTTCCTATATTTTATTAATAAATATTTATTAAATCATAGGATAATAAAATGAATGATTGATAAACCATATTAATAATAACATGTGTTTAGTTATTTTTTTATTTATTTTAGAGAGACAGAGCAAGCAGGAGTGGGAGGGGCAGAGAGAGAGAGAGAATCCCAAGCAGACTCCAAGCTGAGCACGGAGCCTGATACAAGGCTTGATCCCAGGACCCTGAGGGGATGACCTGAGCTGAACCCAAGAGTCAGACACCTAACGGACTGGGCCACCCAGGCACCCCACGTGTATTTAGTTATTATTACATGATAAAAATTTTGCATTCAAGTTCATTAATGTTCAAAACAGCTCCGTTGGAAATTTAAAAAATGAAAAAGCTACAAATTGTTCAGAGGTGTTCCTGTAAAGACAGGGAGTTTATTTTTCCACCTTTTTCGTGCCTGGCCGTGGGTCTTACTTTGGCCAATGGGACAGTAGCATCTCTGACTAAAGCATTTTGTTAAAAACGCTTGCATATTAGGGCTGGCCCTCTGTTGTCTGTGGGGATTTTTCCATCGTCATGTGTATAACCCTGAGCTAACCTCCTGGAAGATGAGAAGCCATGAGAAGGGAGGCTCCTGCTTCCCCAGGCAGCCCCGCTAAGGGCAGACGTTCGAGAGCATTCTAGATCAACCACACCAAGGATAGCCAACTTAGACCAGAGAAACCATCCAGCTTACTCACAGAATAAGAGCTAATTAAATGATTGTTGTTTCGAGTCATTAACCTACAGGATAATTTGCTCTGCAGCAATATTAATTGATAAAAGTCCTGTGTTTAAATTAAAAATTAACCTAGGTTATCGGATGAAACAGCTGAATTTCATGTTGTTGAAGTGACTTTCTCAACATCACCTCGCTAAATAATGGAAACATTGAGGTTTAAAACCCTATTTGTCTGAATCCATATGTTTTGATTTGTTCTTTGCACACCACTGACTACAATCTGGCCCACTAAGTGGTCCCAAGCATGGCACAAAGTATCGAGTCTTTGCGACACCTTCTGTTAATTGTTACATCTGGAGCTCTCCCACTCAACTTGAAGGCATACAGAACAATGAAAAGAATGATACTGAGAGAGGCAACTATGGTAATTAATAATACACAATAATATAAGTGCTATAATGAAATCATACCCAATGTGCTATTGCTAAAATCTAGTGAATTTCAGAAAGTACTATGAAACCCCACTCGAATTTGTATTTAACCTAAAATGCTTTTTTTAACACTCAAAACTGATCCTGGAATGATGCATTGTGCAAAATGGAAAATAAAATTGACTTCTAGAGATTTTTCAAAGCAAAATAAAAATGAAGTGCTTTATCATCCTGAAATATTGATATAAACAGTCAGTGGCTATATTCCCCTTCTGTCCTGCCGGGTGGTAAGTGAAGCTCAGACTTAGAACTGATAGACATTTGTTGTTCTTATTGACTGACGTTCCAACACTACATTAATTAATTCACGAGTTTGTATCACAGCAGACATCCAAACTTAAGTAATGCTGGTAATCATGTATGGCCATGGGTAAACGTACTGCCAGCCTTTTCAACAGTTTTACCGCTAACGCAAACTGTTTGTGTGTCTTTAGATTGTCATTTAAATTTTCTGGCTCTCAGTTTTATTATGTGTTGAATACATATGTCATGGATCTTTAAAAACTGTAAGTACCAAGACATTTGTACTTGTTTCATTAAAAACATAAACCTTTTATGATGAGTCTAACAGTAGCATAATGACCTCAAATCAGTTGCCTCAAAATGTTCCCTTAGATTTGTCAGAGAGTTTTGAAGTGAATGGACTTTCTAATACTTTGCTTTGCTCCTACTCCACCCACTGCATCCCTTCGTGTCCATTCTTCTGCATCCTTATAGATGCTAACTCATCACTCCCAACTCAGGAAAACTACTGTCTCTAGTAGTCAAGAATATGACTGAACATATGATGTAGACAAGCAAATTAAAGAATTGCTTACAAATATCCCTAGAAACAACCACTCTTGCAACCTAAGTTGGATATCACGATCACAAAATTTCTTGCTCTTTCTCTGTCTCTCAACCTAAGCTGATGCGAGCAATTTAAAAAGACCCATATGCACAAAGGCTCCTAGCATCGCCGTGTTGCCAGGAAGGAGACTAAACCCTACAGGTGTACATACAGGTCATAGGAAGAGAGAAAGGATCTTTCTTTCCTTATGCCCTGCTTCAGAATCAAACTCTTTACAGAGTGATTGACAGTTGAAACCTTGTTACTCAGAAAAACCTCATCGTGTTTCAAGGGCATGTGCCAGACACACAGATGGGAAGGCAATTTCAACACGTGACAGTACATTTCCCGCAGTTGGTTTTCCTTAATCTAAGGCACTGTCATGTGCGATGGCAAAGCTCACTTCATACAATGCTGCACCAGGCACAGTGCATTTTCTTTTTACATCTGTCCTTCAGTATATATATAAAGGCTCTCCCATCCAAATCTGATCTCCTGCAAGCAACTCTTTGGGAAATAAGACACACGCACACACACACACACACACACACACACACACACACAGAAATTTAACACCCACGCAAAGTTTCCCAATGCAGTCATTTTTTAATGTTAGAAACATCATTAGTTTTAGTCAAAAATAGTGTGTCCACCTTTCTATGCTATTAATCTTTTTATATCTTCTTTTTATAGAAAGACAGTAAGTAAAGAATTAGTGCCACTTAGTTACTTAAATTTTCTATGCCTCAGTATATAACTCACAGGCTTGTTGTGAGGACTTAATGAAACATTGCATGCAAAATATGAAGTATTAGTGCCTTACATATATCAGTTACTAACCCTTATAGAAATTAAGTAAAATAATGAACAATTCACATTTTAAATTTAATTATTATCTATTTTACAAGGCATTAATTAAATTAATTAGCAACTTATTTATGGATACTTATTCAACACTTACTCTGGACTCTCTAGACAGAGTTGCTTTTATTATTTTTGGTGACATTTGCAATTTGTGAGAATGCACAGTAATGTTTTCCTCTCACTTTTGTATTTCTTCAAGATGAATTATGGAAATAAAAATACTTATTTTAAATTACATTTCTCTGAACAATAACTAAGTAGTTTGGCTGCTGATTTGTCTTGCACGTTAATCGTATCTGATTGCTTTCCTTACAAATATGTTCTTACGATTGTTGGCTGCAGATTCTAGGACAGATGTGGCCAACTCACTTGTCAACACAATTTTAGACTAAGCTTATATTTCAAATGTTTAATTGCTTATGAGGTTAGAAGGTGCCAAGAGAAAACTATTGATTTCCAGATTGCAAATTGGAGGTGATAAATTTGGTGTCTGAAAAAAAAAATCTGACTCTAAATTATGTAAATGTAACGGAGAAGCTGTAACATAAAATCAAGTTTTTAAAAATATCATTATACTCTTCACTATATTTTCAGACCAAATCTAAAGTAAAGCCTTACAAAGATTTTGTGGTAACGTGACCAAATCTTTATTAACTTCAAGGCTTGGGTGCTCATTTTATGTGGCCTACATTCTTATGTTATAAGTCAATTTGACAATTATACAACAGATACTAGATGTGATGTTATGGCAATAGAAGTCTCTATCCCAATGGCTCCAAGTTTCACTGCACCTGAAAAAGTCACTTAGCTTGAGTATTTTTACAAATGTGAATTTTAAAAGTAATTTAATCATCAAATTATGTCTTTAAGTATTTCATGTGTAATTTGTAAGTCATATTGCGATAAGGTACATCTATTAGGTTTTGAAGGAAGAAAAAGACTTATCTGTAATGTATAAGACATTTATTCATTTGCCAGTTGTATAATAAAATTCACAACTGGTAATTACATATTGACCACTAAATATAACCATAGGGAATGAAATCTCTGAGCAAAAATATAAACCGACATTTAATGAACTACTAATCTTTTCTTTATGCTTCAATGTGGTTAAATCTTCACAATACCTTTATGTGATTTATATTATTATCTATGTTACTTATTAAGAAACAGTGGCTCAGACTGTAAAGTGAATTTCCCAAGATCACACACACACAAACACACACACAATTTCTCTTTCTGGCAAAATGACTGGCAAAATAACTTGAAAACTCTCCCACTAAAAATACCTTGGGACACTTGATAAAGTATAACAAACAGCTTCTTACAAACATAGATAACCTTGCAGCAGGCTATGAGGAAATCTCAGGAGGCCATAGAGAAACCACGAGAATGTTGTAATCCTTTAAACAGATGCTACAATGTTCCTCAGAGGGCAATTGGCCGTGGAGTATCTTCAGTTATCCAGGACCTAAAATTTTCAGGGCTAAGTTGATATGGTGATCCAGCTTTTACTGTGACATGCATGATGAGTTAAACTGAGACCTGTTTCTCAGTCCAGCATCCTAGAAGTTTTACCATATCCCCAAAGAGTGAATTTGGAAAAAAATCTGCCCACCATCACTGGGAAATAACAAGGAAGCCAAAGTTAGTTTACGGCAAATTTAGGATGTATGTACATCAACCGAAGACACACATATGAATTTTTATTAACAGCAATACCAAAAAACAACATAATAAATTAGTGTAAAATTTTCCTTCAGACATTAAGATATACTAACTAAAATGCTCATTGTATTCTCTAAGTGTGATTCTCACTTTCAAAAACAAAAACAAAAAAATCTCATCTGCGATATCATTTCTTCAAAATTCCAGATGATCACCATCTTGACTATTAATGACCTTATTTCCTATTTCATCGGACAAATGAAACTCCAGGGGAAGAAGCTGACAGACTCTGCACCCCAAACTCACTGCCACACCTTCCCACTCACTTGAACTCACATCCATATATTCTGATTCCCTACACCAGCTACTAAGGAATTATTCACTCATAACCGAGGGCAAATTCTCCAGTCATAACTATATTCCATAAGATCATCTATTTCTTTTTCTCCCAAAGGTATCACTCTAATAATTCTTTCTATCTCTTGCATTATCAAGCTCCTCCTTTTTATTGTAATATTTATAATAGCATGGAATATCCTGTAATAGCTCTATATAATCTCAGAAAAAAATGTCTCATTCCATTTCATATTCCAGCTCTTGCCCACTTTCTCCATTTATCTTTTCAGGATAATTCCCCTAGAGAATTGTTATTGATGGTAACAATTCATTTCTTATAATTTGTCATCCTGTCAATATTTTTCTTTTTAAGAAACTAATGAGTGCTGAATTACTAAATCAATTAGACAAATCTCAAAATCAACCTTTGTGACTGAAGAAGAAAGGTTGACACATATGACATATTTCTGTTTGAAACATTATCTTCATTAGTGATTCAGTTATTTATTTCTGTTGGGGGGAGCTCAAAATTCAGTGACTTAAAGCAGGAAAAAAATTATTCTTCAAGATTTTACGGTTTAATTCAGCGGTTCTTCTGGTGGTCTCACCGGAGTTTCCTATGACCTGAATTAAGCTCATACATTATCTGTGGGATGAACAAAGCCAGGACTATAACTAGGGTGCCGCAAGTCTCTTCCGTATGTCCTCTCTATATAACTAACTTGGACATCCTTACACATTAGTAGGTTCAAGTCAATGGTACAAAGTTCAGCATTTCAAGATCATGAAAGCACATTTAAAAATCTTTTAAAACCAAACTTCAAAAGCCAGACATGATAAATTCAGCCAAATTCTATTAGTCAAATCAAGTCACAGATCCAACACAGATCTAAGCAGAGGACAAAATAGTATCAACTTTTTGATGAGAGAAGTAGTAAAGTTTCATTTAAAAATCACAACTAAGGTTCTAGTACATCACACTCATCTGGTTTCCCTTATATGTCACTGGCCATACATTCTGAGACTTTTTTTTTGCTGGTTCCTTCTGCCTTCCTTGACTTTTAATGTTGAAATTTCCCAGGACTGAATCTTTGGCATTTCATTGGATTTTTAAAAGTTAGTTCACAATATGACAAATCAAAATTTGTAGAATATAGCTTAGAAAGTATTTAGCAGAAAATTCATAGCATTAAATGCATATATTAAAAAGAATATACACTGAAATCAATTACTTAAACATATATAAAAGTTTTAAAAAGAACAATAAATCAAAGCCTAAGAATATAGAAAGAATTATCAAGATGAGAGTAGAATTTAATAAAATAGAAAAGCAGTATTCAACTGAGAAAACAACAATCAAAAGTTAATTCATTGAGGGGCCCTGGGGTGGCTCCTTCAATTAAGTGTCTGCCTTTAGCTCAAGTCATGATCCAGGGGTCCCGGGATTGAGCCCTGTATTAGGCTCCCTGCTCAGGGGGGATCCTGCTTCTCCCTCTGCCCCTCCCCCTTGCTTCTGCTCTCTCTCTTGCTCTCTTTCAAATACATAAAGAAAAAATTTTTAAAAATGTAATTCATTGAAAAGATTAATAAAATTATAAACCCTAAGAAGACTGAGTGATGGAAAACAAAAGAACAAATTATGCTGAAGGAATTAGAAAAGTCACATCAGTACAGATCGCACAGACATCAAGCAGTTAAGAGGATATTGTGGAAATGGAGCTAACACATTTAACAGTTTAGGTGTGGTTAGCAAAATTACAGAAAATAAATGCAATATATAAAAGTCAGCTGTATTCTTATATACTAAAAATAAATAATAGGTATTTGAATACAATACCATTTATAATAGCACTAGAAAATATTAAGTAGTTATACATAAAGCTAAGAAAATATATGTTGAAATTTTATGCAGAAAACTACAAAACTCTGATAAAAGAAATCAATGAAGATCTAAATAAATGGATATATATATCATGTTCATGGGTTGGAAATCTCAATATTGTTAAGATTTAGTTTGGTTTTTTGTCCTAATTTGTTCCATAGATTCAATGCAATCCCAATCAAAATCACAGAAAAGTAGATTTAGGGAATTTGATTCTAAAATGTATATAGAAAAACAAGCGTAGAATAGCCAAAATATTTTTGAAAAGAAAAACTAAATTCAGAGGAAATTACATTACCTGATTTCATTACTTCCTTTAAAGCTAAAAGAATCCAGAATTGGCCACAGATAGACACATAGATCAATGAAATATGATAGAGAGCCCCAAAATAGAAAGCAGACATATAAGCAACTGAATTTTAACAAGGGTACAAAAGCAAATAAACAGAGAAACAATGGTATTTCAACAAAAGATATGGGAACGACAGGATGTGTAACCCAAATATATATATGGGTCCTTTTTGTAGTCTACTGCTTTACCTCTGACTTCTGGTCAATTTTCCACCCTTATGATTTTGCCTTTTCTAGAATTAATATGAATTGAATTATTCAATATGTAGCCTGTGTCTACATAGTGTCTGGCAACTATGTGTCTTCCTTCACTTAAGAAAATGCATTTCAGATATTCATATATGTGAATCAGTAGATAATTCCTTTCTACCAATGAATTTCATGGATGCTCCATAATTTGTCTATTAACCTGTTAAAAGAATTCTTGATAGCTTCTAATTTCGGGTGATTAATGAATAAAGCTGCTATAAACATAAGTTTTTAGTTTACTTGGAAGAACAGAATACATAGAAGTGGAAATCTTGGATTTTATGGCTAATCTGATAAGAGTGATAAATTTATGTTTAATTTTATAAGAAACTTCCAAACTGTTTTCCAAACTAGTTGTGGAGTCACAGAATAAGTCATGTGGAGTTATGCAGTGGAGCAATTCTATGGACTTCATAGGATCCCCCAAAGATTCAAGATTGTTGACATCGGTTGTGTCTGAAAATAGAGGGGTAAAAATGGACTAAAATTTCAAAAAAATGATTGAAGTCTTAAGATGGAGTAAGACTCACTGATTCCTTCCCCCTCCCACACACACATATCTTGTAAATGAGCAATGATATCTCCACTGTGACAGCAGACAGAAGACAGAATATTTATCTTTTGGAGAAAAAAAATTCAAAGGTGCATGTTGAGGAAGATGGAACCATTCCAAAAACAAGGTGATTAAGTGGAAGTTGTATGCTGAGTAAAGAATTTGAGTCTTGCCAGAAGCTGACTCCAAGATAAGGCCTTGACATCAGTTTCTGAGAGGAAACTTTTAGGGAGATCGTGTGTAAGTAAAGACAAAGAAAAAATTCCCTTCTATACACCCAGAACTTCCAATTAGCTTTCAGATAGCCCTCTTAAATATGATGAGAGAGCCACAGATCATCTGGCTCTAATAAAAATAACATAAAACAGGGGTGGCTGGGTGGCTCAGTCGGTTAAGCATCTGCCTTCGGCTCAGGTCATGATCCCAGCCAGGGTACTGGGATCAAGCCTTGCATTCTCCCTCTCCCTCTCTCTCTGTGATCTCTCTCACTTTCACTTTTTCTCAAATAAATAAATAAAATCTTTAAAAAAGAGATAATAACATAAAACACACCAAGAAAAAAAGCTACTTAGTGGAAAGAGGGATCATTCAGGAGAAAAAAAAAAAATTGTAATGCAGTTTCCATAAAACAGGAACAGGTTGTTTTGAATAAAGACACAGAGAAAACAGGAAAGAATAACTGAAAGTTAAGACTATAGAACAAACATAGAAAACTTAAGAACTACCATCTTGACTGAAGCCATTGGGAAGTTTACAGTCAGAAGATAAAATTTATAGGACATATAATGGGTCTGAATGAATAGAGAAGGGATTTACACAATAGGAGGAGAATTTAGAGTAACTATGTCATAGGCTCTGAAGCTAAGCTAGTAACTTATCAGCAAAAGCTATTACAATATCAGTAAATCTATATCAATATCAGCAAAAGCTACTACAACTGAGAATCATCATAAAATAATAATTAAATGTAAAACTGACTATTGGTGTAAGAGTCCTTTAGTACAAATACCATTCTATCATTTTCTAGCCATGTGACTTTGACCAAATTACTTAGCCTTAGTTTCCTCACCTATAAAGTGGACATAATACCACCTTATAGTAGTCTTGAAAATTAAATATATATGCATATTTTTATTTTGAAAATCAAACATATATATATATTTTATAATGCAAAATCAAATTTATTTCCATCCATAACAATGAAGATTGGGATACTAGATTAAAAGGAAACAGTCTTCTGTAGAATAGAGATCAAGATTCTTAAGTAGCTGCCTTTGGGAACTACTACAATGGAAGACTTGCTGTGTGGCCTTCAGTGGAGGAATATATATATATATATATAGTAACTGATATATGTATCAGCTACTAAAAGCTCTTAGGGGAAAACTAATAACATTTGGAGGGAAAATAGTGAGCAAAATGTAGTGTGTTTAATAGACTAAGCTGAATACAATATTTTTCTAACAAAAATTATAACTATTTTAGAAAAACAATGTGTGTGTGTGAGAGAGAGAGATTGAGAGAGAGAATGATGAAGATGAGAGTTTTGAGGTGTTAATGGAAAGTT
Source organism: Potos flavus (assembly GCA_028534135.1). Taxonomy (NCBI): domain Eukaryota; kingdom Metazoa; phylum Chordata; class Mammalia; order Carnivora; family Procyonidae; genus Potos; species Potos flavus. The sequence continues at coordinate 8,033,032 of CM052885.1, read as the reverse complement.
AAATTCTCATCTTCTACACTAGAAAGATAATAAACGCTAATACTGAAAAATCAATAAATGGTTATATATGCATGTTGTTTATCAATATGGAGGGGAACACTAATGGAATCAGCTAAAAGAGTCTTAAGCATTTGTTTCTGTACAGAGTTAAGTGGTTAGGATCTGCTATTGTTTTCATAATCAGCCTTGTAGAACTAATTGACTCTTTAAACTTCCTGCATTACTTTGATGGAAAGTTAAACCATTTTTAGAAATCAATACTGGTAGGAGGGTATGTGCTATGGTAAGTGCTGTGAAATGCGTAAGCCTGAGGATCCACAGACATGTACCCTGGGACAAATAATACATTATGCTTTAATTAAAAAAATAAAAAAATTTAAAAAAGAAGAAATCAATACTGGTATGAATAAATGCCTAAATTTACATATTTTCTGATATCTCTGTGTCTTTGCACATTGTTTTCCTCTACCTGTAATGTCCAATTTCTTGAACTTATTTTCTGGGCTTTTTTCATCAGTAAACCTGAGTAAACCCACATTCTGGTCTAGGAAATCATTACTGACCTACCCATGCAGATTTGATAGCTCTTTTATTTGCTTCTTGACTGCACTTTGAGCATTCCTCCCCGGTGCACTGCATTGAAATATCAATTATATGCTTGCTTCCATTTCGAGGCTGGATGCTCATGGTAAGGACTGTATCTTAATTGTCTTTGTATTTTAGGCCTCAATACAATATAGCAAATACCTAATAATCATTTTTTAAGTGAACTCAAGTAAATAAATCCTATGGATTAAAGTTCTCAGGGATGTATGGTGCCGAATAAAAGGAATGTCTGTAATATTTTCTGGTTGGTTTCTCATAATAAGAAAAAAGGTTAAATCTGAGTTAAGAGTCTGTATGTAATGGCTTAGTTATAGGTATTATTTTGCCTTGCCAGTATGACAATATCAGTACTACTAATCATAGAATTTCTGAAAAAATGCTTCATATTTTCCTGGGAAATGAAACCTTTCTCCTCACCCCTACCTGCCTTTGCAAACACACACACACACACACACACCACGCACTCCCACACTCACAAAACTTACATGGTTACTGTGAATGTTAACACATTATCAAATCATGACTTAGAATTGAATCATTTATAGTCAAGGCACAATATTGCTGATCAAGTGGTTCACAGATGGGAATGTAACTAATTCTGAGACAATCAGTGTTGATCCTCTGGAATTTTGGAACTGAAACTGAGGAAGGAAATGAATCTCTCTAGAAGTGTCTGAAGCTATGTCCTGTAAAATTCAAGAGTTTCTATCAGTTCTCTGTTCCACTCCCGAAGCTAAAGAAGTGGAGAAAGTCTACCTTCAGATAGAAAGTAAAGAACAAAGCATATATATGAAGCAGAAATTCAGAGACCAGAGAGTATAGGGTTTCTGTTTCCATTTATTCCTAAGGCCTTATTCTTATCACTGGACTTCTTCAAACACCTTGGAGAGATTCCTTTTTAGATAGAAGTTATTTTAAATTTGATTTATATTAACCAAAATACTGCAAACCGAAATACATTTTAATTAATTGACATTTTAATTAATTTTCAAAAATTGATTAATTTTAAAAAGAATTACACGTGGGAGTTGGGGAAGACAACACCATATGAGTTAAGCCAGTGGTTTAGAGATTTAGGAGCTGGCCTATAAAAATAATTCATAATATGTTGAGTCTGGACAGTATTTGTATGCTATTCCCTGGTCTTTTTTCCATTTTTGGAAATTTTAGTAGAAAACTTTTAACATATATAACTTTGTCTATGTTGCAACAGAAGTAATTTTTGATGGATGAACTTTAAAATTTGGATCGAGTAACAAAATTTGGTTTGGACTTTCCTTCCCCAAGTCCATATGGGCATTGGCAATGGTGGCTAGAAAAGGAGAATATGATCCATTGTGGAAAGAAAACCAAAAATAGTTCACCAGCATCAGAGGCACACTGTGGTGACCTGATGGAAACCTGGAGCAGTTAATGCTGAGGGACCTCAGTACTCTGAGGGCTGTTAAACAATGTCTGAAGGAAAATTTTTGAGATGAGCAAGGTTTTGACCATCTGGTAAATAAATATTGATGAGAAATAATTAGAAAAGGAAGAAAAAGAAAGAAAGAAGAAAGAAGGAAAGAAAGAAGAAAGAAAGAAAGAAAGAAAGAAAGAAAGAAAGAAAGAAAGAAAGAAAGAAAGAAAAGAAAGAAGGAAAGAAAGAAACCCAGCAGACTTGTTTCATTTTCTCTTGCTGTGTAACAGACTACCACAAAGTTATTGGCATAACACAATACTAGTTTATTATCCCACAGTTTCTGTGGGTCAGGAGTCCAGGTGTAGCTTATCTGGGTCCTCTGCTCAGGTCTCTCAAAGGTGGAAACAAAATGTCAGCTGGTTCTCATTTTGAGCTTGGGGTCCTCTTCCAAAATTATTCAGGTTGTTGGCTGAATGCAATTCCTTCTGGTTGCAGGACTGAGTTTATAGTTGTCATTTATAGCTGTTATTATAATATTCGCTTTCAGCTCCTAGCAGCCTCATACTCAGTTCACAAAATGGTAGTATGCTTCCTCTTAAAGAAAGAGCAAGAGAGAAGGAGAGAAAGAGAGGGAGAAGGAGAGAGAAAAAAGTACTTAATTCACCAATCATAAAATTCGCTCTCTTACTGGGGAGAAGTGAGCAAGAGATGGAACGATTGTTCAGAAACACTATTTAGCAGAAGAATACATGTGAAAACTTGAAGAATAAAGAAAAAGAGATTTGTGCTTGGGGAGGGCAAAAAAAAGAATTCTGTTGTCGTTATATTAAGATTGAGATGGATATTACACATTCAAAAAGAAATGTCAAGTAGATGAGTTTGGAGGGTGGATACATCACGTGTACAGAAGGAATGTAAATGTCAATGGTGTAAGCATGGTGCTTCAAACATTGCAAACTATCCAGGGAGAGAGTTTAGAAAGAGAAAATAATATGCTGCCACAGACAGAATCTTAGGGCCATACAACTTTCAAAGTTGCTGAGAAGATAAGTCTAGAACAAAGGGGACCGAGAAGGAGAGGTAGAACTAAAACCAACACATTATGGTATTATGGAATCCAAGAGAAGATGTCATTAGAGAAAAGAGTTGTAAATGCACAGAATGTACATTTACAACATACGGGCCCTGATATCTTTAATGAAGGGATCCCAACAGAGCAATAGAGAAGGAGCATGCTTGTAGGTGGTTGCAGATAAAGTTAGAATGAAGATATAGAGACAGTCTCCCTCTCTATCTTTCTTTCTTTGTGGGTAGAACTGCAGGTTGGGACACCTGGGTGACTTGGTTAGTATAATCTGACTCCTGGTTTCAGCTCAGGTCATGATCTCAGGGTTGTGGGATCAAACCCTGCATAGGGCTCCATGCTCAGCAGGGACAGCTTGAGCATTCTCACTCTCTCTGCCCTCCCCCAACTCATGCTCTTTCTCTTTCTCTCTCCAAAATAAATGAACAAACAAGCAAATAAATCTTTAAAAAACAAAGTGCAGGACAATTGGGCTTTAGTTAAAGAAGGGTGTAGATAATAGAGACACATTTTTATTATTAGTTTTTCTTTCTTGTGAAGGCTTATTGAATGTAGTGACAATATTGTACTACATCACTCATTAGCTGGGTAAATAAGCAAGTTTTCTTAATATTCCATGGCCGGTTATTCCAACATAAGGTAGAAGTATTAAACACACCCATCTTGGGTTGCGAGAAGTAAAAGTATTAACACATATAAAGCATTTAGCATGGTGCGTGAGGCATAGAAGGAACCCATTAATCGTTAACTATTGTTATTTTTTATTACTACATCTTTGCATCCCCATACTCATCTCAGTACCTTCATGTACAAATATGTCCTATATAAATTATTATGAATCCATAACTATATGACTTATTGAATACCTTTTGCCTCTGGATTCAGTTTACAAAAGATCAGAGGAACCCACCTAATCTGTATCCAAGGCTGTGGCAATTGTTGTAGAACTCTAAAAACTGACTTAAAAATCATTGGATTTAAGATATAAAATGGGAGATTTATGACATATAAAATATACCTCACTAAAGCTGTTCAAAATCAGCTTAAATGAACAAGACCTATTTCCTATGCAGATGTAACTCGAATTATATACCTACTAAAGTAGGGTGAAGAGTGGTCCCGTTGCCCATGTTCCAGCAACCAGTTCTGATGGAAGATGAGTGATATTCTCAAAACACTTACTTTCCTTGCATAAAATTCAGTGTCTGTTTAAAATATTTTGGGGATATTTAAGTAGAATAGTTAATGACCAGTAATTTTTACAGGTTATTAATTTTTACATTTTAATAAGTGGGTTCTATACATCTATGCATCACAAAATATTATTTTAAGATACAGCATGATCATCTTTCCTAGAGGAACTCATTCATAATTTTAAAATAAAATCTAATGGAAAATATTAAAATTACATGTAGGAGTTGAATTGTAGTAATGTGTTTTATAGCTCCTGTGCTCTTAAAGTTGGCAAAATCCTTCATGGCAAACTAGGGAGCTTGGACATACTGAGTTTTCTTTGCATATCAGTTTTACTTAACACTATTGTTGGTGGTATTCTTGGGGCTACATATAAAATAATGATTTATTTAGACCTCATTTGATTCCAAGAAGGATTTAAAGTGGTTGTACCTAAATTATTGGAACATATATTCTGTTTTTGAATGACATGCTATTGAACCCATTCTCTGAAGCCATATCAAATCTTGAAATAATTTCTAAAGCGATGTACTTATTTGATACACTGAATTGTTTTGGTTTTAGTAGAAATCTCTAAAGTATAATTTTCTTTTATTTTCCTGTGAAAAAGGCAAATTCTGATAACCACTTATTCCTCAAGCATTACATCACACTTAATATTTCTTTTCTAAAACTAGAAGGTGTAGTATCATGTAATAGCAGTATAAACTACAGTTTAGAAACCCGGTTTTGAGATAAGCACAAATTTGTGTTCACAAGCTCAAGTTCACCATGAATTAGCTCTGTGAGCCTGGACAAGTTATTAAACTTTTTGAGTCTCTTTGTAATATACTCCTTGCAGGAACTATAATACCTAACTCACAGGATTATTACAACTATTAGTACAAAATATTGAACATAATATACATTACTTCACATAGTGTAAGGTACAGAAAAAGTACTCAATTAAAGTTAGCTTTAACAATGATGACAACAATTAAGAAAAAAGACTAGTCCTCATTTCCAACTTAATGATATGGGGAAAACTGTATTTAAAGGTTTACAGAAGTAATTCTCCATCTCTGTATCAGCTTGTCAACAGTCTCAATTTCCAAAAAATAATAATCTGAGCATTTGATAACATTCCAAATATTGAAGAAATATGGAAAATCAATTTTAGGCTCATTACAGAGATTATTCTGGGCATTCTTCACCAGATGATATTTTTCAACTTTTCAGTTGAAGCTTTTCATGTAAGAATATAAAAAGACCAGCAAGGGGCACCTCGGTGGCTCAGTCGGTTGGGTGTCGGACTCTCAGTTTTGGATCAGGTCATGATCTCAGGGTCTGAGATGGAGCCCCATGCAGAGCCCCACATCAGGCTCCATGTTCAGCAGGGAGTCTGATTGAGATTCTCTCCCTCTGTCCCTCCCTGCCCCACTCATGCATGCTCACTCTCACTCTCTCTCTCTCCCACATAAATAAATCTTTAAAAAACAACAAAACAAAACAAAAAAGACCAACAAGGTCACAGCAGTGGTCCAGAACAACATGTGTTCTAAATAAGTTTTTTCCAGACTCTGGCAAAAAGAAGGGGGAAATGGAGGAGAATAATGGTGAATGATGGTGGTAAGGTGGTGCATTACCATCATAATCTTTCATTTATTCCAAGTCATTTAATTTTAATGTACTGCTCACATATTAAGGGAAGGCTAATTTACTCACTGATGTTATCACAACAACTCAAAACAATCAGATTAATTTTTGCTTTGATTTAAAAATTAATTTATTCTTAGCATGATTCTCATGACTGTTATAAATAAGTAATTCATAAGACAAAATGATATTTTCCACATCATAGCTGAAAACGCACCTACACAAACAGATACACCTATGTCAGGCTAATTAGGTAAATTCAGCCAAATGAGGAGAAATTTTGAATTTTTTAGTTTGGATAAGAATTAACTACTCTAACTCTTCTAGGCAAACAAATAAAAATAGAACTGAACTCACACTCCTCTTTAAAGACATTTTAGATTTAATTTTTTCCTTCTTCCTTGATTTTGTTACTCAGTGTGCTACTTTTGTTCCAATAACTGACAAAGTAAGGTCCTTGAGAACATCAGAAGGTGTGAAACTCAAGGAACAAGCGGAGAGATTGACCATTGATGGAGGAAAAGGCATTGCCCCCACTGAAAGACGAGAGAAGAAAATTTAAGTTAAGCACAGAAATATTAGTATTTTCACTGGTTAAGGACTTCCCATCTGATGATCTTTCTTTTCCACTGAAATAGTCCTTCATTATCATGAAGCCACATAATCACGTATCTGAAGAAAATTGATTTATGTTTTGTTTCAGCTACTCACTCATTCTGCAAATAATTACTGAGTGTGTTAGGCACTGTGCTAATTGTTGGAGAGCAAGAAATGTAAACTAGGAACTTGCAGCCAGTAGGGAAGACTGACACTAAGGAAATCATCACCTAAATAAATGTACAGTTAAAATTTCATTTAAGATAGGATGCATGCAAAACTTCTTTGAGTAAGAGGAACTTCATGTGAAGCACGAAAATTGGGTAGTAATCACCAGTCTTGGCTCTGGCCAAAGGAATCATATGTGAAGACTGCAAAGCATGAAAAATCCTGACAAATTCAATGGAAGGAAAGATGCCAAAATGAGAGTGGGTGGGTTGGCGGGGAGCATGATAAGTGGAGAAAGGACCTGATTGAGTTTTTGGTGCTTTCAGATCATGCTAGACTCTGAAATGAATGTCAAAAGCTGGATTTTTTTTTAAATGTATCCTAATGGGAAATAACTTAGGGATTTATTTGTCTTATAAAACAGGAAGTCTTGGACATGGCAACAGCTCAATAAAGTCATCACAAATGCAGGCTTGTTTGCTCTCCATTCAACCACGTTGATTACGTAGGCTTTATATTTGTACCTTATACTTGAGAATGGGTGTTCCACTCCAATATTCACATGCTCCCTATGGCCGCCAGAGGAGGGATAAAATGGTAAACAAAGCCATGAGGTTTTTCTCTTTTACTTGGGGGAAACTATCCCCCAGTGATTCCACTTTCAATTCATTAACCAGAAACAGAGAAGGTGGGCTTGGAAATGGAGTAATATACATCTCCAACCTTTATGGCAGAAGAAAGAAAGAAGGAAGAGATATGAGAAGCTTTGGGTACCCGAATTTGCTGCTATTATTCCTTTTATTAATCAATTCCCTTCTTCCTAGAATGATACTTTATGTGGAATGCCATCATCTCCACCCTAAAGGAGCCAGCTCCAAAGTTTCTGGGTTTTTCAAAAATATTTTATTTATTTCTTTATTGGAGAAAAGGGGGGAGGAGGAGAGAGTGAGAGAGAGAGAGAGAGAGAGAGAGAGAGAGGCTGAGGGAGAAGCGGATTCCCTACTGAGCATTGAGCCCTGAGATCATGACCTGAGCCTAAGGCAGACGCTTAACCAACTGAGCCACCCAGGCTCCCCACCTCCAAAGTTTCATCACAGGATTGCATTCAGCTTGAAATCCAGAGTCTTTGTATTATGGACAGTTCTCTGAGTAAGGTCAAGATCCTGCTCCAGAAGGATCCCTTGGTCTTTTGAGTTCAACAGGTGAATCAGGTAGTTGAGGTTATGTTGGTTGAGTTGTCCTCAAAATCGTCACCTGCAGAGGGATGGGGAGGTGATGATGTCTTGTAGAGCAACTCTTCTTACATAATACAGCATCCACCTCTAGCACGGTCCTATCAGTTCGCCTTCTGAAAACAGAAATGATTTTAGAAACACATTTCCATGTCTTTCTTTTCATACCTCCTCCTCCCTATGTAGACAGCTCAAATGACATTCAGTTACTAGCCTTCCATATGTCTGTGATTTAATTATAATTCATACTGTCAGGGAGGGATGCTAAATCACAGAGGTCTGTCAGAGCATGCTGGCACAGCATGAGAATTTTCAATGTTCATCTTTTCTCTGACTTCAAATTTATACTAATGGCCATAATTTTTCAGGAAGCTTTCCTAAGTAGTATCGGCCACCAAGAATGAAAGAGAAATAAACTATATACTGCCTCAAGCAGAGAATGGCTGCTGTTAAGCCGCATGAACACGAACTTAAGATGCTCCATTCAAGCCTTATATGACAAAGATTTTTCTGTTCCATAAACTCATCCCATATGTCTCGTCCAACTTATCCTGTGTGTACAGGACCGTTAGCTGTCCTGCCATAAAGAGAGAAATTCAGAAATAGAACAACTTTGCATGAAACAAACCAGCTAAAAATACATTAATAGGAATGTCACTGAGAGGACAGACATTTTAAGAGCCTGAGCATTTCTTTGAACTGAATTATGTGTAACAGTACAGGAGAAAGGCATTTTTAAAGCCAAAATAGAATGTGTAGCACATTTAGACAGGAAAAAACTTGTTAAGATAGCATGCTAAGAGGTGCCACTTACCTGAATTCTCTTACTTACCCAGTTCTTGACTCTGATGGCGCAAATCTGGTCCATAGTCAGGTTTAACGTGCTTGTTCAGGATTTTATAAAGAATAGGATTTTCATTAGAAATAGACAAAGTCATACCATATAACGGGGATGATATAGAGATGTCTATTCTTCTGTCCATGTACACACGTACAAATACATTGAAACATAACAATCTCCACAAATTCCAAGGTCACCTGAAGAGCTGTGAAGATCTTTGGTCAGCATGGACACAGGAACACACCCAAGTGATTCTTTTCTCTCCATGTCCTACTGGCCCTATTGCATGTCCCACATATTTCTTCCCTAGAAAATCAACCTGGCGTGTTGTTTTTGTGTTGCCTCATCTTAAATGTCAGTTTCTACTTGAGAATTTTCTCAAATTTTACCAACACTACTCTGTTAGGAAGGTTTAGTTGCCAGTCGCCCCTCATAATCTGGCAGTTGCACTGAACAATGTAGACCTCAGCCTCTGACTGTCTCTCTGTCTCTCTATCTTGGTCTCTGTTCCCCCCTCCTATTGCTGAATGTGCTCTCTACTTCCATGCACTGAGTTTTCTGCTGTGCTGTGATGAAGGAAGGAGAATTTTCATGATTTCAGTGGGTGGCAATAGTCACTTCTAATTGGGGTCAGATTTGGCAAAGATTTTTCCATTAAATAGACGTGTGGGTGATATGATTCTTTCTGTGAAAATCCACTACACATCTACATCCATGATTTTAGAACATTTTCAGGAATGTTTTATTTTTGTTTTCAATTATTAAATGTTTCTCATTCTCATATATCCTGATAAATGAGATGCATTACACATCGCTCATGAGCAGACACACTAAAGTGCTTATCATATCCCACTCCTAGAGTCTGATGTGGGCCTTGTAAGCATTAAGGTGCTCATTAATGTCTATTAACTTGCAATAAGCTAACAAATTCAATGGACATATATACGATGTGCATTCAATTTTTCTCCTCTCACGAGAGTTGAATTTTGTGAAAAGAATGCTGAGATTCCAAATATTTGATACATGTCTTTGGTTAAATTAGGTTTCTCAATTTTAACAACAACAACAACAATGAAGTTTTAAAATATATGTTCCTTTTTTTCTTTATTTTTTATTTATTTATTTTTTTCTCACCATAGCACATACCCTCCCCAAGGTCCATCAAAATAAATAATATAATATAATAAAATAAAATATATGTTCCTTCTTTTGTGTTTGTTTTAAATTCTTGAGCTTGCATCTCATCATTTAAATAACTTTATTGAGATATATTTAACATATAAAATGCTATATATTTAAGATGTACAATTCGATGTTTTGATATACATATACGCGGTGAAAAGATCACCAAAAACTAACCTATCCATTACCTCTGCATAGCTACCATGATGTGTGTATGTGTGTGTTGTGTGTGTCGGGGGCGAGGGTTGAAGATTTAATTTGAGAACTATCCCCTTAGCAAATTTCAAGTATATAATACAATATCGTTAACTATCATCATCAGTCGGTACATTAGATGTTACGAACTCATTTATCTTGCATAACTAAAACTTTGAATTCTTTGACCAACTTCTCCTCATTTCTTCCTACATTCTGCCCCTGACATCCACCATTCTATTCTCTGCTTCCATGAGTTTGACTATTTGACATTCCACATGTAAATGAGATCATGCATTATTTCTTTTCCTTTGTCTGGCTTATTTCACTTTTCATAATGTCCTCCAGGTTCATCCATGTTCATTCATAAAATATAGTTTTTATAACTAAAGCTCTTTAATGATTTATTTTTCAAATAGAGAAACAATTATTAACCTTGATTAAAGAGTGAATGTTGAAGATTTCTAAGACTTGACTGATATAGGTCAGAAAAACATTTCTAAAGCTTCACTATTGAATTATTTGCAGGAGAGAATAAACCATACTCTATATGCCAATTGCAAGTATCAATTTTCTTTACTTCTTCAATTGTGTGTTATTTCCTATATATTTTGTATAATATTTTCTAATATTGTATTTGCCTTTTTAGTAATAAAATAATATTTTAAGTTATTAATTCTAGGTAAAGTAAATAACAGAAAACAAAAGTAAGTAAATATTTTCATGTTAATATTTTCTTATCTCAAATCTATGAATTTCAAAAGATTTTGTGTATATTGTCTGGGTTTAGGACATCTGACAGGACTCATAAACTTCAGGTTTCACATAATTTTTATTTGTGTATATCATATTTCTGCATAACATTGAAAGTACCCCTGATTGAGACACTTGGAATTAAAGAGGTATATTTCTCCTGATCAACTTTCCTGTTGAAGTTTAAATAAGAGTTTATCAGAGAAATCAGTGAGAAAAGGGCATTCTGGGCTGTAAAAAGGGTTGAGAGATTTGTGACAACAGTATTTATTCAAAGGGACGAAAAAGAGACAAGAAGGAGCCCCATTGTAGCGGGTGCCTTGCTAAAGCCTTTGGACTTTATCCTTTAGATAGCACAGAGCCTTTGAAAAACTTCAAAAAGGGACTTCCATGATATTGTTACTCTTTAGACTCATCTCTCAGTAGCAGTATGGAAGGTGTATTGAGCATGAGATGGAAAGGTAGGTACAGAAACTATTGTGATGTTTTAGATGAAGAGTAATAGCATGGTGACAAGGACTAGAATTCAAGACTTTTCAGAATATGGACATGACAGTCATGTAGGATTTCTTGAATATAGGCATGTGGAGAGAATGAAGTCTATAATGACTATTAGATTTTGGCTTGGCATATGGTATAACTATTAAGGAAAATAAGATGATTTGGAATTGAGGTAGAAAAGAAATTCAACCATGCTATACATACCAGTTTCTATTAAACTCATAACTGAGTTATAGAAACTCCTGAATTTTTAACAGAGGACTGAGAGTGTGAAAAATATCACTGCGTTGATGGATATCTTTTCTCTTATACTTTTGTTGTACTCATGAGACAACAAAAGATGGTAATGACTTAAAGATAAAAAAAGATTATGAGGCTAATCTTGTGAAATAAGGCTTAGTCTTCATATCAGACAACTCATACTTGAACTGCAGATCTATTACCTACTATATGACTCTTCAAAAGTTGTATAACTTAATCAGAATTCAGTTCTCTTGTATATAAAATCAATAAAATTGGGGCGCCTGTGTGGCTCAGTTGGTTAAAGCCTCTGCCTTCAGCTCAGGCCATGATCTCAGGGTCCTGGGATCGAGCCCCACATCAGGCTCTCTGCTCAGTGGGGAGCCTGCTTCCCCTTCTCTCTCTGCCTGCCTCTCTGCCTACTTGTGATCTCTCTCCTCTCTGTCAAATAAATAAATAAAATCTTTAAAAAAAATAAAATAAAATAAAATAAAATCAATAAAATTATGGTAACCTTATGACATTGATGCAAGGATGAAATAGGAAAACATGGTGAAATCATCCAGCCCAGGATTATACACATATAAGGGAACTTAATAAATGCTAATTTGCCAAAAATAAACATATTAATGGATATATGTTAGGAGATATTCATCTTAGTGCTTCATGAATTTGAGCATGAGTGGAAATAACCAGAACAGTTTCCATTTATTGAGTTACTAGTGTTGGCTAATAATTCTAAGAGATTATTTCTCTACATTAATTCAAATAAGCCTCACAATGGCCCTGTCGAGATAAATATTATTACTTCCATTTTATTAACTCTTCAGGTTATGAATATTCCAGTGCCATGAAAAAAAGCCCAGATCTGTCTAACTCTAGACCAAACCTGGTAACAATTTCTTACCTCAAAAATAAGGTTGTACCATGTATATCAGTGCAGAAAAGGGAAGAAGTAGCAGTATTGGGCAAATCACCCTAGAAATTACCAAAAGTTTTAATACCAATGACCTTATGTTACTATTACTCTGTTTCTGAAATCGCTGGTTTATAAATGACATCTAAACACAACCAAACTAAAACCAACCAACAAATCTGGTTTTTTTTCTGTCATTATGGAAAAGATTTAAAACTGATGTTGTAGCTGGGTATCTTTCAGAGTTTTATGAAATGTTGTCCTTTTCCCCATCGTCACTATTTTCCGTCTGTCTTTCATTAGTAACATGATTTTCAAAGACATTTATTTTATGTGCTGATTATGTTTCACCCTTCCCCGTGTTCCCCATTCCACCATGTAATCACTATCAATACCATACAGAAGTCACCAAAAGGAGGCAGAAGAGAAATAATATAAACTCCATGATGTTTTCAATGGTGCCATTTTAGGTAGATAAAGCCAAAGGAATGAATAGACTTCACAGAAACACACACAGCATAGGAAAGATAAGAAATGTCTGCTTTTAGGTCAAAATGTTTACAGCTAACAGCTGTCTGTATCAGCAACGCAGGACTGTTTAAAAGATACTGACTTTGGTGCTCAATTTGTATTACTGACTGGTTGTATTAATTTGGATCAGTTGCCATGGCTTTTTGAGTGCTAGCTTCCTCATCTGTAAAAATGAAAACAAAACAAAACAGTGAAATGAAAAAAGATTTTAATAACTATCTTATAAGATTATTGTGACTACTCTGTAACATAAATATATATCAAACCTTTGACATATGTAGTTAAAGGGTTTTTTTATTTTGAAAAATCAACCCCTTAAAGAAAAAAGAAAAAGAAAAAGAATTACTTCAATAAGTAACACATTTGTTTCCATAAGGTGATTAAAATATTTAGCGATGGTGGGGCGCCTGGGTGACTCAGTGGGTCAAGCATCTGCCTTTGGCTCAAGTCATGATCCCAGGACCCTGGTATGAAGCCCCATGTTGGGTTCCTTCCTCAGCAGAGAGTCTGCTTCTCCCTCTCCATCCCCCCACTCATTCTCTCTCTCTCTCTCTCTCTCTCTCTTGCTCATTCTCTCTCAAATAAGTAAATAAAATCTTTAAAATATTTGGCAATGGTGACAAAACTTAAATTGCACCATAGTCTCTTTCCAGGTTGTGTCCCAAGAAAGCAAAATAAGTAGTTGAAAAGCGATAGATTTAGTTCATCTGCTCTATGCAAAAAAGGTTTGCCTATTTTGTTTAATTCACTTGGTGTGGGTTTAGAGTCTGTTTCTAGATCAGTATTGTTAAACTGTCAATCAATAAAGTTAATCTTTCCCTCTTCTTGGAAATACATTGTCCAAGTCTATGTACGCAGGTCAACCAGGCTACATTTTTCCAGGTACAAGAGGTGGAATCCTTCAATGTATCCGCTAAGGCCAGAGTCCTAATGCCTTATGAGGACAAAAGCTCTCTGCATCCGGGCCTCAGTCAGCCTATCTATCGTGATAACCTGAGGCCACCTCTCCAACCACTGTCCTCATATACCCAGTGTTATTGGCACACTAAAGTACACTGGTTTTTCAAAATGATTCTTTCCCTTTTCCTTCCTCTCCTTGAGGAGTCCAGCCCTGGACCCAAATCCAGTCTGTGATCTTTCAGGACCAATCATAGGCAATTGCAAGGTATTGCCCAGCGGAACTCATGGGGTGAAAGCTGCCCTCCCTCACCAGACTTGGTGCACAGCCAGCCCACTGCCGTGTCTGCATTGAGAATTGGTCAAGGACTCATTCTCTCCCCAGGCTGGCTTATACACATTCGCAGGCACAGCTGTATTCCTACCTCACCTACTGTCATTGGGAGACATTTAATGGGTGGGGAGTCAGCTGAGGCACTTTTTAGGCACCTGTGCTTAAATTTCATTGAGGGGGCCTTGGGCCTTGACTAAAACATTCTTCTCAGCTCTAACTCAGTACTTCTCCATCCTTAGTCCTTCCACATCCCCTGCCCCTACCCTTAGCCCTGCAGGCCCATAAAAAGGCATTCTTTTTCTTACTTCCAATTGGACTTCTTGTCCTAATTGACACCTAGAGGCTAGCTCCTTATGTGCCTAGAAAAGTCTTTTATATGTGGCAAGACACAATAAAGTATTCTCACTTGGGTCTTCTCTCCTCTGACTCAGAGGAAATTCAATCAACCCCTACATTATAAATGTATTTTTGTCCTACACGTACCTCTACATCTACATTATTATCATTTCTCATATGCCTTTAAAATTGCATGCTCTTTGGTTTTCTTTGCCTAAGAGACCATGAGGCTTTGGAGAAAATAAACTGTCATATTTATTTCCCCTTATAAACTGTGACAATGTGTGATACATTAGGTGAATAATACAAGTGTTCAATGAGCCAACCTTATCAAAATCTAGCGAATGTTTTAATATCTGGTTCTTATAAAGATGTGCATATCTTGCTTTGCTTTGTATAGTTTTAAAAAGATGTTTAGGATATGAAAATAACATTATGTAACACCTAATAGCTAACATTATCACAAAATAAAATGTTTAAAGAAAAATAATTTCCCAAATAACAAAGGCTTGCATCATTAAATGTTATTTCCTTTTAGTTTTAAGCATTTATTCAAAGGACGGCATTCAAATTCTATTGCCTAAATCCTTTTTTTAATAACTCACTGATATGTATTTAGATAACCATCAATTTATATTCACATTTACTTCCTCACATAAATATGACAAAAATGCTCTTTGCAGTTTAAAATATCTCCAATTCTGAACTGTTCATAAATACTCCAGTTGCTACTTTTGATACAATGGACTGGTTATAAAAACTAAAATACAATTTTTATGTTATGTAGCTATGAAATGAAATGGAAATAATTTACTCATAAGAGTTATATATGCCCGCTATTCAAAAAACACTCTCAAGTATTAAAATGTCATTCCACTTAAATTTTTACAAAAGTATAGTTCCAAAAATAAACTGATCAACTGATAAAGAAAGCTAGTTAGTTTAAAAATCTATTAAGAGATAAAAAAAAATGGCCCAAAACACTTGATATGATTGGATATTCAGGAACATTCTCATCTGACTGTGGAATTACTTCTAAAGACTCTTCTCTTCTACTTCTAGGATGTGGCCAGGTGCGTCATAATCCAGCCCCAGAGGAATCGTAACAGGAAGAAAACCCAGGTAAATAAGAAATTCTCATTGCTAGTGGAAAAGTGGATGGCTGAGAAAGCTCATGAAGAGTTATCTGAAGAATGTGTGTCCAGTCAGCTTTTGGGATGGAGCTCCTCTTCTTACAAGCAATCCCCTTGGATCTACTACTAATGAAGCCCTCAGATTGGGGCCGGGGGGAAGGGCAGGAGGAACAACCCCTTAGACACTCTTTACAGTATTAGTCCAGAGGAAAGAAAAGCTCTCCATTGAAATGTAGGGAACACACAGAGAAAGAACATGGCCAACTATTCTACTTTAAAAACCATCTTGTAATTTGAATGATTTCTTTATTCTAATGACTGCATCATTCATATATTGTTACCCATCGGTTCATCTTGTTCTGGGTGTTTAAGTCTTTCCCAGTTCATTTGCAATCACCTTGCCTTTTTAAATAGCATTTACAGATTCATTTTTTTCGGAGACTTACAATGATTATAATAATTATTAACAACATTCGAGTGTAATATAAAAATGCCTGGACAAGCAGTTGTTTCTAAGTGAGATATACTAGACACTAGGAAGTCATTGCATCCAATAAATACAGACAGATGAGCAAAAAAGTTAAAAAGAAAGGAATGAATTACATCATCCAATTGGTTAAAAACATTGAATGGCCATGGTTGCAAAGAAGGCTAGATGAAGTAAGATTCTAGATAGAGAAGAGCTCCCCCTCGCTGAGCTGAGGTGGTTGGCCATTTTCATCCAATGGAGAACTTTCCTCTGGTTCTGGTGAAGGCCAAGGATCTGGTTCCATGCCCATAACAGAAAGGTTCTGCTAGGGAAAATAGACAACAATGGGCCTTGCCTCAGAGCTGCAGGGCTCGTAACCTGAAGAACAGAAAACTCACACTTTCTTCTCCCCTGCTATGTTTTGCCAAATGCTGGGGCCAGGTATGAATGAGGCAGTCTGGAAAAGCAAAATGAAATCCTCTAGTTTTTTGATGCTTAAGGGACAAAACACCACAAACAAGTTGCCCCCACACAGAATCTGCCAGATTTTTCACCTGAACAGGAAAGCAAGCTAAAAAGAGCTAAACTCAAAATATCTGGAGGGACAAACTTCCAGGCCAGATGAGAGAGGGACATTATATGTCAGGAGGAAGCCAAATGAAAATGAACAAAAACAAAACAAAAACAGAACAGAGAAAAATCCCAGCGTCTCACAGTATGAGAAACACTATCTTTTTAGCTCTTTGTGTTTCCATTAACTTTGAAACTTTTTCAGTCATTCTTTATTCCAATGTCTTTCTCCGCGCCCGCCCCCACCATTTGTAGGATTCCAATGGCAGATGGTGGACATATTCTGTGCCACATGCCACTATGTCTATTTTATTTTCAATTTTTAATGTCTGTGTTCAAGTTTGCATAGTTTATATAGTCAGAAAATCAAGCTCACTCTATGTTGTTGTTTTCTGCAGTGTCCGATCAGTTCTTAAGCCAATCCAAGAGATGTTTTCATTTCAGTGACTGTACTTTTCAACTCCAGGTGTTCCATTTGATTGGCTATGTATCTCCCATGAATTTGCCTACATATACTTATATGAGTATATTTATGATGTTAGTGTTATTGAAGCATAAATCTATATCTACATATAGATTTTTAAGAGAGGGAGAGAGAGAGCACTCACGTGCACGGGAAGGGGGGAGGGAGAGAGGGAGAGAGAATCGTAAGCAGACTCCATGCCCAGTGAGGAGCCCAACACCGGGCTCAATCTCAAAACCCTGAGATCATGACCTGAGCTGAAATCAAGAGTCAGACGCTTACTCAACAGAGCCAGGCGCCCTTAGTGAATATATTTTTGATAGTTATTTTTATTTTTATTTATTTTTTGATAGTTATTTTTAAATCCTTATCTGTTAATTCTGTCACCAATTTTGATTGTAAGCCTACTTCTTTTGTCTGATTTTCCCCCACTTGCTTTTGGGTCATAACTTCTTGCTTCTCTGTATTTCTAACTTTTGACTGAATGCTTACCATTGTGAATTTTGATCGTTCAGAAGTAGATTTTGTTTTCTTTCTTTGAGTTCTGCCATACTTTGTTCTGCTTAGTAGCTCATTATTTGTAGGTAGTTTGATTATTGCTGTTTTGAAGCTTTTATAGGTCTCTGTTCTGGGGTTCATTTAGCCCTATGGCTGAAGCACAGTCCTCATGAGAAATCTCCTAAATGCCCTGGGTGTTTAAGAAGATCGCTTTACTCTTGTTACGCCAAACTCAAATATTTCTCAGCAGTATGCAAGGTCTAAAAACTGTGCTGTTTATAGTTCATCAGTACCTCTTTGCTTGGCCTTCTGGAATTCCAGCTCCTGCATAAACAAGTTAGTATTCCACAGCAGCATCAAGGGACTTGAGTAGTATTTCTGGGGTTCTTTCCTATAGAGTTCCATCATCTCATGTTTTCTATTCCACATAATCAAGTCACCTCATCCTCTGCAAAATTCAATCTCTTTCTCCTTAACTCTGGGAGATGGCTTTGTTCAGCCTGTGATCTTCCCATGCTGCACTCCAGAAGTGCACCAAGGGTGGAGGCTGGGTTGGTCACAGCGCTCCCCTCTTTATTTTATCCCCAGTGTTCTCTGTACTGCCTGCTAGCAAAGTCTTAAAACTTTGTTTCATATGCTATGTTCAGTTCATATTTGTGCATAGTATAAGGGCAAGCGCAATCCAAGATGAGGCCAGATTTGAAATTCTGATTCCTTCTTAATGTTCCACATCAGCTTTATCAGTAACTCTGTAAATAACAAGACTTATTTTTTCCTAATATGGACCATCAGAATTTTAATTTAAATTGTTGGGATGTGTCAGCTTTTTGTACTCACTGAAATTAACTCTAAGTCTATTTGTGCTCCATGGTTTTTTTTTTAAGTTTTTATTTAAATTCCAGTTAGTTAACATACAGTGTAAATTAGTTTCAGGTGTACAATGTAGTGATTCAGCACTTCCAAACACCACCCAGTGCTCATCGCGGCAAGTGCACCCTTTCCTCCCCATCACCTGTTTCCCCCAGCCCCCTACCTATCTCCCCTCTGGTAATTATCAGTGTGTTCTCTTTAGTAAAGAGTCTTTTTGGGGGCAACTGGGTGGCCCATTTAATTAGCCAACTCTGGCTTTGGCTGAGATTGTGATCTCAAGGTCATGAGCCCCACATAGTGCCTGCACTCAGCCGGAAGTCGGCTTGAAGATTCTCTCTCCCTCTGCCCTCTCCTTGCTCACATACTCTCTCTCTCAAATAAATAAGTAAATCTTTAAAAAAGGAGTCTGTTTCTAGATGTTGGTGAGGATGTGGAGAAAGGGAGCCCTCTCACACTGTTGGTGGGAGTGCAAACTGGTGTAGCTACTATGGAAGACAGCCTGAAGTTTCCTCAAAAAGTTAAAAAAAAGAACTATGATCTAGTGATTGTACTAAAGGAATACAAAAATACTAACTCAGTGTTTATAGCAGTATTATCTACAATAATGGAAGCAGTCCAAGTGTCCATTGACTGATAAATGAGTAAGAAGTGGTATATATATATTTCTCACCCACAAAAAAAAGAATGAAATCTTGCCATTTGCAATGACATAGATGGAGCTAGAGAGTATTACGCTAAGAGAAATAAGACAGTCAGAAAATGACAAATACCATAGTTTTTTTAATTTACAGGAGCCATGCTTTTAACTCAACACTGTGCTCTACTAAAATTTGTTTTCATAATATCAATACAAAAATAAGTATATATGCTTTTTAACTGAGTTTACAACATTTACAATAAAGTCGACTATTTAATCTTTTCAAGAAAAAATTCAAAAAGTGTTACTTGGATTTCACGAGCCATTTGAAAAGACAAATTAAACCATTATTAGAATTAATTATTTATTTTATTTGAAGTGTCTAGTGACACTAGTATCATTTAACTGTTTATGAAGTCTCTCTTTTGCTAATAGACCCAAAATAATAATTTTTATTTCTACCTAGGACAATCCAAAATGGACAAAATTTGTTCAGAAATGCTTTTAATTTCAATGCAAAGGCATGCTTCATTAGAATAAAATGTAAATGCATATTCTGAAATTCTACATGTTAAAAAACTCTACATGTACATCTTTTAGGACATCTTGTTAAAGCGTCTACTAATTCTAAAGGAGATGCTGATGTTTTTCAGCAGGGTTGTGTCTAATGGTTTTCGTATCATCAGTAATAAACACTGTAACTCCACTATGGAAGGTAAATTCAACTTGTATTTTGTGCAAGCTATAGATTCATTATCTGCTCTTAAATTCAATTCTTATTTTTTATTAAATATTTACTTAATTTGACCACTGCTGTTGAAAGCTATAGTGCTCTTATCTAAAACTTTTATTGTAAAATACATAGGCAATTAATAAATAAATAAAAAGAACTGCCAAACAAGATCAATCAATCAATATATACTTTCACTGCACATTACATGAAATTCTAGGTTACTCTCTGTAGGTCTCTGGATGTACCACTCAGCCCCTGCTTGTTGCACATGCTTTCTGTGTTATTAATCTTCAATTTGCCTTATTTCCCACTGACTACATTAAAATGAAAGCTTAGTTTTGCTGGAAGGCTAAGGCATCAGCTATGACAAAGCTGGCTGGTACACGTGATATCTGGCAGGCCATAGTATTGAATACTTTCTCTATTACTGCCCAAGACCAGAAAGGATTCTCTGTCCATAATTGTTAGTGTCTGAGTACTCTGCATTTTTTTTTTTTACATGGAAGCCAGCATGCTGTCTAGAAAGGAAGGTATAGGTTAGACGGCCTGCAAAAGTTTCCTGAAAACAGAGTTGAGTTACTATTGGTCATTTTTCAGATTAAACTGTGTTCCAAAGAGTAAGTCCTTTTACTGAGCATAGATCTGATGAATGAATAGATGGCAAGGAACTTCTCCAAATCCACCTTAGCTTACCTTAATGCAAATTTTAATTATAATATTTTATGTTAAAATTAAAAATCTGGAATAAATTATAACAAAGATGGAATGCCAGTAGGATAGGCTTACCAGAACTTTCCTCAGCAAAGTAGGCATATAGCCACCCTGTCTTAGAGATGCTCCCTCATCACCACTGAGCAGCTTACTCAATTGTTTAAGCTATTTTCCTGGAGTTCTGTTAATTTTTCTATTATGCTTAGACTACCCTAAGTTCTTAATAAATACTGAATCAGGGGAAAATACTTACAACAAAACTTACGTAGCTTCAAAATGTACGAGAACTATGACATTTTAGAGAGTCATTTAATTAGCAGCATTGATGTGCACTCCAATTTGCATTTCAAGTGAATCCCCAGAAAACACATATGCAAATTAAATAATTCAATAAAGTAGTTTTGATGTACGTCGAATTGGTTTAGGTGAAATAGAAGAAAATAATAGTATAATAAACAGTCCTTAATAACTGGGGTTGTGTATGTGAAATGGCATTTGACCAATATACCATCGCATAATTAGTGCCATGGATTGGAAAATAAAAGATTCGGTGTGCACAAAGGACGTTAGAGGAAACTTTATAGAAGGGGCTTGGTCTGGGATTTGAGAGAGAAAAGCCTTCTAAGAAGACATTCTATACGCTAGAGAAAGTGCACAAGGTTAGGATGGGACTGTGCCTGACGTGGGCTGGAGATGTTGGTAGAACAGTTCAGCTGAGGCACAGAAGGTGCCCATAGAAGAGCAGACGGTGGAAAGTAACCAGAGTCAGGGTGTTAATGCCCTTGAAAAGCAAGTTTACAAGTGGAGACTTCAACTTGGTGAAAACCGTGGAAATACTATGAAAAAAGAATAAAAGTTCTAAAAGTAGTTTCAGAATAAATTTGAGGAAAGGGTTATTAAATTTGAGCTGGGTGAAGGATTCTTTCAATTGCAAGTGTCAGAAAACCAGGCTCAAACTGGCTTATGGAGTAAGTGAATTTATCAGGTTATTGCAAATGGAAAATCCAGAAGCAGAGCTGTCTTCAGGCATGTTCGGTAAAGGAATTAACTCCAGTTGTCTAACATTCTGTGTCCTGTTATGTTGGCTTGACTTTTTAATTGTGTGACTATGTTCTTGGTGACAATACCACTGCCAGTAGTAATTGGAACTATCAGGTTTCTTGTCTTTGTCCAACTATTGAACTTTACATTAATTGGTCTAACCTGAACCATAACTATGGGCATGAAAATTCCATGTGTTGATTGGCATAGGACTGGGTTATCATCTATCCTTAAAACAACATCTTGGCAAAAGAAGATTCCACTTATTGGCTTCCAAAATTCAGAGTTCCTTGGCTTTTTTTTATCTTATTTTATTTTATTTATTTGAGAGAGAGAGAGCGAGAGAGCGCACCAGAGGGGGTGGGAGGGGCAGAGGGAGAAGTAGAGGGACAAGCAGACTCCTCACAGAGCATGGATCCCAACTGGGGGCTCCATCCCAGGACTCTGAGATCAGAACTGAAGTCAGATGTTTAACCGACTGAGGTTAAGGCACCCTGTCAAGTTTCCTTTCCAAATCACAGAGCTAAAAATAAACCCAGATACTATTATTAGGAAGGGGCTACAAATAGTATCCACCTCTTCTATAAGTTGTGGGAACAGAATAGATCCTGATTTTTTTCTATATAGTCTTATTGTGCTGGTGATTACAGATTAGCAGTTATATATTTATATTAAATTGTTAAAATTTATAAGAATAAATATACTTGTATCAATCTTTCAGTCTTGCAACTATATTTTATGATAAAGATGACTAAAAAGAAACTAAATTAATCGTTTCAGAGATTTTATGGGTATGAAAAAAATTAGATATTTTCTGATCCATGACACAAATTATAATTAAATTCCAGTAACATAAGACAGGTCAATGAAATCCTTGGCATATTCACTGAAACACTAAATAAAGTATGACTTCCCCATATGACCAAGGGTAAACCATCAGGGCATTGCTTCTTAGTATTAGAAGAATCGGTCTTGTAAAACTTCTTTCTTCATCTACTTCATTTTTAATACAAACCCAATTAAAATAAGGAATGAGAAGAAATTGTGTGAATTTGTAAACAGTATATGACAGGCATGCTTATGTGTAATCACATCTAATTCACCTAACAACCTTACAAGTCATCGCAGGGGAGATAACTATTCACAGAGAGGGGCTAAGTAATTTGCACGTTTCTCATGAATTTGCAAGTGGAGGAGCCAGGGTCTTAAGCCAAATAGGATACCTGAGAAGGCAATTCCTATCCTACTTGTTGCTTTGATTTAATTTTTGGTTTTCAATGGATACATTCAAAGTCAGCCTAGTTAATTTCTTAATGAAGAATGTCTAGGTGACTGCCTTTTGGGTCTACTCTAGTACATGTCTTCCAATAAGTAGAGCTGACATTTCTTGTTTGCATTCTTTTCACAGCAGCATGACCACATTTCTGCTGTTGATAAAGGTATCAGGTAAGACCTGCTTTTCCCATGGACAGATCTGGTCTTGTGTGTAATTAACAAAACAGTGTTAGAATTGTTATATCTACGTGTCAATATTCCCTTACCTTTTCCCGGCAATCTTTTCATAGATCCCCGAATTCAACTGACTTCTTTACTCTACAATCAGATTAAAGATGAAAAGGCCAACATTTGTGGCTAGGAGTAGTAAGAGTCTGGTTTATAGTCACAACAAGGATTAAATGACTGATAACATGTTTTCCTAAATGCATATTTAAACAGGCTATATAAACCAGGGAGTGATAGTAAATTGGGAAGAAAAAGGAAAGGATTAAGTTTGCTACAGAGGAAGGAAATCCTCAGAGGAGAAAGACTGAGAATAGTAAGATCTCTCTTGCCTCCAATTATCTCTTATGTTGGGGAGGTAAGTGGGAAAAAATGCCGGCTATTTGTCTCTTAAATTTAACTGTCAAAGTCAGACTATATGAATTATTTTCTTAATTTAGGGTCTGTCTTCCTTTCTGTTATACATATATTTTCTAGAACCTACAAAATCTGCCTTTTATACCTCTTTGAAAATACAAACGTTCGTAGTGTTCTTTCATAATAATTTCTGTACTGAAATTATTGGCTGTGGCATTTTTAAAGAAAATGATGAGAGGTTTAACAAATTAATTTTTTTTCACTTAAATGCCTCTTCTGAGGAAAGTAGAGCTGTGTGTGTGTCCTACCTCTCCCACTTTGTGTTTCTCTATAGAGAATGTAAAGCCCATGGCTGTTTGTGCTTCTAGTTGCTAAGAGGAAACAAGAAGAGTTTCTCTGACTAACAAGGTCACCTAATCATCTCCAGCAATCAAAGGATTTGTAAATGTCAGTGCACTTGTTCGCATACTTCCAGCTGCTAAGACAACTGTGATTACTTTGTCTGAGTGCTAAGTTTTTTCTTTCTCTGACCTCTAAACTCTAAGTGTTTGAAGACCACTGGAGAACTGAAAGCTGGAATTTCCCCCAAGGAAGTTGCTCAATCAAACCCATTCAATGTGTTTATATCCATGTTAGTTTAACCACTTGCTGTGTTACCTTTAAAACACATCTTCTCTTAAAGTGCTTACTTTTGTCTTTAAAGTTGGTTGAGTTCTTGACAACTTGAGTAGAAAATTACAGCCTCTGTTTTCTAATTAAATAACAAGCCCAGTTTAATTTTCTTCAGCAGATACGTATTGAATTCGACACTCCCTATGTATCACATTGTCTAAGATAATGTGCTCATGCAGGTATATTGAGGGATCTTTTTGACTTTAATCAGGTTTCTATTGTTTTAAGGACCTTACGAGCCTTCTGGACGAGACAAAACTGACCAGTTCAGCCCGGTATTCTGTGTTCAAGCTGACAATTAGGTAGTTTGCATACAGTAGTTATAACCATCCAAACCAGAGTATTATATGTGCAAATACATCATATAAAGTGGAAAGAGAATTAGAGACACAACTTTGTTTTGTTTGGTGAAAAGGGATAATTTGCGTGTCTTATTATGTGGGGTCATCAAAATTGACCTTTATCTTTGCTTCTAGAGAACTTATGATAGTGTCAACCAGTGAACTGGAAAAATAATCTATTAATTAGAGCAATATGCCTACAGTCACACTGATATGATAATCATAGAATAATAACCATGTAAAGTATCAACCAATTGACAGCATATTTGATATGGAAAGAAGGCAGGGTAAATAATTGCTTTTTGGCAAACAGGCATAGAACAAGACTTCTCGGATCAAACTAAGAATTTTATCTACCCTAAAATAGGTGAGATGAATAGACATAAGAAAAAAAAGTCCCACCCATGCTAACCATCATCCTCACAGCAGATCACCTTCAGCATACCTTCATATTTGAAGGCGACTACTTTGAAACAGATAGATTCATACAGCAAATAGCGGAAAAGTAACTAGAAAGTCACAGATTGAATGACAGTCCCAGCAGAAGGAGGAGGATACCACACTGTAGGAGAGAAGACTCAGGGTTATTTCCAAACCATTGTCTTTTTAAAAAATTTTTATTTAAATTCCAATTAGTTAACATACAGTATGATTACTAGTTTCAAGTACACAATATAGTGATTCAAAACTTCCATAGAACACCAGTGCCCAGAGCGCCTGGGTGGCTCAGTGGGTTAAAGCCTCTGCCTTTGGCTCAGGTCATGATCTTAGGGTCCTGGGATCGAGCCCCACATCGGGCTCTCTGCTCAGCAGGGAGCCTGCTTCCCCTTCTCTCTCTGCCTACTTGTGATCTCTCTCCTCTCTGTCCAATAAATAAATAAAACCTTTAAAAAAAAAAAAAGAACACCAGTGCCCATCACAACAGGTGCATTTTTAGACATGTTCTATTATTTATATTTGAATTAATACGGTACCTGGTGTGAAGTCATATTGAATTCAAGGTGTAGTGTTTTCTTACCAGGATATATTGCCTAAATATCCAGAATAACTATTGGAGGGGGATGTGATGAAAGGACTCGTTAGCATGTAGCAGGTGGCTACATTGGTTTTGGAAAGTAAATGAAGAGTTTTATGAATTGGTTGACTATTTGAAGGTTAAAATGGCCTTCAACCCCCTGCTATTCTACAGGGAAGAGAAGGCCAAGAAAGTTGCTTGGATACCAACAAAGGGATATTCTCCAGCAGCCATTTCAGATGTGACAAGGGGAAATAATGGAGAAGGAGAAACCTCACAAAGATACAGCATTCTGCTTGACATGGTGACAGGCGAGGGCAATTGACTTCTCTCTCTTTGGAGTACCAGGAAGTTTGTTTTTATTCAGGGAAGAAAGTGAGCAAAGTGTGTTGCAACCCAAAAGGTGGAATATGGTTTGCTAAATATTTCCAACTGTCTGTTCTCTGGAGATACAATAGAATTTCACCTCCTAGAACCTATTGTGTAGAATGGGGCCACATTAGTAAGTGATTAGTAGACAAATTAATAACATATCATTTCTGGGACATTTTAATTGCATATCCCCATTATAGGTCAGAGCATTTGAGTGCAATGTAAGATCATTCATCCACATTTTTACTTTTTCTGTCTAGCATATAGCCAGTGTTAACATTCAGCATAGCGCTTGCTGCTCTGTTAGGTTCCTAAATGATTGCAACAAGCAGATATTTTCTCCTAACTCTTATGGATAAGAATTTATAGTGAGAAATGAATCTTTGTTACTTAAAAATGTAAGTTGTTTATCCAATATTAAGTATTGGATTGACTGGATTATGTTTTTGAGGTTGCTGGTTGTTTTAGTGAA
Source organism: Potos flavus (assembly GCA_028534135.1). Taxonomy (NCBI): domain Eukaryota; kingdom Metazoa; phylum Chordata; class Mammalia; order Carnivora; family Procyonidae; genus Potos; species Potos flavus. The sequence goes on along the minus strand of CM052885.1, from coordinate 8,006,537 downwards.
ATATAGCATAGGCTGACCACTAAGTAAGCTATCCAGTTATTTTTGTTTTCCCCACTGGCTATGACAAGTCATCCGGGGGGGGGGGGTTCTGTTGTTTGCGTTATCCTCAATCTCCCATAGTCTTAGCTGAAACTTTGAACATCTTGCTGGTTTCTGTTCTCCTTCATCTGCTGCTGATAACTCTATCTTTATCATGACGAGTCCTTGAAACTTCTTCACATTGAGTCTTTCTTATCCTAAATACAAAGATTCTACTGTTTCAGAGGCTTTCTCTTAGCATCCCTATGACAAAATTTCTTCATCTGTAAATAAGGGCAATAAAAATTCATCTTCTTCAGAGTAGTTAGAGGGATTACAAAAATAGATATTAAGAATTTAGATATTTCTGTTGATGTTCTCACCATCACCACCACCTTACTATCAGCATCTTCATTATCTTTGCAATCTATGGCAGACATGGAAAAGTTTCAGATGATTTCCTGTACCATGTTCAGAACTATTGGATCACCTAGGCCTTCTTTCCTTAAGCATTTCATTCAGATACTGTGATTATTCCATCCTAATTTAACCAATTTTGCATTCTCTCTAGGTTTTACCTTGTAAAGGAAGCACAAACTTCATATCTTCCAGGATACTTCCAAACTTATCTATGAATTGCCATTCACATTCTTGCCCATCTCTTTGGATTTGACTAAATAAATCAAAGCCAAAGATTGTAATTATCATACTCACTATATCTAAATTCTACCCAAGACCGCTCTGACTCTCATTCCCCCAACACATGCTTGGAAGTTAAACCTTTTCCTTCTTGAGGTAGGAAAATGATAGTGTTATCAGGAATTCTTCTTAATTTTACGGTTTGAGAGCCATATAGTCTGAGACCTTCCGAGTTTCATCTCAATATACCATGTCCTTCTTTTTGAATTAAAAATAAACCACCCAAATAAAAAATAGCATATCGAAAGCACTACCATTTCTGCCAAGGGCTTAAAAAATACACGTTGAAATTCAAAACTGAGAAGTAATTTCTTTATTAGATTGGATCATCACTTTTCCTGGGACAATACATGAACTGGCTTAATGTGTGACAGATCATGGAAAAAAGAACAAAGTGGAAAAGTAACACTTCAGTTTACAATCTTCAGATTATATCTTGCAAAACTAACAATACTTAAAAGGCTGTGGTTTGGAAGGGTGGTTGGGTTTTCCTGGCTAGGGAAAATATTTAATAATCTATACCAACACCCTAAATTTGCTGTTGTTAATTGGGAAAACTGCATGCTGACAAAAGTGTCTACTACACTCTGTTTCTAAGGTATGTATCTAACCTCACTGCCTTATACGCTGGATCCAGGTACAAGCACTTCCAACCACTCATGGACAGCCTTTCCTATGTTTTGTTTCCCTTCCCTGAAAGAGAATGAATGGAAATGGGAGTCCCAAAGCTTCACTGGTTCTTGTCTTATTGCTCCCTATTTGTTTAATGACTGATTACCTATTTCTTGCCAGAACTAATGCTATCTCACCTGTTTTGTCTTTTCACACGGATACATGTTTATTCCCTTATCTAGTTGTTACATCTATTTTCCATGTCATCAAGTTATGTATTTTAAATCTCATAATGCACTCAGTAAATAGTTACTTACGGAGCTCTTTGATTTTGCATCCTTAAATTCAGAGATGATGCCTTGTATGTTGGCAGCCCAGAAAGTATCCAAATCCCTACGTTAACATTAAAAATGCTCAAATATATTTGCCATTAGAATTTCCCAAGCAACACTAGCAAAAACATTTAGAACATATTATATACTAATAGAAAGCTACCACCAAGAAGAAAAGAAGAATTTTTCCTTTTATGGGTTTTTTGTTTGTTTGTTTTATGTTTGTTTGTTTGTTTTTTTGCCTAGCAGTATAATATGAATATATTTCAAAAATATATCCAAAACTTTAAACTTTTATGATCATCCTTTTGGTAACTTACACTCTTCATATTATGGGTTTTCAAATTTCTGGATTCTCTTCAGCCAGGCTTCCTAGATTAATGGAAGATTTCCATAGATAGGTCTTGTTGCAACTAATGACAGCTATAAAAATTAATCCCAAAACTGCTTCTGTTGGCACATCTATTAAAAGCCTGCATTTTTGATGATAACTCAACTAAGTTTTTCTCCCATAATTGGAAATGTGATGACAAAATGGCTTAGACAACATAACTGCAAATATTTCCCCTCCGATAGCTCTGTATCGTTTTAAGATTATAGGCAGAGGCAAAGGGAAAAGCGAGGATGCCAATGTTTCAGTGGCTTTTTGTTTCATAAAAATGAATTGTGTGTGCTTCAATGTACATTAAAATAATAGCCCAGCTGTTATTTGCACACATTTCATAAAAGGTGACAGAAAGTTTTAAAAATACGAAATTACCTGAGAGTTAAAACCAATCCTGTGAATCGATGATAACTAGAAAAAGTTTCTGGCAGCACATCTCTGGTTTGCAGCATCTATTCAGCCAAGATCTGAACCACAGAACCATTATGGAAAGAAATACAAGTTGGTGAAAGAAGCTTTTTTTTCCCCTAATATATCAAGCACTGTTTATAGAAAGGGATGATCTAGTTCTTTCTCTTGAGATAGATATTCCAGAAGAGGAGACTTTCCCTATCCATGAACCACCCTCTTTGATTAGCCTGATAGCAAGAGCTCATACCCACCAGGCCATGGTGTGGTCTAGAATCTCTCTCTGCTTCTGGAACATATTTTGGTGTCTCTCTCTGAACAGAGAAGACACCTTTATATAGAATATGAATAATTTAGAGAGCACCATGAACTTTTCAGTTTCACAAACACTGAATTAATTCTTCTTAATCCCTGCTTCTTCTCATCATGGTTTCACAACTCCAAATTTGGGCAAGCGAGTCTGAGTGGAGAGTCTGGGTCATATGCCTGTTCTCTATGGCGGGGATACTGGAAAAGCAAGAACAAGGCATTTCAGTTCCTATTGAGGGAGAGAGGATTTGCTGCCACTGAGCTTCATGATACAGAAAATTTTCTCTGCATTGGAAGGAGTTCAGATACTCAGCAACCTTCATCCCCCAAATGACAAGTGTCAGGTAAAGAGGTTCAGAAAATAAGCTCTGAAATGACTCAAACTTGGGTTTAAATTGCAGCTCTTAAGTTCATTACTCTGGGAAAACTCTTACGTCCTCTCTGACCATCAGTTCTTTAACTGGTAAAATGGGGAACCCTCTTCCTTCATCTGTGAATTCACTGTTATATTTAAAAGAATGTAAATAAAGTGTATAACTGCATCTGAAATACAGTAGATACTCAATCAGAGACAACTGCTTATAATGACACAAAAGGCTCTACTTTTCTCTTGAGATTTGAGGGGAGATGTTGGGGATTGTGATAAATGGCAACAGAATCCTTAATGCCTAAAGTGCTAAAAGAAATGGTAATCATTTTGGGGAAGTTCCTTCTTAAACTAGCTCCCTTCCACAAGAATCATATTCATATGAAACAAACAAAAAAAAAAGGCACTTGGGCAAGAATGCTGGAAAATGGCTTAAAGTCAAGAATAATTTTTTCACTTGTTCAAAGTATCAGTAGCAGCCTTAGAACTGAGTGAAACCAACTCCTCTGACCTCAGGATGGTTTGCTTTATACTTTATACAACATATTATATTGGCTTGTGTCTAAAATAATTAGAAGGTAAACAGATCACACCAACGGTTAGAGGTACATTTTCAAAATCTAGAACGGGTCTGACCTTTCATTGATGATTTGACATTTGCTAACATTTTTATGCACTGGTAAATTATTAGAAATTCTTAAAGTTTAGGTCATCCACATCTTGATATTTATGAAATGCATTTTGTTATAAAGTGACGTTTCCTCAAATTGTCACTGTTTTAAAGAACAGGTTTGATGTTAAAATTAATTATACCTAAACTATAAAACTGGGTGGCACAACACTCAGCATGAGGCTGCTGTGGCCTCAGTAAGAACCGCCATTTAACTTTAGATGGAAAGCCAAGAAACTTGTCCACATGTCGCTACTTCCCGATTACTTGGACGTGAACATTTTAGTGGACAAAATGCAGTATCGCTGATCTCACTGACATCAGTCTACATATATCATTACATCATTATATCTCCAAAAGCACATACACTAAATCGTAAAAAAAAAAAAAATACTGCATTTCATTGATTTTAATTATTAGTATTCGAATACATAAATTATTATGCCAATTCTTATTAGACTTGATTCAGAAAAATTTGCCAGCATCTTCGAACACTTTATATACTTGTGATTTCTGAAAAAGCTATCATTCTATTTATTACAGCCAATTCATTTTCAGTAGGGAGCTAATAGTATTGCTCAATTCATTAATAACTAGATCTAAAAATTTGCTTTGCTCTATTGTTTTCAGTCTTCCTTTGTTCACTTTCCATATTTGTTCCACTTTATTTATTTACTTCCCATATTTGTTTTGTGTCCTTCCTCTCTACTCTGTATAGTCTATGTAGGTATGTCATACATATATGTACACACGACAAAGTACTTGTATATTTTGAATATACAATGGTATAAACACAGACAATCATCATCATTATGTGCATTATTATCATTAAATGGGGTTTGCACATTGCTCTCTATCTGGGGCTTTGCTACCTTAAATGAAACACATTCTCTCAAACATATTTGCTAATATTCTTAGTCCGTGCTACATACAATACACCAGCTTTGTGTGAATTCAGACAAGTTTCTTACCCCTTCATGGCCTCATGTGATCATTTGTAAAAATGCAGTAATTAAGATTTATGCCTCACATGCTTGTGCAAATAAGGTAATTATATCCTACATACACTACTTAGTCCCTTGCTAACTCCTTGCTTAGCAAATAGTATGTGTTCAATAAATACAGTCTGCAATTTCTAATTCTAAATTTCATGAATTTGATGAAGCAGATTCTTCATTCTATCTCTGATCTCTGTGTCAGACCTTAATTATACTATCTGTATGGAAACTAGCCTTATAAGAATAATCTCCTGCCACTGCTTCTACTCAGGCAGTAGTTGTCATATTTTGGATTTCACAAACAGTTAATTAAAATCTAGAACTTCTGGGGTGCCTGGGTGGTTCAATCAGTTACGAGACCGACTCTGAATTTCAGCTCAGGCCATGATCTCAGGATTGTGAGATTGAGCCCTGTGTCAGGCTCCCCACTCAGTGTGAAGTCAGCTTAAGATTCTCTCTCCCTCTTCTTCTGCCCCTCCCCTCTACACATGTTCTCTTTCTCTGAAAATAAACAAATAAATCTTTTTAAAAACCTAGAAACTGTTATATATTTTCCATATGTATAATTTTTTCAACTAATGTATTTTCTACTCGCACATATTCAAACTACCACCTTCATCTCTGATGTTCAAAAAAGAACCAAGGAATAAATGATAGCCAATTTAGTTTCTGTCTATAAGAGCAGAAGATCTAGTAGGCACACATAAAAGTTTTCATGTGTACAAGTCTCTGGAATAAAACTATCACCTGTATAAATACAATGATGGGCTCAGAGCAAAGCAAATAATGGATATTTTATCATGGACTACAGTGTGCTCAAACTGAATTGGAAAGAATAACAAATTAGTAGTAGATATTATGCTGCTGAGATGTCTCTCATAGTCAAATTTCATCTTGGAAAGCGACTCACATGATAGCAGTCTTGTGGGGGGGGGAAGCACACATATCTAGCAATATTTGTTTTTCATTTTTTTTTAAACAAAATTAAAAGTTCTAATTAGGAAACCACATAATGGACAATGGAGAAAGAAGAGAACAGCTAAAATTCTAGTAAGTGAATTAATTTTTTTTCTCAATGTTGGTATACTGGGCACTTGAAAAGAAATCAATATAGCTTTCTCAGTAAAGTAACTGAAAATTATCTAAAAACACCCTGACAATCCATTGAGAGCTTTTATTGTTAAAAAAAAAAGTCAGCTAATGTTAAGATAATATTGAAAATACCCGTAAAAGATTAAATTCTGGCATGTCAGCCGGAGGAGCTCCACATATCCACTTTCAAGTAAAACTGGTGAGAATCATTTTAAAAAGAAAAAAAAAAGTATTTAAAGCCTCTGGAAGTAGCCCTAATGTAGTAGAGCAAATGAAGCAACATCTACTCAAGGAAATCTACAAAAATACTGTAAGAAAAGCAGGAGTCTGATACTTGAGCCAAGACTACACCCTTCCTCCTCCCTCCCAGTGGAGCTTCTTTTGTCTCTTTATATTTGTTTGTATTTTCCAGGATTTTATACAAATAAAATAATACACAATACATACTTTTGTAACTGGCTTCTTTAACTCAGTAAATTAATTCTGAGATACATCCATGGAAGAAGTATCATTCACGCACCTGTTTTCATTGTTGCATAATGTTTTATTGTTTAGATATGTCACATTCTGTTTATTCTTTCACGGGGACATTTAGCTTGTTTCTAGCTTTTCGCTACTGTGAATAAAACTCCTATTAACACTTGTGTATGAATCTTTATGTGGATATATTTGTTTTTTCATTTTGCTTAGGTATATTAATGGGAGTGAAATGACTGAACCATAAAGTAGATGTAACTGTATGTCCAAACTTAAAAGAAATTTCCCAAAGTTTTCTAAATGGCTTTATTATTTTACATTTGCATAATTAATGATGAGAGCTCCAGTTACTCCAGATCCTTACCAAAACTTTCTCATTTTTTTCAGTCTTTTAAAAATTTCAGTCATTCCATAAGGTGTTATTTCATTGTGGTATTAATTGGCTTCCCCTGATGACTAATTACATGGATTTTACGTGCTTATTGGCCATTCATATCTCTTTACAAAGTCTGTTGAAATACTTTACCCATTTTGTAAGTTGAGTTGTTTGTCATCTTATTATTGAGTTACAAGAATTCTTTATCTATTTATGATACAAGTCTTTTCCAATATGTGTTGTAATATTTTCTCCAAGTGTCCAGTTTACCTTTTCATTTTTTAATGGTGAATATCAAAGAGCAAATCTTTAAAATATTTTTGATATTCAATTTTTTCTTTTTTAATTTTAGTTCATGCATATTTGTCCTACAAAGATTTTTTTGGTGCAGTTGTGATGATTTTCAGTCACTTTCTTCTAGAAGACTTTAGTTTTTTATATTATATTTGTTAACATGATCATAGGGCTAGTCACTAATATAAAACAATAATAGTTGTTACTACTATCTCGTAACTGTGTACTAGGTACCAGGCACTGTACTAAAGAACATAGGTGCTAAAGGGATGTAAAGAAACTTAGAAAAGAAACTTATATAATCAGATAATCCTTTCCTAGGAGGTAATATCTAAGCTGAGCAATTAGGAAATAATGGAATTTAAACAAAGAAGAACAGGTGAAGATTAAGCATTAGACATAGTGAACACCAGTTGCAAATGGCAAGAGAGGAAAGTGCATGACAGTGTTGGAAAGGCAATTTTAGCTTGATTGAATCTTAGCATGTAAGAGAGTGTCAGCTGAGAGACAACTGTGGAATGATTAAGAAGGGCTGGATCATAAAACTTCTTACATCCTGTGACGTGGGATGGAGACTACTCTGAGCACAATGAGAAACTATGTATTTTGGGTTTGGGTTTTTTTTTGTGGCCTTTTTAAGTTTTTATTTTAATTCCAGTTAGTTAACATACAGTGTTATACCATTAACATGATTTGAACAGGAAAAGAATCTATTACATTTTAATTTGGGGGAAAAAAACACACTAGCTGGCATGTGCCGAATTCATTTGAGACAGAATAATAGTTAAGGGGTTGTTCTAATAACCAAAAGAGGGAAGATAGGAGACCTGAAATGGAGTATTGAGATAATTTTGAGAGATGGAAAGGAGACCAAATTGGCTAAATTTAGTCATTGATTCAATGCGTTCATTAGGCAAAGGGATGAATAAAAGTTGGTGTGCAGGTATCTGGCTTGAGTAAATATGTGAATGTTTCCAATGTCTAACAATATAGAAAACAAAGAACAAGACAATAACTTGAGAGGGAAACTTCATTGTTTTATCATGTTTGAGATAACAATAACATATATTTATGGTGTTGATTAAATACTTGATAGCATAGGTCAGGAACATAGAACAATACACGTAAATTTAGGAAGTCTTAAACTTATCAGCGGTGTTTCATTCAATAAGAGAACATATTTTTTTTGTATTGTGTTAGTCACCATACAGTACATCATTACTTTTTGATGTCGTGTTCCATGATTCACTGTTTGTGTATAACACCCAGTGCTCTAGGCAATACGTGCCCTCCTTAATACCCATCACCAAGCTCATCCATCCCCCCAACCCTCTCCCTTCTAAAACTCTCAGTTTGTTTCCCAGAGTCCAGAGTCTCTCATGGACCGTCTCCTCCTCTGATTTTTCCTCCTTCATTTTTCCCTTCCTTCTCCTAATGTCCTCCATGCTATTCCTTATGTTCCGCAAATAAGTGAAACCATACGATAATCGGCTTTCTCTGTTTGACTTATTTCATTCAGCATAATCTCCTCCATTCCCATCCAAGCAATGGAATATTATTCAGCCATCAGGAAGGAAGAGAACATATGATTATATGGGGGAAGATTATTAGTATCCCTTTGCTTGAGCATCAGAGCACCCTGAGCTTACATATATTATATCGATCTGGTGATAAGTGTCTACTCATCTGTTCACACTTACTCTTTTAGTCTGTGGTTGAGAGTCAGAACTACGGCTCCTCATCATTATATTCCAAGTCATGAAACATAACAGGCATTTATTATTATTTATGACACAAATAAATAGAGAGTAAATGAATGAATATATTAATAAATCCATGAATAAATAAGATGTGAAGATTTCAAAATGCCCTTCTTATGTCCTAGCCTCAAAAGTCCCAGAGCATGCTATCAGTCAAGTCATAATTATCATACCTACTCATTGTGAGTCCAACAAAATACAGTCCTTATATATTTAGAAAAAGGAAATGTCACTATCTAGGTGATAAGCATTATCATGATTGCTGGAAAGTGGTTTTCTGGCCTCCTTGGCAGCTGCTTCTGGAAGACAAGTACATTTGGCCATTACTCAATGATGCACCTTTCAGTAAGTGATTACTTCAATTAAAATAAATACAAGTCACTTTTAAAATTCACTGTACCATTTCTCATTGATTTTATGGTGCAAGATAAATATACAATGTAGAAAGGCTTGGGTTAATCATCTTAGAATGAAATTTATATGCCAAAGAAATAGATCTACAAACGTGAAAACTTCATTTACAGTGTTCTGATTACATGGCTAAGGAAAGAACCTATTACATCGAATATATTATATTAAGAGGTGAATAAATATTTATAAGTTGATAAATGAAAAATAATTGCATGAATGAAGTAATTATATCTAAGAGCTGGGTCATATCAGACCAGACAGTAGCAACCCAAAATCCATACTCCTCCTTTTAATATATTACATATATATTATGTAAATAAATGGATGCTAATCTTACATGATTTTTAACAGCCCTTTTCCATGTGCCCTCCCACTCACTACTAATTACGATAAAATGTCTTTCAGTAAGCACTTTGTGTTGATTCTTAACCAGTGCTATTTGCAATATAGTCTATAAACTATACCAGCTCTCAAAAGGTTGATTTCCAATCTGTAATGAAGGGAATATACAAGTCAAGAGTGTTAAGAATTCTTTACAGGAATTTTCCTTTTTGGTGATGAAGTAATCAGTTCTTTATTTTCATTATAGTTTACAAAAGGATTGGAATGCAAAATTTTGAAATTGTAAATAAAATACGTTTCTTCACCACAGACAATGTGAAAAGTGATATATCTAGTCAACAATTTATACATTAAATGCACTCTTGTCTTTTTCTTAGTGGAACTTGTACTTCTTGTTCTTAAACAACTACTACACTCAACAATTTGCTTTTATTATATTTCAATGTTAGTAGAATGTAATTTTATTTCTATTCTTATAATGGATGCATTTTATTCTGTTGTATAAGTATATTATATATATACTATAATTCTTTTATTGAATAAAAATTCAGATTCTTTCTTTTTTTGAATAATGCAATAAAAACCTTTCTACATATATCTTTATATGTACATGTGAGCTGTACTTAGGACAGATTTGTAAAAGCATAATTACCAGCTCAGTATATGTGCATAATTAAAGTTCAACTGTATAATGACCAGTTTTCTTCCAAAAAGACTTGTTTAAATGTCTTTCTCTTCTACTTCTGACTATGGCAAATTAGTTTACAGGAAAAAAACTTCCCACCAGGAAGAATTAGAAACTAAATAGAATTTTAAAAATCTGATTGAAGGCACTGAAGAGAAATCAAGGCAGCCAGAAAAGTCAGGGAGTCATTTCATCTCTCTGCGAACACCCAGGATAAACAGCTCATTGATGGGATTCCTCACATTCTACAGGCATTTTTCCTCTTGCAATACTATCTGATTCATCAATGGGGAAAAAAAAGTATAATATGTATTGTTTTTCCCCCAGTGGTCATGATTTTGAGTCAAAATGAAAACTAATGTTCACCCATAGCTCATTAGAGAAGAGAATATTATATGAATCCAGAGTCTGCCACTTACTAGTTCTTGAAGAGTTGGCCAATTTCCTTCCACTCTTGAAATCTCATCTTTCTTCCTTAAAAAATGTGAATAGTGACATCTAACTTACAAAAGTCTTAGGAACACATATGAGATTAAAAGTTTTAAAAGTTTTTAGCCCCAAGAATAGTGGCCACTCAGATATTAATGTACTTTCTCATCAATTTTCTAGTTTCCTTTGACTTTGTTCAAAATGATTTTAAGTCATCTTTCTCTCTGCAAGGCAGTGAGCTGAACATCATTGCTTTATTATATCAACTGCTTAGGAAGGAATAATAAGTTAAAATGCCTGCCTGGCTTAGATGCTTTCTCTGCAAGAAGCCTGCGTACTCATTCTTGGTGAGATGTCTGTTCCTTGGGTCAATAATGGATTCGGTCTCCCCTGGGTTTAGTCACTTGCCACAGGTCTGATGCAGCTTGGGCTTTGATGCCAGTAGTTCAATGTATTGCTTTCATGCTCTGATTCCAGGTAGAATTCCTATTTCTCCCTTTGTAATCCGAGATTGTGGAATCAAGGAATATGTATACATCTGCAAGGTTATGCACATACTTATACTTACCCATGTGCAGCTGGTAATGTATAATGGACATTTCTCCAGCCCCACAACCATGAGGACAGTAGGAAGCTTCAGGGGTCTTTGCAAACCCTCCTAACTATTCCCTACCCAGGAAAGCCTGTTGCTCTTGTCTTGCGAGTCCCCATCTTCTGTTAAAACCTTTAGTTAGACAGTGGTTTCCTAGGATCTTGAAGCAGCATGTATTTGTTCCCGGGGAATTAGAGAGATCACAACCTATACCACTAGTCCATTCCTAGGCAAGTTATATGCCTTCTGACTTCCTAGTTCCATTTTGAAGCAACACATACATGGTTGCCCTTCGTGCAGACCCTCTTGCAAGGCACTGGGATGGTTCACTCACTGGTGGAGGCAATGAAATTGGCTCAAGGAGTAAAATCATTTAGTCTATTTTTAATTCCTGCACTTCCAATGGCTGTCACCTTCTTTAATATATCCCCCACAATATCGTTTCTCCTGCCCTCAATTCTACAAGGTCAATTGAGTTTCTTCCATCCCTTTGAACACTAACTTTCATTCCTATCTTATTCCAGAGAATCACAATACTTACCATTTTGACCTAAAAAACCTCAGTCAACATTCCCATGTTCTATCAGCAAATAGAAATAAAAAATCCTTTTTAAGGTGAAATTGTGCACAGTATGTATAATAACCATACTTTGACCACTGCTGAATTAGTTATAGTTGCTGATCTGCTCTAGGGAAAAGAAGGTTATCAAGTAAAGATGTCACTTTCTTTTCCGGTCTTTCCATTTCTACTCTGTAATACTTTATGTGTTCACTGCCTATGGTCTCCAGGAAGCTGCCATTAAGGATTTCTGTTTGTTTTGATTTGAAGTGAGGAGAGCGCTATGGATGAATGGCTTTATGAGGTCCTATCACAGAGGATGGAATTTAGACAATGGAGAAAAATAATCCCCAATATTACCCTCTTCTGAACTCTGAGAACTATTTCCCCAAGTGAAGTTTGGAAATAAAGTACAGAAATCATTTGAAAATATTCTGAGTCAAAAGGGGAAGAATAGTGCAGTCTGTCAGTTGCAGCATCTAAGTTAGTTTTATTCATTGTCATCTGAGACCCATCAGTTTAATTGTGAGGGGCAGTAGGGACTCAGGCTAGGAAAAGACTCTGGAACTGACTGCTTCCCTAGAATTCCAGCACTTCCACTCACCAGCTGTTTGACAAATACCGTCTCCACACCTCTAGGGCTTGATGGTGGCATTTTTAAAATAAGATTATACGAGTAGCTATACAATACAGGGCTGTTTTTTTTTTTAAGATTTTATTTATTTATTTGACAGAGAGAGAAAAGCAAGAGAGGGAACAGAAGCAGAGGGAGTGGGAGAGGGAAAAGCAGGCTTCCCGCTGAGCAGAGAACCTGATGCGGGGCTCGATCCCAGGATCCTGGGGTCATGACCTGAGCCGAAGGCAGATGCTTAACCATCTGAGCCACCCAGATGCCCATATAGGGCTGTTTTTTAGAGATTAAATGAGCTACTGCATTTAAAGTACATAAAACAGTACCTGGCACATAGTAAGGGCTCCATCAGTAATAGATATAATTTAGCCCAAAAAAGGGGTATTACAGAATTCACTTATGATATGAATATTGTCCAGTTCACTAATATCTGTCATTTAATATGATTCGCATTGTAAAATATTTGAGTTTTTTTCAAATTGATATAATGTGTGAGGAAGGAAAATGGATCTAAGAAGATGCATTAGAGATAACATGCTGTGTTATTATTTTGTGTGTCTGAATGTGGCAACATAGTAGTAGGATTGTTGCTCTGACTTGGATGGGTTCATTTGCCTACACAGCCCTTGTGCATTTGAAAATGTGCATCACACAGGTATGTATATTTATCGGATGCAGGTAAACAAGCCTCAGGACGGAGTGATTTATTTCTGTCACACTTTTTATCCTTTAAAAATACCTATGGAACTCTACCCTGTCAGGAGACATTCTACAGGGCGTCACACTCAAGGACTGTCCTCATCTAACCCTTCCACAATATCTGTGCTTGTATAATTTCTTGCAAAATTTACGTTTCAGTTGACAACGCCAAAGAAGCTTCACTTACAACCAACAGGCTTGTTATTACACATTTTATTTTATTGTAATCTTCTGATCCATACTCATTTTTATAAGATGATATATTGCTCAGTAATAAATTTTTAATATCTGGATTCCTGTGTGACTGTCAGCTGTTGATGGCAGTGACTTTATTAACATCTAGACAATTTGTATTAAGTCAAGGTATAGGGTGGATATCCTTCCCCCATATTTCTTAGACTCTAAAAGTCTTGAATATTCTTTACTATATAAATAATTTCAAACAGTAAGAAATAATAGTTTTACCCAAACAAAAGAATAATAGTAGAAATAGATGTTATATGTACGCATGTGCGCACACACATACACATACATGTGCATACAAATATGTACCTAAAACATTTATGTAAGGATATGTATGTCTATGTGAGTCTATGTATTTATATATGAAACATACTTGATGCATATGTGTGTCTATGTGTATATATATAATAGTTCAGAAATAATAAGCAGAAATAATAAAATGTAGCTTTTTGAATTTTCCCCAAGTGAATATATTTTGTAAAAATCACCCAGGTCAAGCAACAGAGCCTTACTAGCTGCCTGCAAGCCCCCTCGAGCTCTCTTCAATTCCCTAAGCTCCAAGGATAACTGCAATTCTAGTTTCAAAATCACAGGTTAATTTTCGTTTTTCTCAGTTGTTTTTTTTTTTCTTTCCACTCTGTGAAGCTTCAGAATTTACACCCAGCCATGCTGGGGCAGGAGAGGATATGCTCAAGACCCCTCAACTTCCCATTTTAGTCTCTTCAGTCCTTGAAGATCACAATAGCTTGGCTGGTTTCTTGATTCCCCAGCAGTACTTCTCCGCTGGGGCTGAAGTTCAGATGTGTAGCTTCCAGCCTTGCACTCAGAATCAGTAAATACGCTCTGAGAAATGCCTGCACAGAGCCAGGCGACTTCCCCTGACTCTCCCCTCACACGCATCTTAGCCCTCTCCACTCATTTTTTCTTCACAGCTCTCCAATGCCACCAACACTTGATAAATTGTGTTTTATTCAGCGTTTCTTGGTTGTTCTTGATGGGAGCACTGTTCCTTTATAAGATACTTTATCTTACTCAGAAAACCAGAATAAAATATATGTAATGTAATTTTGAGACCTACATTCTATTTCACAGTATGAACATTTATTTATGGTTGTGGTCAGAACCAGCAATAATATGGAAGATAAAACTAACTTAAAGAGGAGGTGATTAATTCAGCCTGGTCTAAAATAATTAACTGAAATATTAAGATGGGTAAGGAAAGATGGTGATAAAATATCGATTGTGCGGGATTCTTGATTAGAGATAAAGTAAAATTCCCATTCTCTTATTCTAAGGCAAGGAAACTCTAAATCTGCTGGATTTTGCTAATGAATGTTTCTGCTCGGGTATTTTTCTCCAAGGTTAAGGCAGCACTCCCTGAAGATCAGGTGCAGCTAACAGCTGTAATTTTAGTCCACACACCTATATCAGAGCTTGGGCAGAATTATATTTTGTTTTTGCATTTAAAATTTTAAACATGAGATGTCACCTGATACCTGTTAGAATGCTACTATCAAAAAACAAGAAATAGCATGTATTGGTGAGGTTGCAGAGAAAAGAACACTGTTGCATACTGTTGGAGGGGTTGTAAATTCAGCCACTTTGGAAAACAGTACAGAGTTTCCTCCAAAAATTTAAAATAGAACCACCATATGATTCAGCAATTCCACTTCTGGGTATTCATTGGAAGAAAATGAGAACACTACCTCGTAAAGAGATTCGTGCTCCTATGTTCATTGCAGCCCTATTTATAATAGTCAGAATATGAAAACAACCTCAGTGTTCATCAATGAATGAATGGATAAAGAAAATGTGGTGTGTGCACAATGGAATAGTATTTAGCCATAAAAAGAATGAAACCTTGCTATTTGAGACAACACGGATGGACCGCGCTAAGTGACACAAGTCAGACAGCAAAGACAGATACCATATGATCTCACTTAAATATAGAATCTAAATAAATAAATAAATATATAAATAACCAAGTCCATCAGTACAGAGAACAGATCGATGGTTGCCAGATGGGGCAAATGGGTGAAAGGAGTAAAAAAGGTGCAAAATTCCAACTATAAAATAAGTAAGTCATGGAGGCATCAAGTACAGCATGGTGACTATAGTTAATAATACTGTGTTGCATATGTGAAAATTGCTAAGAGAACAGATCTTAAAGTTCTCATCGCAAGAAAAACCATTCTGTAACTGTGTATGGTGATGAATTTTCACTAGACTTATTGCCGTGATTATTTCCCAATATATACAAATACCAAATCGTTATGTTGTACACCTGAAACTAATATAATGTTTATGTCCATTATACCTCAATATAAATAAAAGCAAGAATTTTGAAAAAAGAAAAGAAAAAAAAAAACCTTGTAAACTCACATTCCAGGATGCTATTATCAGAACTTGTTAACTATCAGAGCCATAAAGACTGGTCTGTGTTCTAGATGAGAAAAGGACATGTGTGATATACTGGTTATGGATTTACTGCCTCTCATCTGCAGTCACACTCCTTTTACTCACTATGTAACAGTTGTTTCTTTCTCTTGCTGTGCTAATAATTTAAGGATTTTTTTAAAAAATATTTTTATTTATTTATCTGAGAGAGAGAGCAAGCATGAATGGGGAGGAGAGGCAGAGGGAGAAGCAGACTCCCCACTGAGCGGGGAGCCCCGCATGGGGCTTAATCCCAGGACCCCGAGATCATGACCTGAACTGAAGGCAGAGGCGTAACCAACTGAGCCACCCAGGCGCCCCCACAGTTTCAGAATTTTTTTCTTTGCCAGCTGGCTGGATCTTGAGCTTCGTCCCTACCGAGTGCTGGACAGTCAGTGCAGGAGGGAAGGGTTTTGCTTACTGGTTCTGGTGTGGTCATCAAGCAGGCTCCTGACGTGCACCTGTGACTCCTTCAGAGCTTGGCTCCTGCAGACAATCAGCGTCTCCAGCCTTCCTCTCCTACCCACGTGGCTTCCTCAGTGCCCAGTGCCTAGAGCACGGATGACTTCTCCAACACCAGGTTCTGGCGGTGTGGATGTTTTCTCCGGCACTCGGCTCCTTCAGTGCATAGCAGTCAACAGTGCCTGGTGGCCATAGTTTTTCCCAGAAACTCAGAGGCCGACCATCCTGGTTTCCTCAGGACTGAGGAGATCCATGGGATACAGGACTTTCTCTTTTAAAATTGGGACATTCTCAGACAAACCATGACAAGTTGGTCATTCTCTGGACAAATCACCTTCCCCAGATGGTTTAGTAGCCTCCGGTGAGACAGCTTCCCATACTCAAGGTATACTCAAGCTCTGACAACATGGAATTCAGTGACTTCTCTGCCACCCAGAAGACCACAGTTACCAGAGTTGTGATCTACCCTAAGGTTTGGATCTCGGACTCGGGGTTCGCTGGTGGAGGCTCTTCCGCAGGCACACCACCTCAGTCCAAGGCTAGTGGTTGCTGCTTACATTCACTATTCCTGTATTGTTTAGAATTCTCTTTACTTCTTATAAGCCAATGCTTCATTACTCCAATTTCCTGTTACAGTTAATAATGCTTTAAATGAAATTTCCCCATTCAAATTTCTATGCTGTGTCTGTTTCATATTTGTACCCAGACTGATACGTATGGCACATTCAGATTCTAAATAGCACTTAAAACATCACCTGGCACATAAAAGGTGTTAAATACATATTTGTTTATATATTAACATTTATGTTGTATTGGTATAAAAATTATGCCAGTACCTCTCTCACAGAATTGGATGATAGAAATCCATTGGGAAAAAAATTTTCATGAAAAAATAGAACTTTTTCTAATCAGATAATATTAAACTGGACAGAAGAATATAAAAGATTTCTATCCTGTTACATTCTAGAAGCACCATGGGGGATGAAATTTGGGTCAGAGTCTGAAATAATAAAAACTTCCTGCCTGAATATATTGTGGAGTAGAGGCTTCCAGTAACCTATGGTTGTTGTTAGTATTTGGGGGGATGAAATGAAGAATAATTTTCCTAATTAATAAAATTTATGGCCTTCCTGGAGTCACCCAGGTTCACAAAGCCTAAAATAAGATTTACATTTTCAAAACTGGTAAGCTTAGGATTTGGAACATTACCACTCCTATCAGTGAGAGTTAATCACAACATCGCAATATAGAAACCATCACCTTAATGAGTAGTTTCAAGATTCGGATGTTATAAGAGAAACAGGTCATACTGATCAGGGAAATTTTATGCTCCCTTTGAATTATTTACCCCCTCTAGAGTGCACTTAATTCCTTCAATACTCATCACTGAGCTTGCAGTTCTTAACAAGAAGAACTACATTGATTTTTTTCTAGCGCTACTGATAGATCGTTCCCTATTGTTACAGATATTACAAAGGTCTGCCCTTTGTTTGGGGAATGCCTTGACTTATTACTGTATTCATGCTCTTTCTTCTTATGTTTGAGATTATGACTCAACATCATTTACTTCCCATATGCCAGATGTATTGTCTTTTGTGGCTTGATGTTTTGAAAAGCATTGTTTTCTAAGTTTGGTCCAGTTTTTTCACTGTATCAGGTTAGAGTATAAATCTGGTCTCTGTTCTTCAATCTTATTTGAAAGCTTATTTGGAACCTAGTCAAGATTTTTGACTATTATTATATTACTGGGGGATTGGAAATATGGCTTTACTTTTAAATTACTTTTCAATTCATACAAACCTGATACCCTTAGATTAAGCCACACACTCACATGAATGGAGCAAAGCAACCTAACACACATGAGTAGTGATCCAGAGT
This sequence comes from Potos flavus, assembly GCA_028534135.1. NCBI lineage: Eukaryota > Metazoa > Chordata > Mammalia > Carnivora > Procyonidae > Potos > Potos flavus. Next base: position 7,988,373 of record CM052885.1, on the reverse strand, counting down.
ACAAATCGTTTGGAAGTTTTGGTTAGTAAACCTATCTTTCAAGCAAGTTTTTAAAATGATTGTACATGAAGCTGAAGCTAGGCATATGTCTAGGTAAATTGGCACTGAAGTTTCTGACATTCACCTCAAGAGGGACCTTCCTGCATTCTCCATTAGGAAGATGAAAAAATGATTTCAAGATCCAACACCAGCTCAGCCATGAGATATGGGAAGTTCAGCATCATATATTTTCAGAACTTACTTGTTTCCTATGATTCAGACTGTTTTGTCATATCTTAGAAATCAAAGAAAGGGGAAAATCTGCTTTTTTTTTTCCCGTGCTCTTTATTTGTCAAGATTTGTATGGCCAATTCAATGTTGGTATCATAAGTTGTGGTGACAGACAGACTGAAGAGACAGCAGCCAGATTCTCAGTGACTGAAGGACCCAACAAGGGAGTTTTAACTTTATTACTTCCATTGTGAGAACTCTGATACCATCCAAGGAGAGGAACTGGAATGTCCAGGCTGTCTTGAAAGATGAATTTGCCAACAATCTTTTTAGGTTTATTACTTTTCAAAGACCAAATGAGATATTTTAAAGCTACTTTTCTTCTGAGAAAGGGATAGCTTGAACCATAAGTCTCAGCAAGCCAAACCTGGGGAAAATTAGCTCTCTGATAAATACGTCTGCTAATGTGTTTAGCAAAACAATTTTTTCCACATTGAAGGTATGCATAGTCAAAATACCACAAATGGCATAGGATTCATATTCCAAGTGAGTTTGCTCTTTTAGGCACTGACTATTTCCCAAGTTCACAGCAGTAGTAAGTACTTGATTTACAAGTTTTTCAAGTCTACTGTTATAATTGTGGCAAAGTTTCAAGTCGCAGCAAGTATAAGTGAAACACAAACAACCATAACAACAACACATTTTTGAGAATTCAAGTGGTTTTTTATTTAGTGTCAAAAAAAATGAATGGATGCATGGTTATTATTTGGAAATGAGTACTAAGAAATGCATTATGGAGGTCAGGGTTAATTTAATTAAAATATTTAGAGATTACTATTTTGGAAAGGTATCTGCATGCTTATGTTTATTGAAGCATTATTTACAATAGTCAAGATACAGAAATAACCTAAGTGTCCATTAATAGATGAATGGATAAAGAAAATGTGGTATACAAATGAGAGAGGAGAAATAACAACCAACACCACAGAAATACAAACAATTATGAAAGAATATTATGAAACACTATATGCCAACAAATTGGACAAACTAAAAAAACTGGATAAATTCCTAGAAACATATAAATTACCAAGACTGAAACAGGAAGAAATCGAAAGTCCGAACAGATTGATAACCCACAAAGAAATTGAGTCAGTAAGCAAAAATTCCCAACAAACAGAAGTCCAAGACCAGATGGTCCACAGGCAAGTGCTACCAAACATTTAAAGAAGAGTTAATACCTATTCTTCTCAAACTATTCCAAAAAATAGAAAAGGAAGGAAAGCTTCCAAATATGAGGCCAGCATTACCCTGATACAAAACCAGATAAAGACACCACAAAAAAAAGAGAACTATAGGCCAATATCCCTGATGAACAAGATGTAAAAATCCTCAACACAATATTAGCAAACTGAATCCAATGATACATTAAAAAAATCACTCATCACAATCAAGTGGGATTATTCCTGGGTTGCATATGGTTCAATATTTGCAAATCAATCAACATGATATATCAAATTAATACAAGAAAGAATAAGGACCATATGATCATTTCAATAGATGCAGAAAAAGCTTTTGACAAAGTATAACATCCATTCATGATAAAAACCTTCAAAAAACTAAGTTTGGAGGGAACATACCTCAACCTAATAAAGGGCGTATATGAAACACCCATAGCTAATATAATCCTAAATGGGGGAAAACTGAGAGCTTTTCTTGTATAGTCAGGAGCAGGACAAGGATGTCCAAACTCAGCACTTTTATTCAACATAGTACTGGAAGTCCTAGCCACAGCAATCAGAAAACACAAAGAAATAAAAGGCATCTAAATTGGCAAGGAAGAAGTAAAACTTTCACTATTTGCAAAAGATGTGATGATATATATAGAAAACCCAAAAGACTCCGTCCAAAAATTGCTAGAAGTAATACACAAATTCAGTAAAGTCACAGGATACAAATTCAATGTACAGAAATCTGTTGTATTTCTATACACCAATAATGAAGCAGCAGAAAGAGAATTTAAGGAGTCAATCCCATTTCCAGCTACATCAAAAATAATCAGATATCTAGGAATAAATCTAATCAGAGTGGTGAAATACCTCTACTCTGAAAACTATAAAACACTGCTGAAAGAAATTGAAGACGACACAAAGAAATGGAAAAACATTCCATGTTCATGGGTTGGAAGAACAAATATTGTTAAAATGTCTATACTATCCAAAGCAATCTACAAATTTAATGCAATCCCTATCAAAATACCACCATCATTTTTCAGAGCTAGAAAAACAATCTTAAAATGTGTATGGAACCACAAAAGACCCCAAATAACTAACACAATCTTGAAAGAGAAAAGCATAATAGAAAAATTGTAAAAATAAATAAATAAATAAATAAATAAATAAATAAAAATAAATAAACTATATGATGATCCTTAAAAAAAGGAAAAAAAAATGAAAAGAAAAGCAAAGCTGAAAGCATCACAATACCAGACCTAAAGTTACATTACAAAGCTGTAGTCATCAAAACAGTATAGCACTGGTACAAAAATAGACACACAGATCAGTAGAACAGAATAGAAAACCCAGAAATGAAACCACAACTATATGGTCAATTAATCTTCAACAAATCATGAAAGAATGTCCAATGGGGAAAAGACAGTCTTTCAACAAATGGTGTTGAGAAAACTGGACAGCAACATATAAAAGAATGAAACTTAGACCACTTTCTTACACCAAACACAAAAATACATTCAAAATGCATTAAAGATCTAAATGTGAGACCTGAAACCATAAAAATCCTAGAAAAGAACACAGGCAGCAACTTCTTTGACATTAGCTGTAATATCTTCTCTCTAGTTATGTCTCTTGAGGCAAGGGAAGCAATAGCAAAAACAAACTATTGGAACTACATCAAAATAAAAAGCTTCTGCACAGTGAAAAAAGCAATTGACAAAACTAAAAGACAACCTATGAAAAGGGAGACGATATTTGCAAATGACATATCTGATAAAGGGTTAATATCCAAAATATATAAAGAACTTATAAAACCGAACACCAAAAAAATGAATAATCCAATTAAAAAATGAGCAGAAGACATGAATAGACATTTTTCCAAAGAACACATGCAGATGGTCAACAGACACAGGAAAAGATGCTCAACATCCCTCGTCAACAGGGAAATGCAAATCCAAACTACAATGAGATATTACCTCATACCTGTCAGAATATCTAAAATCAACAACACGAGAAACAACAGGTGTTGGTGAGAATGTGGAGAAAGGGGAACTCTTTTGCACTGTTGGTGGGAATGCAAGCTGTTGCAGCCACTATGGAAAACAGGAGGTTCCTCAAAAAGTTAAAAATAGAACTACTCTGTGATCCAGCAATAGCACTACTAGGTATTTACTCAAAAAATACAAAAATACTAACTCAAAGGGATACATGCACCGCAAAGCTTATAGCAGCATTATCTACAATAGCCAAATTATGGAAACAGCCCAGGTGTGTATTGATTAATGAATGGATAAAGAAGAGGTGATATATATAGATATAGATATATAAATATATAGATACAGATATATAGATATATACATACTTGGGCTGTTTCCATAATTTGGCTATTGTAGATAATATAGATCTATCTATCTCTATCTCTATCTCTATCTCTATCTATCTATCTATCTATCTATCTATCTATCTATCTATCTAATGGAATGTTACTCAGCCAATAAAAAGAATGAAATCTTGCCATTTGCAACAACATGGATAACTAGAGAGTTATTAACTAGAGAGTTAATATTAACTAGAGAGTTAATACTAAGTAAATACTAAAGAGTTAATACTAAGTAAAATAAGTCAGAGAAAGAAAAATACTATATGATTTCACACATATGTGGAATTTAAGAAACAAAACAAAGGAGCAAACAGACAAACAGAGAGAGAGAGAGAGAGGAAAACCAAGAGAGCAAACTGATAGTTACCAGAAGGGAAGGGTAAGTGCTGTGTCCTTTCCGGGGGTATTCCCACCGTGGCTTGGGTTGGGTTTCATTTTGGACAGGAACTGAGGACCCCCCACCCTAGAATGGGAGAGGACCCAGGCTCCCTGTCCCAAGACCCCGAAAGGACCTGCATCCCACTGTTGGCTGCAGGAAGTTTGTGGCACCTATGTGTGTTCCAGAACCTTTCTGTCCCCCCATCAGGAGGCTGGGGGTTTGGATGGCATCAGTGTGGACAGGACCCAGCCTGGTAGGATGCAGGGATGGGTGCTGGGGGTCCTGGGGAAGACGCCAGGGAGGGCCTTTTGGATCTGGACTGGGAACGGTCTTTTTGCCCAGTTTCTGGGCAGATCCTTAGCAGGCTGGTCCGTCTGTACCCTAAACCCTCCTTTCCAGGAGTGTCGGTGAGATGCCTTAGTCTGTGGGGGCAGGCTGGAGTCCCATTTTCCCCTGTGTCTTTATGGACGTCCTCTTGGTTGTCCCATTCCTGGCTGGTGCCTCCCCACAGGAGGTGGGCTGTGGGTCTGAGGGCCCGGGAAGCCGGGGAACTCATCCCTGGCCCCTGTCCAGTGTCCAGGAGCCTGGAGAGACCTGTGCCCCTCCTCCTCCAAGGAGCTCGAGGTCACTGGGACCTAGTTCCTGCCACTTACCTATGGTATCTCAAGGAGAGGGTGAGGGGGGAGGGCCCCGAGGGACTTGTGCTTTCAGGGGGCGCCCCCCCTTCCTCTGTCCTGCCTGGCCTCTTCCTTATATTTAATTAAACAAGCCCTTTTTTAAACCTGGAAAAAAAAAAAAAAAAAAGGGAAGGGGCAGTGGGTGAAACAGTCAAGGGGGACTGAGGAATACATGTGATGATGTGTGCTTGGTGGTGTACGGAAGTGTGGAATCACTATATTGTACATCCGAAGGTAGTATTACACTGCATGTTAGCTAACTGGGATTTAAGTGAAATCTAAACAAAACAACAACAACAAAAAACAGAAACCAAAAAAAAAGAAAATGTGGTACATATGCAATGGAATATTATTCAACCATAAAAACAGGAAACCCTGCCATTCACAACATAGATGGACCTCGAGGGCATTATGCTAAGTGAAATAAATTAAATAAGTCACACGAAGGAAGACAAATACTTTATGTTCTCACTGAAACATGGGATCTAAACAAACAAACAAATCTCGTAGACAAAGAGAACAGATTGGTGGTGGGGGTTGTTGGTGGATGAAAGGGGTGAAGGGGGGTCAAAAGGTACAAGCTTCCAGTTATAAGCCAAATAAGTTCTGGGGATATAATGTATAGCATGGTGACTCTAATTAAAACTATTATTTATCTGAAAGTTGCTGAGATAGTAGATTTTAAATGTTTTCATCACAAGGAAAAAAGTTGTAACTATTTGAGGTGATGGGTGTTAACTAAACTTATTGCTGTAATCATTTCATAATATATGAGTATATCAGATCATTATTTTGTATACCTTGGACTACTACAATGTTATATGTCAATTCCATATGAATAAAACTGGAAAAATTATAATTATTAAGAGAATGGACATTTTAAAGAAACTATTCCTATTTATACAAACAGTGTTGCATTTATTGCAAATAATTTGGCTCTCTTTTCGGTTAATGAACTATCACCACATGCTTAATCTACTTGGCACTTGGATGTCTCTACTGTGTTCTTATGTTTGGGGAATATTTTGTATTCATTTCATCATATACTAGTCCATGTGGAATCCCGCCTTGGAAGACAGCACTATGACTTTCAGACTTCTATTGTTTATAATTAACTTTGATGTGGGAAGCTTTATTTTTTCATTTTTGACTCTTCTTTTATCCCTTTTAGAAAATATGAAAGGGTACTTACAGGACAGCTTCCAAGCTTTGGCACTGGATTTCTATTCAATGACCTTGGCGAGTCATTTCATATGATTATTGATCTACAAATGAAAATCATAACCCCTACCCACAGTTGTTTTGTGGAGTAAACCAAATTGTAGCGTAACAATTGCCAAGCATAATGACTGTTTTATAGTAATAGGTTTTAAAATACACTAGCTGGATCAGATGCAATTGAAGCTCCAGGTATAACTAGGTTCAAGAAATGAGTTATGCAAACTTATATTAACAAACTGATATTCTTGTTAGATCGTGATGAAAAAATATTGGGACTTCAGGTATTTTTGTCTATGGTGACCATAGGAGAGAATGATAAAATTGAAGATGATTTGAGGAAAGCCCTACACGTTGCATATAACACCTACTACCTTGCTCTAGGTACACTAAAGCTTCACATGTATGATTGTTAAAATAAAGAACATAAGAATAATTATAATAACATAATGATATTGGTAACTCAAGAATCCAGGGAGGAAGGACATAAATGCTGACAGTTTCAATGCCAGTTTTTCAAGGGGAAAATATGGGTTGAGTCATTGACAAATAATGACAATAAGGCTTTACATTCTTATAACTTATAACTCCCCATACCTCCAGAGCTACACGCACTATGGCATAGAAAGATCAAGGGATGACATTTGAGGTGAGGTTTTTGAAGGAAGAGTGATTTTTCAATTAGAAAACAGAAGAGTTATCAAAGGTCAGGGAACACAATAAGGAAAGATAGACATAAAACTTTGAAAACGAATGGCATTTTGGAAAAATGGTAACCCAGTTTAAAGTGCTATATTCATCCGACAAGCACTCATTGAATTTCTTCTGTTGGCTAGGCACTCTAGCAGGAAGAAGCATCAGATGATTTCATAGCCAATATCTGGTTAGGAAAGGCAGAGAACTATGGTTTCCTCTGAAACAAATGGAGGTACCCTTATCTGTTTACCTATTTTAACAAGTTTCCATTTTTATTTCTTTCTCTAGTCATTGCATCCAATGTAAAAATTGCTACTCTGTGGGGCAATGGGTGGCTTAGTCAGTTAAGCATCTGCCTTCAGTTCAGATCACGATCCCAGGGTCCTGGGATCAAGCAGGAGTTGGCCTTCCTGCTCAGCAGGGAATCTACTTGTCCCTCTCCCTCTGCCCTTCCCCCTCCCCTTGTGCACTCTCTCTCCCTCTCTCACTTGCACTCTCAGTCTCTCTCTCTCTCTCAAATGAATAAATAAAATATTTTTTAAACATTGCTACTTTGCTAAAAGATGTTACAAACAATTTTTTCTTATTAATGAGACTGAGTTAGTTCTCAAAAATGGAAGTAGAATGAACGTTTATTCCACAAGTTCACAGTTCAAAACACGTTCTGATTCATGTTTCCATTTCTTCTTTGACCACTGGATTGATTATTCAGAAGTTTGTTACTTTATTGCTAAGCAATTAGATATTTTCTAGTTCTCTTTGGACCATTGACTTCTAACTCATTTTCACTGAAGTTAAGTTAGAAAATATATTTGGTATGATTTCTGTCCTTTAAAATATGTTAAGCCTTTTTTGGTAACCCAACATATGGTCAATTTTGGCAAATGTTTCATGATCTTAAGATAGGGTTATTCTATATTTATTGGGTACAGTGTTATGGTGTTTAATATGTGCCAGTTAGGATAAGTATGTTAAATTTTATTGTCCAGATAATCTATAACTTTAAAAAATGTGATATATCCAGAAAATTTTTTGCATCTTTCTTTTGTTCTGGAAGGCTTGGAAGCAACATCGTAACTAATTACCTATATTCCAATGTAGAAAAAAAAGACCTAGACTAATTCAATTTTCAGATTAGCCCCTGACGGCTATGACAATAAACTGATAACAGTGAAACATTCTGGTCTGTGTTCAGGAGCAGAGGTAAACTGAATGGATCTAGTCAGGGCAGAGAGCTCTTCATGCTGCATATTCTTTTTACAATTTTAGATATATTATTACCTCAAAGATAAATGAGTTAAAATTTTGAATACAGTAAAGAAAAATCACAATAGGTATACTTTTTAAAAAAATACTGTTTTTTGTTTTGTTTTTTGTTTTAAGATTTTATTTATTTATTTGACAGAGAGAGAGTGAGCACAAGAAGGCAGAACAGCGGTAGAGGGAGAGAGAGAAACAGGCTCCCCACTGAGCAAGGAGTCTCATGTGGGGCTAGATCCCAGGACCCTGAGATCATGACCCAAGCCGAAGGTAGATGCTTAACCATCTGAGCCACCCAGATGCCCCAAAAAACACTGTTAAAATGAAGGAAAAAAAAAGAAGCAAGGAAAAAGGACATTTGGTAATATGAAATATCATGGTTTATCATAATTTCTAATAAAATGGCTAATTTTGTTTTCAATGAATAAAGTAAGATGGGAAAGAAGTATCGATAGAAATATTTATGTGTAATAGCATTATATATAATAATTACACAGGCTACTGAAATTGCATAAATGTAATCCCTCTGATAAATTTGTAGTTGAATATCACACTGTCAAACTACTTTAGAGTTTCCATGTGTTTGTGCACAAACTAGCTGTTTACCTTGTGCCTGGCTGGAGCTTATGCAATGCAGTAAAATCAAAACTCAATATTTATTTTTCAAATTATTTAATACATTGTATAGGGATAAAATTGTATGATATCTCTATTTTATGATATTCAGGGGCACCTGGGTGGCTCAGTTAGTTAAACTTCCAATTCTTTTTTTTTTTTTAAAGATTTTTATTTATTTGACAGAGAGAAACATAGCGAGAGAGGGAACACAAGCAGAGGAAATGGGAGAGGGAGAAGCAGGCTTCCCCCTCGAGCAGGGAGCCCGATGCGGGGCTCGATCCCAGGGTCCTGGGATCATGACCTGAGCCAAAGGCAGACGCTTAATGACTGAGCCACCCAGGCGCCCCTAAACTTCCAATTCTTGATTTCAGCTTAGGTCATGATCTCAGGGTCCTGAGATGAATCCTGCATCAGGCTCCAGGTTGAGCATGGAGTCTGCTTAAGATTCTCTCTCTCCTTCACCCTCTGTTCCTCCTCTCCCCCATCACACTCTCTCTCTATCTCTAAAAAAAAAAAAGTTTCAGCAAACTAAAAAGCTAAAGCAAATATGAAAAACGTTAATTTTACTAATTAGTAAATATAAGTTATAAGCACCTGGGTGTTTGTAAGACTACTCTAGTTGTTTCCTACATGTTTAAAAATTTCCATCAAAAAAAGTAAAAAAACCCACAATATATAATGAGTTG
>CM052885.1:7918295-7978520 GCA_028534135.1 Potos flavus | reverse complement strand
GGAATCATCTGAGCTAACATTTATTAGTGATTTTTATGTACCAACTACTACTCTTAGGTATACCACAGCTACTAAGTATTTAATATTTGGATCTAGGTCGTAAGAAAAGAATGTCATTACCTCCATCTTGGATGACAGAACCGAAGATCAGTGAGTTTGAGTAATTTCTCAGACATCATATGCATGGTAGCAGCAGAGAACACTTACCTGCTACACTGTCACCGACGGTTAGTGAAATATTACTCCAATATGCACATCCTTGCTAATATGTAAAAGAAATGAGAAAATCACAATTTCTAAATCAAATAAAAAATCTTAGTTTAATTTTAATTATGCTTTGCTATAACTTTTTGTATTCCAGGACTAAAATATTCATTTATGACATATCTAAATGAATCATGTTAACTTTTGTTACCAAAATGGTAGTATAATTGTAAATGAAGGATTTTCCCAGTAATACCTTAGTTGAAACCCAGTTGCTAATGCATCATTAAATATTAGATCCAAGAAGCAGCACTAACCATAATAGAAATATTTTCTTTAATCATACCTGATTAAGGAATTTATAAAGTACTTTGTTTTGAGTAATAGCTAATTACGCTAGAATTTTACTTTAATTATAGTCGTACTAGTAAGTAGATGGCATCTCTATAAAATTTGTTTCAATTAACTATTTAGTAAAAAGATTGCAGTGTATTCTGCATTTAGTTTCAATTATCCACAACGGAAATTTTATTAACTTAAAAGCCTTGTTAAAGAAATTCACAGATCAGCGATTGCAAATTCATAGCCTAAGGGCAGAATCTGGCTGGAAAATATGTGTGGCCTGCACAATTTTAAAATTCTGGTTTGTTTTCTTAATGTTTTAAAATAGAAAGATATAACATAAAAATCCAAATATCTTTACCTCAATAAGGAAAATCAAATCAAAAGATATAAATTTAAATAACATTTAATAATTAAATATTTGATTTGTAAGGAATAAAGGCAAATAGATACCAGATCCCAGTTAAGAAACGGGTAAGTGAAATGAAAAATATTTTATTTAGTACAAAAACAAAAACAAATAAACAAAAAGACCCACCCACACACAAAAAAATTAAATTAAATTAAAGAGAGGGTGGTGAGGGGAAAGTGGCTCTAATCCCTTGATGTGGGTGAGGTAGGGTATTTCAGTTCTTCCTGGGTATATTTTGTTCTCTTTGTTAGAGAACACTACTTCCCGGATATGTAGGGAAATTAAAACTGGTATATATAAAGGTAGTGTTGGATAGGAAAAAAGGACTACATTGAAATATACATATATAAAGAAAAAAGTATATGTGTGAAAAAGTTCAAGTTAAAAAGTTACTATGGAATATGTTGTATTAAACATCTAGTTGAAATGATAAGTAGGTAAAAAAAAAGAAAGAAACATGAGAAAGAATTAAAAAAAGAGAGAGAGAGAGGGTGCCCGGGTGGCTCGGTTGATTGAGTGACTGCCTTTAGCTCAGGTCATGATCCTAGAGTCCCAGGATCGAGTCCTGCATCGGGCTTCCTGCTCAGCAGGGTTCTCCTCCCTCTGACCTTCCCCCTCTCATGCTCGCTTGCTCTCATTCTCTCTCTCTAATAAATAAATAAAATCTTTTAAAAAAAAGACAGAGAGAGGGAGAGAGAGAAAAGTTGTATCTAAGAAATACATAGGTCATGAGGCAACACCAGGAACTTAATATACTATTTTCCCGTGGTGTTGAGGTTTTACAGTTTTATGGGGACCCTGGAGTTATTGTCCTCTTGTTCTTCCAGCTTGTCTTCTGGGGCAGGGGCCTGCTGCACTGTTTTCAGTCAATCCTGGGGAAACAAAAGCGAAAATGAACTTTTGGGACTTCATCAAGATAAAAGCTTCTGCACAGCAAAGGAAACAATCAACAAAACAAAGAGGCAACCTACAGAATGGGAGAAGATATTTGCAAATGACACTATAGACAAAGGCCTGATATCCAAGATCTATAAAGAATTTCTCAAATTCAACACCCCAAAAACAAGTAATCAAGTCAAAAAATGGGCAGAAGATATGAACAGACACTTCTCCAAAGAAGACATACAAATGGCTAACAGACACGTGAAAACATGTTCATCATCATTAGCCATCAGGGAAATTCAAATCAAAACTACATTGAAATATCAGCTTACACCAGTTAGAATGGCAAAAATTGACAAGGCAGGAAACAATAAATGTTGGAGAGGCTGTGGAGAAAGGAGAACCCTCTTAGGCTGTTGGTGGGAATGCAAGTTGGTGCAGCCACTTTGGAAAAGTGTGAAGCTTCCTCAAAAAGTTAAAAATGGAGCTACCCTATGACCCAGCAATTGCACTACTGGGTATTTACCTCAAAGATAAAGATGTAGTGAAAAGAAGGGCCACATGCACCCCAATGTTCATAGCAGCAATGGCCACAATAGCCAAACTGTGGAAAAAAATGAGATGCCTTCAACAGACAAATGGATAAAGAAGATATGGTCCATATATACAATGGAATATTACTCAGTCATCAGAAAGAATGAATACCCAACTTTTGTATCAACATGGATGGGACTGGAGGAAATTATACTAAGTGAAATAAGTCAAGCAGAGAAAGTCAATTATTATTTGGTTTCACTTATTTGAGGAACATAAGGAATAGCATGGAGGACCTTAGGAGAAGGAAGGGAAAAATGAAGGGGGATGTATCGGAGCGGGAGTCGAACCACAAAAGACTGTGGACTCCAAGAAAAATATGAGGGTTTTAGAGGGGAGCGGGTAGGGGGATGAGTTCACCTGGTGGTGGGTATTAAGGAGGGCATGTATTGCATGGAGCACTGGGTGTTTTACGCAAACAATGAATCATGGAACACTGTATCTAAAACTAATGATATGGGCACCTGGGTGGCTCAGTTGGTTGGACAACTGCCTTCGGCTCAGGTCATGATCCCAGGGTCCTGGGATTGAGCCCCGCATTGCGCTCCCTGCTCGGTGGGGAGCCTGCTTCTCCCTCTTCCTCTGCTCCTCTGCCTGCTTGTGCTCTCTCTTGCTCTCTCTGTCAAATAAATAAATAAAATCTTAAAAAAAAAAAAACAACTAATAATATACTGTATGGTGACTAACATAGCATAATAAAAAAAAGAAAAAGAAAAGTATTTTAGTTTCTTGAATTTCAAGGCAGGATATTTATAAGGTTGACTAATATAAGTATTATTATTTACATCTTATTTTTAAATATAGGTATTATATAAATATATGCATATGTTAGAATTTTGGAGTAACCACTAAGATTTTATCAATTTTTAATTTTCTAAGTAATAGAAAATATATAACAATACCCTAGAAGATTGAATGTAAAAGGATGAAAAAGATATAAAGGCGAGAGCTAAACAAATATTAAACAAAACACCAAGTTACTCTTGAGTTGAACATGCTTATTTTGGGGGAAGGGTAGTAATATTGACTACATTAAACCCATTCGCTGAGTTTACCAAGTTTTGGAAATTATTGAAGATAGTCCTAGTAGTACAGAAAATTATTTGTCTTTGAGATTTCATGCTTTAGTTAAAATTTTCTCTCTAGCTTGGTAATTATGCAGGCACACAAGTAATTATTGCTGCAAGTCTGCTCAGGGCAATCTGTCTCTTTTTGTATATTCTAAGCATTTATTACATAATGGAAAATAGATACTCTCTCAGATTTCCGTTTCCATAAAATCTTGACTAAAATATACACGTATTTCATAGAGTTACTGGTTTGATTTTCAAACCAGTTTTTCTTCTCTTTTAAATCTCTCTTTTTATTTGGGGGACTAGACATCTTGATACTGTTTACTTTCAGTCTATATTAACACAAGGTCAAATAAAATGCATAAGACAGCATTTAGTGCCTTGAATCCATAGTCACATCTAGCAGGAATCCATCATCTAAAGCCTAGGAGAGTGACAGAATTTATTATCACTCTCTCTCAAACTCCAGCTTTATTTATTTTGTGAGCAGTCTAAAGAAAATAGCACAGTTAATGGGTAATTCAGTGAAGAATCACTTTTCAATTATGTAGAAAACAATTTGTTAGTGTCAGGATGTGGAAGTAGAGGAAGTACAGCCTGTTTTAAACAACCATTTTTAAAAATTAGAGGGCATGAGGAATTATTGTAGTTGCTGGTTTAAAAATGTCAGCTTCCCATATCCACAGTGAGGCTGCCCTGCTTAAGGGGCTAGGGTTCTGGTGCGTGCCACATAGGCCTTGAGGAAACATGGTGAAGCAGCCACTATGCTTATCACACTAAGGTGGGCACTAGCCACACATTAGATCGTTTAATCTTCATTTTGAAGAGTAGATATTCACAAATACGCCATATTTATGTACACAGAAATGGGAACCCAGATCAACTGCCTTTCATAGACTTAAAGAACTCAAGATTGATGGATCCAGATCTGAGAAGAATTTCACCTGACTTAAACCTCACACCAGTGATAGTAAACCAATCCTGGATCTCTATCTTCAATGAGGTTGCAGTTTAACTGAGAAGAGAAAAGAAAAAAGAGGAGGAGGAGGAGAAGGGGAAGAAGGAAAAGAGGAAGAGGAGGAGGAAGAAGAAGAAATGGAGAAGGAGGAGGGGGAGGAGGAGGATGGGGAGAAAAGGATTGGGTGTCCCCAGATAATCCAGGATCATTGTATTAAAAAGTCCATAGCCTCAGGTACCTGTTCAAAGTCCCCTTTGGCATATAAGAACATTCATTCATGTGTTCCAGGGATTAGGGCCTGGGCAGCATTGTAGGGGTGTGGAGTGTTATTCAGCCATATTTGGCCAAGGGAAAAGAAAGGCAACTTTCTGAAGTAACTGAGTACAATTTGGTCTTTGATCAACCTTGGAGAAAATGGCCATGGGATGAATGATGATTTTGGAATCTAGCCAATGGACCCCTCACCGTTTTTGTTCACCAATCTTCCTTTGGTTGTAGAGATATTTCATAAGATGGTAGGTGGAAAATATGTGCGGGTTCATCTGCTTAAATCCCTTTGTTTTAAAAAGAGAAGGCTTGTATACAAGAGTAGTGAGTTGTCTAAGTTTACACAAACACTAGTTTTCAGGACAACCACTTACATGGCTCAGGATATAAGAATAAGGGGAAATAAAATGCAAACACCCAGGAACCACTGTGAGCTTCTGTTTGCCCTCATGTGTTCCAGGGAGAGGCAGGTTGCCATATTCTCCCTCTTTCCCCATTTTCCTGCAGGAGCGCAGGAACGTCAGGTTCACAGGGGAAAGTTATAAGTTCTGTCAAATCTCTTCTCAATGTCCATTTCTGGGAGACTTGAACTTTCTGTGCCTGAGTCCTAATTGCCAATGATGTAATCCCTTACTGCATTACCTTTTACTTGGTCACTTTGTGGGAATCTTTATATTTGTTTTAAAAAATTGTGCACTTCTTCCGAAACAAAACGGCAAACAATTTCACCGTGTAGGGAAGGGTCTATATTTCGTAATCTTTTTCCTTTTCAGAGAAGTAAATATATACCAAGCCTTACAAACCAGATTACCTTATTTTCATCAATGAGATTTCTTGCTTATCAAAAGAGAAGATTTTTATTTTTGAATATATCATTCAGAATTTTATATTCCACCACTTTTACTTTATTTTTCTTATGTCAAGTAGAAATTTATATTTTAATATTGAATATGATTTCCCCAAATTACTTACAAAGTCCCCCTTTGTACTTCTTGCTGCTGCTAATATATATTTGGGAATTCTAGGCTACAGACTAGGGGCAAGGATTTGGTTCTTCCTTTGCTCACATACTACGTTATTGTACCTGGTTTGTTACTTAACATCACTGAGCCTCAATTTTCTCATCTGTGAAATGAGAATATTATACTCACCCAACTATATTGCCAAATAGATTAAATAAAATCATGTATGTAAAAACATCTGGCAAGAAACACTCATAGCATTGATTTTCTCTCAATGCTTCCATTTTAATTGTGTATGTGTTTTCTAGGAAACTCTGATGCTACATTAAAAAGATAAGGGAGAGATCTAAATTCTAAATTCACAGAGAATGTGTTAATAACCATTCATTGGGACGCCTGGGTAGCTCAGTTGGTTAAGCAGCTGCCTTCGGGTCAGGTCATGATCCTAGGGTCCTGGGATCAAGTCTCGCATTGGGCTCTCTGCTCAGCAGGGAGACTGCTTCCCCCTCTCTCTCTCTGCCTGTCTCTCTGCCTACTTGTGATCTCTCTCTCTGACAAATAAATAAATAAAATCTTAAAAAAAAAATAAAATAAAATCTTAAAAAAAAAATAACCATTCATTAATGAAGCCTTGAAGACAATAGTGTAAAGAAAATATTAGGGTAAATTTCAAAACCTTCTTGCAATTCCCCATGTTGTCTTTATAATTAGATCTTTTCTCAGAATGCAGTTATACATTTTGTAAATGACTTGTGAATGTCAGCTAATCTTGTTTTAATTAGAGCAAATAAGACTGATGTGAGGGAAAGTTTCAAACTTTAATGTTGAATTCCTTTCAAGTGTAAAGCGCAGTGAAAAAAAATCCTTTTTAAGTGAGAAAGGAGACAACTATAATGAATCATCTATCTCATGAGAGAAGAGGCATTTCTTTTTTGAAGCACAAGAAAAGATAAATATGTTAAAACAGTAAACAAGTTCCCTTTGAGCAAGTATGTAAAGCCAAATTCCAAATTTAAAAGCTCAGAACACACAAAAAAATGATCATTGTACTAATCACAATAGCTAAAATGTATTGAGGATGTTCTATGTTCTAGTTATTGATAAAGACAGCCTCTGCGTACCCCTCAGCTTCAGGAAATTTTAGACTAGATTCTAGGCCCTAACCTCCCTTTCCTTAGAGCACTGACTTCAGAAAAATTGAGATTGCAAATTCTTTTTCTGTCTCTTTGAGATGTAAATCTTTTTAAAAGCCTCTTCCCAGTTTTACAACCCAAGCCTGTCTTTCTCAAGCACCTGGAAGCCATCCCTTTGAAACATAATCAACAAGGAAGATAGCACTTCTATCTCCTAGTTTTTATGGGAGGTTAGGAGCAGAACTTCAGAGGACATCTTGCTTCAAGTTGCAAAACAACTGCCTGCCACAAAGATATGAGAAAATCCCCTTTCCTTTGAGTAAGGCTGATTAGCAAACACAGATGGGTTGACCTTCCTTCACTCCAGCTCTCAAGGCTCTCCCACCTTGGTTTCAGTGGATTTGCATTCAAACTGGGTTCTGGAACCTCTCCTATTGCAATAGCCTTGAAAAAAGTCTTCCCTACCTGTTGAACTTTGCCCAGTGCAATTTTTACCTTGAAAATATGTGTACTTGATCATTGGCTCATGGGGTATGATATACTCCCACCCCTCAGATATTCAATCCTACTACTCATCAACATACATGGTTTAGGCAGCATTGTATATGGAAGGCAGTTTGGGCAACCATCACCAGAATCGTGGCTCATACACTTCCGTGGTGCCGCATATCTACCAGGTTAGTCTTAACAATCTCAGGGGCCCTTAACTCAGATTTTCTGATTAAAAAAAAAAAAAAAGAATATGTGCTGACAATGACTGAAACCTCCTCTTGTAAAACATAGAGATACACACGCCTACAAAAGAAAGTTTAAGAATTTGTAGTAATGAGGTTTCACAGTCCATTCCATGGCTCTCTTGAAGTGTCTGATCAGGTGCTCTCATCCAGTTCAAAGATACTCGTGTGGGTGCCCAGCTGTTCATCTGGTTCCAGCTCAATCGCTATCAGAGGAAGTTCTTAGCCTTGGATTAGGTGACCTCCCCAAGGACCGCCCTGCCGCACGATGTTCTATGAGCGCTTTCTGGGTTATGTTTGTCAATGTCCAAATCAGTGTCGGGCGTGCGGACCAGGCTGTGTAGAGCAGCACCCCCACCGGGGTGGCCCCCCGGGTGTCTCCTGCGTGTATCCGCACGCCTGGTGTATGTATGCACGCTCTCTGGGAGGATCCTTCACTCTCGAGATCAGGTGAGGAATATTTTCAAAATCCTTTGGTAGGATAGATCATTTCCTGCTTCGTGTAGACCACTTAGCCCCGTTTGCACAGAGTTGTGACCCTCCGGGCAGCGATAACAAGCACTCCCTCTAGACTCAAGAGGAGTTCAGATGTGTTCTTGATGATTTTATTCCAAGACTGAGCTCTGTCTGCAGCACCACACTCAATTCACATAACAAAACAAACACAATGGTCTCCATTTATAAACGAGGAAACCAATAGAAAGGTGGAGAACAGTTTTCAGAGATATGTAACTAGTAATTTAACAAACCGGAATTCAAACCCTACATCTCTGAGTCTAAATCAAGCTCTCTTTCCACTTACATTTACTCTGTCTCATAGGAAACATCAAGTCACCTGATGATGCATAAATTACAGATGAGGAAAGAGAGGGTCAAAAAGAGCGAGCAATTTTTGCCCAAGGACTTCCAGCTCCTGAGTGGTAGAGCTTATAGGGGACCCCAGATCTTCCAATCTGAAGTCAATGCTCACATCATATAGAGGGATTGAAATAGGCGAAATCGTAAGTCTTCCTAGTGCGGGTGGTATTAAGGGACATTTGGAAGCTAATTGATTCTTTTTTTTTTTTAAGATTTATTTACTTACTTTGGGGGGGCAGGGGAGAGGGAAACAGAGTCTCAGGCTGACTCAGCAGAGTGCAGAGCCAACTCAGGGCTCGATCTCATGACCCTGAGATCACAACCTGAGCTGAAACCAAGTCAGACACTCCACCAGCTGCGCCACTCAGGCACCCTGCTAATTGTTTCTTTAATAGAAGTAATTACTAATAAAAAGATTTCCTCCAGAGTAACCATCAGAACTTTTAGTGTAGGTTCTGAAGGTCATTTAGTGGTATATATTATTCTTTATATACGGGCAAAAGAAAGGCAGCCTAGGGAAAAAAATTGACTTTTTTTTCTTTTTTTTTAACAAACCCATTCAGTGTTCTACTGGTCCAGGTTCTCAAAGAAAGACAATCAATAGAAAGAGGGGAGGGGAAGGGAGGGAGAGAGACGGAGAGGTTGATTGATTTTAAGAAAATGGCTCAAGCAATCATGAAGGCTGGCAAGTTCAAAATCTGCAGGATAGGTGAGTAGGCTGGAGATCTAGGGAAGGGTTGATGTTGTAGTTTGAGTCCTAAGGCCATCCACCATCAGATTTCCTCCTTCTTCGGGAGAATTAGTCTTTGTTCTATTAAGGCCTTCAACTGATTGGATGAGGCCCATCAACATTATGGAGGGTAATGTGCTTTACTTAAAGTCAATTGAATTAAATGTTAGCCTCAATTAAAAAAAAGTTCACAGAAATATCTAGAATAATGTTTAAATATTTGAGTACTGTGGCTTAGCCCACTTGACACATAAAATTAACTATCACAAGCATATACCCTGAGTCAATCACTGTGTTAATATTAAATATTCAAAGATGAAAGAAATGAAACAAAATAGGTTTATATAATCTAATGGGAAAGGAACCAACCATTCAAATGGTTGCAACACCGTGAGATACTTGTGCTAAAGGAGAGGTCTGCAAGCTAGAACGCAACAAAGAAATGCCCTTGATTGTTGCTAAGGGGATGAGCAAGGAAGGCTTCCTAGTAGGGAGGTGGATACTTTCTGCCCACTATATCACTGGACGATATGGATTTGTTATTATTCAAGTTTCAACACTTTAGAACCTTGAGCAGGTCACTTCTCTGATCTTTAGTTCCTTACCTTTAAAATGAGGACAGATCTCTACCTGGCAGGTTATTGTGGGGGTTTAAAAATAGTGTATGGAAAGTAGTTAGCACAGGATTTGTGATATAATACTGATCCTAAGATATCATCCAGCTGGGTCAAATCTTTGACAGCCTGTCTATGTTCATTCCTTCTCCGACCTGACACAGTATCTGCTCTTGAATATTGAATATTTTGCTACTCTGAGTCCAGCCTGACATTGTATCCTTTCATACTGATCCTCCTGCTTAGAATATCCATTATCTGTAGTGTGGTTGGTTAACTCTTCTTATAATTAAACTCAGATGAAATACTACCTCCTCCAGGAAGCCTTACCTATTACAAGTCCTCCAGGCTTCCTGAAACTGCTTCTTCTCTTTATGATAGCTATCATCGCTGCATCACAGGGCGTAGTGAGCTTTAGAGCTACATATATTTTATTTCCCTCAAAATGTATGAAGAACATGATGTGTAGTGGATGATAAATGTTTACAATGGGATAAATAGACCAGTGAGGTGAAAAGAGCAAATTCAAAGGTACCAGCAGGAGCACCTGGGTGGCTCAGTCGGTTAAGTGATCAACTCTTGGTTTGGGCTCAAGCTCTAAGGGTCGTGAGATCGAGCCCTGCATCAGGCTCCATGCTCAGTGCAGAGTCTGCTTGAGATTCTGTCCCTCTTCCTCTCCCTCTGCCTCTCTCCCTAATTGTGTGCACGTGAGCGCACTCTCTCTCTCTCTCTCTCTCAAATAAATAAATAAATGAATAAAATCTTAAAAAAGACAAACAAACAAAAAAACCTTCAAATGTACAGGCAATACACCAAGGAAATATTTCTCACAGGAACAGTTTCCATATTGATTTAAATATGCTGTCTTCTTACAAACTTGTTCAGTGAATTTGGGCACAGTATTTCTCATTGTTGGCACCCATTTCCTTGTCCATAGTAAAGACTGAATCACATTACTGTATAATAATGCCTGTAGTTCTGAGTCTATGTTTCTTTGAAACAATCTTGTAGTAAAAAGATAAATATTTTATTAAGGAAAAAAAATGCCTGGCATCTTAACAGAAAACAATTGAACGTTTACTGAAATCAAGTCCTGTGTAGATCACATCCACGTGTGGATGGGCCTCTGGCTGACAATTTCCCAGAGAATTTTTTCCTTCAAACTCATCAGCCTGCTGTCTCCACATCCCATGTACCTGTGTGGGTCAGTGCATGTGTCCCTTCCATGCACTGAAAAGCAGCAATGATTTGGCTCTCTTCCCTTCACTCTTCTCCTAGTCAGATAAGTGCTTTATATTCGTAGAGGTCAGCAAAGCACTTTACATTTCCAGAGAAAAGAGTGAATTAAAATTCAGGATGTTATTTTCTTTCAAAGTAGATGAAATCCTTTGGCTTTTAAGTGTATGCGTAGACACCATATAAATGCTTAATCTTATGTATTTATATTAGTCATTCATAGCAACATATTTAATAATTCCTTATGACAATATCACCTCATATCCCCAGCAACCATCTAACCCCACCATGGTACGAGTCATCAAGTTTTCTGTTCCATTTACACTTCATATACACGTAGGCATCGATTCATCTGATTGTGATTACTAGCAAAATACCTTTGCATTGGGGGGATATTAACCAATGTTATTCCACGAAATCATTATAATTAAAGAAAGCTGGGAAGAATCAAGAGTCTTTAGGGAGCTCTATCAGGTTACAAACTCATGAGTTCAAAATACTTGATGAAGTGGAATGTGTTTACAAAGAACAGCTGAACTAGCCAAAGAATCATGAAGAATAAAATGAAGGAAGCATCTGTCTTGGTGGAAAGCATGACCTTAAGACCCAAATTTAAGTCCTGGATTTAAATACGTGTTTGCCTCGTTGAAACTATCACTTTATTATCATCATTATTATTGTTATATTATTATAATTTCTCAAAAACTGAAATAAAAAGAGACGAATACAAGAGTGAAAATAAAGTGAAGATGTCTAAGAAAACCTCTAAGAAAAAGAAAATGTATAGGTAAAGCTTCCTTACATCAAGTATAGATTGTGTTAAAAATGTTTGCATCACCTCATCCAATTCTTGGAACATGTAAAGAGGCATGTATTTTTAGTAGTATTTTAAGGAGAGAAGAGACCAAGGCACATATAAGTTAAATGGATCAGCCAAGATGATGCAGGTTGTCAGTGAAGGAGGCAGGAGCTGACAGTGCCAACTCTTCACGATATTCCTCAGAGCTAGTAAGGAGAATGAGTGGGTTTAATGTTAAGTCTCCTGATGCCAAGCCCTCTTGTTAATAGCTCTATTCATGGAAGACTGGTGCGTACACAACGATAACAAATTCAGAAGCCGCCTAAAAAAATATCCTGGGAGTCTGGTATTAGCACCTGTGATTTTAGCCAAATTTCCTCAAACTAGAAGATAATTCATCATGTGTAGAAAGAGTTCACATATACCTTTACATAATGGAACAGAATTTTGGTGCTCGTGGAAAGAGAGTAAGGAAGATGTAGGGTATCATTAAGGAGACTGCTTTTGGGTAAGAAGCTTTGCTTTATGGACTCTGAGCAGCTGTGTAGGCTGTTCCCTGCGCCATCTGGGGCCAAATGGCAAAATAAACCTGAATTGATAGATCTTTAAGATAATATCTTTGCTTTATTAGCTGAAGCAATCATATAGAAAGAAGAATATTTTCTTTTTATTTACTTAACAAATTTTAACTGATCTACTAATATGTTCCAAGGAACTCTGCTAGCTGGTAGTGATAAAGATTACAATTCAGATAAGATCCTTGTTCTCCTTAAGCTTCCATTCAAGGCAGAGTGACACAAAGTAGACTCACAATATGTACCATAACTTACGATACTGAGGAGTACAATTTGGAGAATAAAATATGGAGAGAGAGAGAGCAAGTATGTGCCCAGGAGTGGGGGGGAAGGGCAGAGGGAGAAGGAGAGAAATCATCAAGCAGACCACCCCCCACCACCAGCCAAGGAGGGGCTCGATCCTGGGACCCTGATATCATGACCTGAGCTGAAATCAAGAATAGAGGCTCAACCGACTAAGCCACGCACGCACCTCCAGGAAATACATTATTAACATTTGCTTTGATATCATAAGTCTTCAGGAAACTTACCTTCATCTTTGAAACAATTAAGAACACAAAATTCAGTCACCTGCCACACAGGTGGCAGTCACTGTACCATCACCCTACTCTACTAACTGTAATTAGCTTGAGAGGAATGGGAAAAGAGTTAATATTTGAGAACATGGAGAACACTTCTGAGTTTGAACGTAGCAGGTTACTTGGGGGCTGGAGGGCCATGCGGGACTTACACAAACTCTTGAGTTTCTGCTTCCCTCTTTGTTGAAATGATTGATTATATATATCAAATAGTCGTTTTGACTAAAGAATTAATGCATAAGAGAATCTTAGAACAAAGTAGGTGCTGAATAGTCACCATGTCCTTTCCTTTTCACCCCTTTCACGTGTGGCGGTATTGACTCCTAAAGACATTTGAAGATCCTGACCTCACCTCCTGCCATGAGCACGTGGAATCTACAGCTGCCTGTGGAACAACTTCTGAAAAAACCCTAAAAACTAGCTGCGGGACTCCCCCTCAGGCAAAGAGATAAACACAAACAAACAAAAACACAAGGAAGTGGGTAGGAAAGGCTGAGACACATTGTTGCCAGAATCCTCACCCCTGCAGGGCATGGCGCAATCTGGAGGGAACTCAAAGCCAGGAGCTTCTCCAGCAAGCAGGGAAGGTTGGCTACCCCACAGCGGGCACCCCAACTTTTATGACCTGCGCCTGAGACGAGCCCCAAAACATCTAGCTTCGAAACCCCTCAGAGCTGGCGGCCAAGGGAACCACAAGGCTGTGAGGAACGGAGAAATGCTCGTAGGGAGTGGTGCCCCACTCAGCCTCCCAGCACCCAGCGCTCAGGCTCCCAGCGAACGAGGCTCCACTGCGGCTCCTAAGGCATCGCCCTGAGCGGCAGGGCTTCTGGGAGGCCCTCCCGCGACGGAGGCGGGCCCGCCCCAGCTTCCGGCTCCCGCTCAGGCTTGCTACAACCACCTGGAAACAATTCTTCCCTAGCCCACTGTGCGCAGACGGCTCTTTTTCTGCCCGCGCGGGGCGTCCTGTTGCAGCGCCCCTAGCCTCCCTCCAGCAGGGGGCGCCGTGCTGGGTCGGCCTCCACCACGGGAGCCCCAGCGTCGCGGGAGCGGAGTTTTACCGCGCCCAGTTGGCGGTGCCACTCCGACAGGCACCGCACAGCCTCAACGCTTGGGGGCTGTTTGACATACAATAGGCTGCTCGGCCAACCCCAGAGGCTTGCAGACAAGCCGGAGAGGAGGCCGGCTTGAAGGTCAGGTTCACCTTCTCCCCAGTCGCTGCTTCGGGCTGGGAGAGAGCCTGTTCGCTCTGCTGCCCAGACACCAGCAGAGACTGGAGCCCAGTGAAGAGGCGGGAATACGTGCCAAACGACAGAACGAGATGACACCTCATGAGAAAGGAAGGGACTTGCCTACGAAGACACCTACTCACTGGGTAAGCTCCAACAAATATTTAGTCCCCATGGTATGCTCTTTCCTGGACTGTTTAGCCACTTCTGGGATGCGATAATTTAATGGGTAATGGGCAAAAGGACATCAGAGGAGGAAGGTTTTAAGAGGGTCCTGAGTGATCCCAAGAGTCTTTGTGAGAGGAGTGGGTTTGAGCCTCAGTGAGGCCTTTACTGGTTCTAGAAGTGTGTTCCTAGGGCAGCAGCCTGATTACCGCTTGGGAGCTAGTTAGAAATGCGAATTCTTGGGTCATGCTTCAGAGCTGCTGAATCAGAAACTCTGGGGCAGGCCCGAGCATCCGTGTTTTAACAGACTCCCTGTGATCGTGCGACACATCAGAGTTTGCAAACCACTGTTTCAGACGAATGGTTAGGAAAAGAAAGGGTGTAGTCATTTGCAGTGCGATGTTGGAAGAATGAAATTCTCACCCTAAAGGATGTTTTGTCAATGGAAAATTGAATATAGTTGGATGATACGTAGATGATAGTTATTCATGGTACATTGGTCACAAATCATGTTTGCTTTCTACCTATCTCGCAACTCATTTTACTTTTACTTCCTTTGCTTCTCATTGCCCTAAAAAGCAGCTTGGTAATATTCTATCTGGTAAGTTTAGGTAATAATAATCATATTGTTTTTATTCACTTTCACTTTATCTAACTGCGGAAAAAAAATTTTTTTTTTCCCCGTGGAATAATTTAACAAATGTTGATGGAATGCCCTGAGACTTTGACCAGGGCTGTTGTATGTAGGATGTTGAGTGAAGTTCTCCAAGGTCTGAAGCATCCTTTGTGGGTGGATCCTTAATCCAGGCTCCACTATCATCAATTACCACTTTGTAAACTCTAAAATGCCATTTAAATATTAATTATTGCTCATAAGAGAATCTGACATGTGTTCAGATAATCTCAGATGGATTCTTGCTTTACAATGATTTTATAATTCACTTGCTCCTAACATATGTGCTCTATTGGATAGATAGATAGATAGATACTAGGTACACCTAGTAGAGGGTATACCCTGGAGACATAGCATCACGGATTAATGAGAAAGAGAACAAAATCTGTCTAGTGGTGGGCATCTCAATGATACTCATTTACTGAGTTCCGTGTGTGGGTATTTTTGCTGTGGATTTACAGACATTCTATGGATTCCTCACAGCTCTACTTTTAGTCTGGTATTATTCCATATTAAGTTGGAGAAGTTGAAGCTTGACTTTAGATAAAGTGGAAATCTTCAAAACTAGGAAAACTGTAATTGAAACCCAATTCTGGTTGCTTAAAAGTTCTTGCTTTTCTAATCTCTGGAGTCATAATCATGAAAATGGTTTGGTCTCCAGTCGTCAAACCCTTGTTGTGTACTTACCATGCTGGGGAAGTGCTCTGTAGGGGATGGGCCATTTCTTGTTTCCTGTTTCTAGTCTGCCTCCTCCGCCCCCCTCCCAGCCAGTTTTAGCTCCAGTGTCCTCTTAGAAGCCTTAGTTAGGTTAACCATTCTGCACCTCAGTTATTTCTTTTATCAAATAAAGCAAGTAATATATAATATATAGAGTGGGGTAAAGATAAAAATGTATTTAAGGGTATATATTAGTAGAATAATAGGTGATTTTTTTTAAGGTTCTGTGGTTTCCCAATGTTCTGTAATGAACATATATCACATAAATATTGGTAAGTACATTTATTTTCTGAGGAGAAGCATTTTCTGCCAGAGTTCTGTAAAATGTATTCAATATCTCTTGTTGTTAAAAAATCCTATTTGCCTCTCCCTGCAACTTGTGTATTGCTGCTCTATATCAGATTAAACAGAGGTATGAAGCAATAGAGGATAAGTAAGGGGACCATTTCTGAAGTCTTAAAATAATAAAATTTTAAAGGGAAAAATGAAAGGCATGTACGAAAAAAGGCCCTTCCCTACCAAGTTTAGAATCCAAATCCTTGGGAAGATTTCCTTGGCAAGTTTTTACAGAACACCCCATTTGAGATCTTATTGATAGCTGCTTTGTCAATCCCTGTAGAAATAGGCTTAAGCTATCAACATCTATCCATATGCAAATCCCGCTTCCTTCAAACTCCAAAAATTCCATTAAGTCTGACCTGGTTCTTTCCACTCAGGAACTCTATATACCTTCTCTGTATTTGGTGGGTTCTTTCCTTTGTTTCTCTCAGAACACATGCCTAACGAAGTGTTGGCAAGGAGGACAGGGTTATGATTACACTGCTAAAAAGAAGTGTGGAGAAGAAAGAAAAAAAATACCTATATTCTCTTCTAAAGACACCAGCTGTTAGTTTATTATGTTCACTACTTTTTTCAATGTTTATTTGGTGTGTATTTTTGTTTACCTAATTAAAGTCAACTTGTAAAAATATTACAATATGTAGAAATGATCAGATTTTACATTTTAAAGTGATATTATAATATGGTAATTTGTCAGGTCACCAAATTCTTCAGGATACATCATTTTCTAACATGTAGTGTAGGTTGTCATTGATAGCTATCCTCCATACTAGAGTACAAACTGGATGAAACCATAAATTGTTTCTGAATTGTGCATTTCCCCCAGGGTCTCCTGATAGTAGATAGTCAACAAATAGTTGTGTACTGAATGGCTTTCACTTTTATTGAGTCTTGGAATCCATGAAATACATTGTGTCATTTAACAATGACAACCCCTTAGGAAAGAGTAGACCTTTTTACTTATTTCATGGGTAATTTAACTTCTGGGAGTGAGCGGTCAAAAAGACTTGACCATCCATCCTGAGCTTTTGTCTCAGAGCTGGTGTGCTTTCTTATAAGACAGGTTGGCTTAAATTGAAATAATGAATTCCAAAGGGTTTTTAACTTGGAATCATACTCTTTATATGATGGCCAACCAACTCTTCCCAGTGATATTCAGGATATGAATACACCGAGAAATTTGAGGCATTTCTAATGAATTGGTCTTAAAATCTTCCAAGCACATAGCGTGCCAAAGTCATTATTTTGATGAATAGGCCCTAAACTTTTAAGAAATGAAGCTGTGATGACAAATATCAAATCTTTTAAACAAAATCAAATTCAGGAGTTCAATTTAAATCTTGGCAAAGTTTCAGGCACATTAAAAGAAAATTAAATGAGTTTTAGGAAGCAAAGCATTCATATTTTACCTTTATTATTAAACAACTCTTAAAACCTCTACCTTTTCATTTCCCCACCCCAGAGAAAAAAGGCCCCTTTAGCAGCAACCTGTCTGACCTCAGACATATTAATTAAAATAAATGGAAGAACAAGAAGTTTTTATTTTTAAAAGCTTTTTCAGTAGTGAAGAAAGACTATCGCCAAGAGTAAGCAATTAGAAATTTATGGCTACGTTGTTTCGATTTTCATTTCTGTTAATATATAGAATCTTATTTTCAAGGGGAAGTTAGAAGAGTCACAGTAGCTACTATTTTTAAATACCTACTATGTGAGAGATATAGTTCTAGGCTTTTTAATACATTAAGTCACAAGTCTTCCAAAGCGGCTGTTAGTATTTCTGTTACATATGAGACCATAATCTCTGAGATGATAAGAATTCTTGCCATAGTTGTGTGCCTATTACCTGATGAATTGTGGTCTTTGACTTTAAAATATCTGTGCTCTGCATACTACCCAGCCATCACTAAAATCCACAAGTCACTATGCTTAAAAAATGTAAAATTTCTACTATAGTACGCAATGTCCCTATTTATTTTAATGCACAGTTACTATTTTACATCGTCTACCGTCAAGAAAAATTGGTACTCTAGAAGGAAATGCCATGTTTTTCCTTGAGCTTTCGGTACGTCTTACAAACAGATGTTTATCCCAGGCGTATGTGCTCCACGTTTGAGAAGAATAATCGATGTACCATTTATTAGTTGCTCGTTGTGAGGAAGGATTATGCTAAGGACTTTGCACTCATGATTTCACTTGATCCTCAGAGAAATCATTGAGACACAACTTTTTGAGATCTATTTATATAAAATATCCTGTGGCTTATCATTTAATAGCATCATTAATTTCCCTTAAACTGAGTTGCTTTGTAAGTTACACCAAGTATGAGCTCTGGGTTATAGAATCTATGGAGTTGATTTGTTTCCCCAAAGTGTTGAAGTAGTGGGGGATGGGGTGAGTCATTACTGGCAGTGGGTAGGATTTCAGAACTTTTTGAGAAAGACCATCCTGATAACGTGGATCTATAAATACTACATTTCACAGATTATATTTCTTTTTAATGGAACATGGAAATTTCTATGTTAAAAGGAGTTAACTTTTGTGAAGTTAACTGTCATTTAATAGCTAACTAAAAATAACAGGCTGAATTTATTATATATGGGAGTATCTGAAAAATTTTTGCAAAACAGAAAATTAATGGGAATCCTGGGTATCTGACAGACTATATTAGGTTAGGTAAAATACTGTTTTACCCTTTAGCCACATTTTTAACTTGTTTACACCTTAAGATTTCTTTGACACCAATTCTATTTGATTTACACAGAGCTGAATACTTGGAATGAGCCTACCCTTTTAACACCAACGACGCTCATAGCATCCATTGCTAAGGGAGAAAGGGAGGTCAGCTCTTAAACACTGTGGCCTTGAGGCCTTAAAGGTTGTTTTAAGGTCAAAAGTTAACAAGTGGAAGAGATTGTGCTTAAATGATTTGACTTTAAAGGATTTCAAATTAACTTCTAATTTTTTGTTTGAAAAGTAACGCACAGGTGTGATAATTTTGCAAGCCAGCATAGGTTGAGATAATCTGTTACACATCTCTAGTTGTAACAGGGAATGTGGTTGGGTTCACTGGACCCAGGCAACTATTGTTATGAGGCCAAAGGCAATGGGCACTTGATGAACTACTGATTCTTCTACATCTGTACTCATTTCAGGAAAACTCGATTGTCAACACCGACCAGTTATGGGGGGCGATGGTCATTGTTCATTCATTCATTCCCCCTCACGTTTTCAAATCTATTTTTAAGTGCATTGATTTTTTTAATTAAAAAAATTTTTTTTTAAAGATTTTATTTATTTATTTGACACAGAGAGAGAGAGATCACAAGTAGGCAGAGAGAGAGGAAACAGATCAGAGAGCCCGATGTGGGGCTCGATCCCACGCTCGACCCTGAGATCATGACCTGAGTTGAAGGCAGAGGCTTAACCCACTGAGCCACCCAGGCGCCCCTAAGTGCTTGATTTATTTCCATCTGTTCCTTAATTGAGGAAGGATTACCTCCCAGGCACGGTGGTAAGCGCTGGTTCTGAGTGGAACAAGACAAAATTTCTTCACTCATCAAAGATATGTGGAGGGAGAAAGACCTTCAACTGATTTAAAAAAAAGTTTAATTACAAAATGAGTCACTTTATTGAAGCAGAGTTAACAGGGAATTCTAGGCCTTTCTGAAGAGATGACATCTGAGGTGACATCCGCATGAGCCCAAGAGTGAAAAAATGGCATGTGAGATCAGAATGGGCAGCCTAGATACATGGCTTGAGCTGAAAATGGCCTTAAATAAAGCCAGTGTAGCTGGAACAGGCAGAGAAGGAGAGTAGTACAAGATGAGGTTTGAAAAGGAAGGTGGAATCTATAAATTATGAAGAATATTAAGCCCTTACATTAGACTACTGTAACCAAATGTCAGACTGAGTCACTTAGAATAACAGAAGTTTATTCTTCCACAGTTTTGCAGGCTGGATGTCTGAAATCTAGCTGTTTGTAGGGTTGATTTCCTCCAAGGGCACTGGGAGAATGCCATGTCATGCCATGCCTCTCCCTAGTTTCTGGTGGTGACCCCCAGTACTCAGTCTTCCTTGGCTTGTAGATGCATCTCTCCAATCCATGTCTCTGCACGTCTTTTTCTTGTGTGATCCTCTTTCTTTGCATGGCCAACTTTTCACCAGGACACCTGTCATATCGGGTTAGCGACCCACCCTACTGCAGTTTGATCTCAGTTCAATTGTATCTTCAATGACCTTATTTCCAAATGTGGTCACATTCCGAGGTACTGGGGATTAGGACTTTGATATTATCTTTTTTGGGGTGACACAATTCAATTCATAGTAGCCCTATCACGGGATTTTTATTTGTTTAAGATCAAGAAGAAATCACTGTAAAAACTCAGGCATCCCTCTGATAATTTTTGGAAGAATTTAAAAAGGCAACAGAAGAAAAAGAAGGCAAATTAGTAAGCTTCTGCAAATACCTTGGGATGGTTAGAGATAATAGTGGCTTAGGCTAAGACTGCAGTCCTAAAGATAGAAATAGACACATTTGACAAGAGCATCATAAGAGGAGAAATAGATTTGAGGATAGCAGCAAATCAATAAATCATTATGGACTTGTTAAGCTTGGCACGCTGTGAGACACCAAGGAGAAATGAAAGTAAGATGTTGGCCCCGGAGGAGCATCATTCGAAAGGGAGGCTGACAGTACAGCTTTAGGACTCATAGGCACACACATGGCGCTTCAAGAGATAAGAATGGTTGTCTCATTAGGAAAGTAGAGGAAGGAGGGCTTTTTCTGGGGTGAGTCCAGTCCAGGAAGAAGAGGAAGGCATAGTGGCCTCAAAGGCAAAGGGAAAAACAGACAGGTAATAACAAGCAAATGAGAGAATAAGGTGGTATAAATTAAGAGATGAAAATGTTTCCAGAAAGGAAAGTTGAAAAGTGCTTAATAAGCTGCTGAGGATGACATAGATGAGTGCTGTATTGGCAGAAAGGGATCAGGGGGCGCCGTTTTTTTTTTATCTCGCAAGAGAATGCCACACTTATTGGAATAAATTCATCTGTAAGTAGTAACATAACACTATATATGTAAGGAAAGCTTGACAATGTAAACAAAACAGCTTAGACTGATTTTGTTCCTGATACAAACAAACGTCAGTCATAAATCGATAGGGTTAAATTAATAAGGGCCTGAATAAATTCCAATCTCTCTTTTTTTTTTTTTTTTTTAAATTCCAATCTCTTTTTTAAAGACTTTGTTGAGTCCTGCAAGTCTCCGAGCATGTTTGGCAGGAATAATTGAGGGCAGTTACTTCATATAGAAACGACCTATAGGTGTTTCTCAATTTTCAGGAATCATCAAGTAATCTTTGAAGTTGTTGCAGCTTTAATTGTGTATTTATATATGGCACTATTTCATGGTATTACAAGGACTTACTTTTCCTACCCTTACATTTGCCTCTGCTCTGTTCTCTAAGTGGAGGGTTTATAGGGTAGTCAAGAAGGCTCGGTGTGAAAGAGGAGTCAGTGGTATGAACTGTGGCCAATAGTAGAGGACATGCCTGAAATCATTTATATTAATTTTCTAAAACGGTTTGGAGGACTCCCAAACAAACAAAGCAAACAAAAAATAGAACAAACAAACAAACAAACAAAAAAAGCTTGCCCTAGCATCTTGAAGTTTTATGGACTATCTCTATAAGCTAAAAGTACATTTTCATAACATTGGGAACATAAAAGTCTTAAGACAAGAAACTTGAATGAGCTTTTGAGCATACGCACAGAGTCCTAATTCTTTCCATGCTTCAGTTTATTGGATTCACCCAACAGTACAATATTTTTCTCTCCTTCCAAAGACTTGTCTACCTGCTGTTAAGAATTGGACAAGATTTACTGATTTGGCTGCCTACTGGTGTGGTGTCGTTAAGTGCTGACTATAAATCTTTAATCACACTGCTTAGAGTGACTTCACTTCCTCCTAGTATTTCATCTGTGAATAGGAAGAAAAGGCTACTGAGACTATATTATTGATGTTTGCAATACCAGTTTTTTTTTCTGTTTAAATTAATTTTCAACAATTTTGGAGAACCATTTTTTTTTCTCCCTATTTGAACGTCACCAGTACTTTCTAGAAAAACAACCTTAGAAGAAAGAAATGATCTACTCTGCAAATAAAGGCAAATGTGCTGAAAGATGACAAGTTTGAGATGGGGCATCTGACCAGCACATCTTCTCTTTTAATCTCTGATGAATGGACATACTCGAAATAAGTGTTATTTGTTTGTTTACCTAACTTCAGTGTTCCGTTCAGGATTATGTCAGATGAGTCCTCATCTGCTATTGCTAAGAATTCTGGGACATTACTGGAATAATGGGGCATCCTAAAGACTAGCTTATGGAAATATGCCTAACTTTTCCCGCTCGAGTTGTATCTCTGCCTGACATTTCTCTTTTCTCTCTTTCTACAACCCCACCTGCTCCTTTTTCTGCTATTGCCTTTCTTTCTTTTTTTGGATACAGATGATTTATTATAACAACTTAATTTGTGGTTGAACACATACCACCTTTGGCCCTGTTATGAAGTACATATTGTGTAGTTTTCATGTTAATTTTCAGACTCCATGATTTCAGATATACTGAGGAAAAACAACTACCAATGCCCCTTTCATTAGGGAAGTAATAGTAGGTCCTACAAGTGGAGCGGAGCGCCAGAGATACTAAGGTATGTGCACTTTGGAATAAGAGTTTGGAAATCAAATTCTGTTTGTCCCATCAGCTAGCTTTGTGTTTGTGGAGTCAGTAACCAATTTCCCCAGAACGTCAGTTTACCCATCTATGTAAACAAAACAAAACAAACAAACAAAACCCAAAACATTCTGAGAGCTTTAAGAACTCTGTCAAGAATAGTTATAAGAATAATAAGAATGTAGGTGAAAGAGCCTAAAAATTAGTAGGTACTTAATTAAGGTTAACTCTTCCCCTTCTTTCTTAAAGAAAATCTTCAGGAAGACCAGCTGCTATTATGTTTTTAAGCAATAAAAGGCCTTTTAGAGAAGAAATCTTGCTGTTTTTTAAAATATTATGATTATTATATTTTTAGTAAAAACTTGTGCCCAATGCTAGAATAACTGTTATTCTTGGGACATTTGGAAACTTGCTTTCTAGAAGCATTGTATTAGTTTAAAATGTCATCAGTAAGTAGATTACCAAATAATTTTTACTAAAGTGCTTGCTATTACTTATTCATTGTTATTTTACTATTTTAAGTGTTAAGAGTTATAACTCTAAGAGAGAAGGACACATGGTGTTTGTTATCAGAACAAACACTATATTCAATTACTCCAATTTTTTCTGCATACATATTCAAAAGGCTATTTTCCTCCCAAGATCCTCACCTGAAATCTAAGGGAAACTGTGGGGGCTTTTTTGGCTATTTCCAGGTAAAAATCTCCTTGGTAAATCCTAGTCTTGTTGAGTAACTTGAATAGTGCAATAAAATAATTGCCTCTTTTTTCTCTTGGGTCTCTAATCAGTTCATCAACCACACTACGAATAGGAGTATGGTTGACCTTTCCATCTTTCCTGATCTAGTGTGTTCTAGCTCATCTTAATAACTGTGGTTTCTAATATCTCCAGGGTCAGAAGTAGATATAAGAAGTGATTTGAGGCAGACAAATCCCAGTGCAGCTACTTCTCATCTGCTCTAACACCAGAGCATACTGGTTGCCCTGTTTGTTGGCCCTCTGAATCAGGAAATAGGCACCACTGCTTATCGTCTTCCAAGTTCCAAGGGTGATATATGAAACGCTCTAAGTGGTCCATCAGAGCCACCTCACTTTCCCTAGCTTGCATCCATTTTGTAGAAGTGGGACTCACATCTCAATAATAGCTTTTTCTAAAATACTTTCCTAATCTTGAGCTGTTTTTACAACCTCCCTCTTAAATAGGAAGAAAGTGAATGATCAAGGAGATGTTAACAAACTTTTTTAAATATATACTTTAATTTTTAGGGAAGTTTTATATTCACGGTCAAATTAAATGGAAAGGACAGATAATTCCCATATACCCTCTACCCCCACACATGCATAGCCTGCCCCACTATCAATATTCGAACTGCAGTGGCACTTTCTTACAGTAGATAAAACATACCATATTCATGAATTGGAAGACTCAACATGGTAGAAAGGTGGCCCAATTAAGTTCAACATAGTTAGTATAAAAAATATTAACAAAGATCTTTGTAGAGACTTTGTAGATACAGACATGCATATTCAAAAATATTTTAAAATATGAGTGGAAAGAAATCATGACATCTGTAAGTAAAGACCTCAAAAAACTACAAGAATTTTGAAAAAAAAGATTAAGTTTTTCAGCGTTAAGGTTTACTAAATATCTCCTGTAATAACACAGTGAGTACTAGACAAGGAGTAGACATGGGTAAATGGAACAGAAATAGACCCACACAAATATGTCCAACTGACTTTCATGATAGTGAAAAGCAATTAAATGGAGGAAAGATGGTCTTTTCAGTTGGACATCTAATGACTAGAAGAAGAAAATGATTGTATTCTTACACCTCAAAACTTACACCAAATTTAACCCCAAATGTATCACAAACTTAAATATAAGCCATAAAGTATAAAACTTTTAGGGAAAAATAAAAGCATTGGTGTAAATCTTTGGGACCTAGGATTAGGCCACTTAGACTTGACACCAAGAGCACAATCCATAAAGAAAAACAATTGATAAAGTATGCATATCAGAATTAAATTTGTTCTGTGAACAACTCTGTTAAGAAGATAAAAAGGTGAGTTACTGACTGGGAGGAAATATTCACAAACCATATACTTGACAAAGATCTTGCATCTAGAATGTATAACAAACTCTCAAAATTCAACAGTCTGAAACTCCCAAATGATCCAGTTAATAAATTGGTAAAAGACAGGAGCAGTCAGTTTACTGTAGAGGATATCCAGATGCAAATAAGCATTAAAAAGATTAACATCATTAATCATTAAAGAAGTACAAATTAAAACTCTAGTGAGGTTTCACTTCACAGCTACCAGACTGGCTAAAATAAAAATAATAATACCGAATGCTGGCAAACATGTGGAGAAACTGGATCACTCATATTTTTTTGGTGGTGATTTAAAATGGTAGAAACAATCTGGAAAATAGTTTGTCATTTCTCTTTGAAACTAAACATATGTTTGTCATATGATCCACCAGTCACACTTTTAGACATTTATCCCAGAGAAATACAAGTTTAAATTCACTCAAAAACCTATAAACAAATGTTTATGCAGCCCTATTAGTAGTAGACAAAAACTGGAAACCTTAAAATGTCTTTCAACAGGTAAATGATTAAGCAAACTATGACACATTTACATTATGGAATATAGCTCAGTAATAAAAAAAGGATCAAACTATTGGTTCACGCAAAAACTTGGATGGATATCAAGGGAATTATGTTGAGTAAAAGAAGCTAATCTCAAAAGAGTACATACTTTTTATTATTTTTTATTTTATTTTTCTATTCATAAAGCTTTGTTGACATAGTGAACTAAGAGAGGGAGCGTATTAATAGTTGCCAATAGTTAGGAATTTAGGAAATGGTGGAGGGGGGATATGCATGTGGCTATAGATGGGGAGCAACAGAGAGCCAGGTGGATTGATTGCCATTGCAATTACATGAAGCTCCACATATGATAGAATTCTATAGAATTATACACTCACATAAATAAGTGTGTGTGAAGATGGTGAAATTCAAATAACCTGTGAGTTGTACTCATGTCAATATCCTGGCTTTAATATTGTATGATTGTTATAAAATATATTATTATTGAGAAGGCTGCTTGAAGGGCACATAGGATCTCCTTGAACATTTTTTTTTGCGATTTTCTGTAAATCTCTTATTATTTCAAAATCATAAGTTTAAGAATGTGATTAATACTATCTTATGCATAGCTGCTTTCCTAATATATTCTTCTCACTTATCTACCTCATTTTATTTTTAAATATTATATGGCATTATAAGATTAGCTTTCATCCCAAAGGTCTAATAGCTTCTCACAAATAGAGTTAGTAGTAGACTCTGATAATACAATTTTTATAGTGGACGTGTTGTGGTGCACCTTGATATAGCAAAATTCCTACAGTATTATTTAACATAGGTTTTCTGATTTCTATTCTGGTGTTCTATTATGCCTTGATGGTGGCCTTGATCTTAAGTCTCATACAAAGACAATTATGGTCTCTCTGCTAATTTAACTTACATACTTAATCTTGAGAAACTTTCACCCAAGGGATTTTCTTTTCTCCACCCATGGGCTTTACGATTGCTTAGCGTAACTTCACCGAAGAAGGATTTCTCCCTTCAATTTGCTCTTTTAAATGTTCTCAAACTTTCCTTTAGAATCCTCTCATTTCTTTTTCTGTAAGTTTAGAAGTGTCTCCACTTGATCCCAGAAAAAAAAAAATGTGCCTTCAACCTTATTTTTAAGTAAACTCTCCTCTCTCAACTCAAATTATTCTAACATATGTGGGGAAAAAATGTTTCTGTCTTGCAAGAATAGTGTAGCTGTTGAAAGTACCATGTTATAATATAATGCATTCACTCTGCTTTACTGAACTTGAAAATATTGTATTGTTAAATGACAGAAATGATGAAGGAACATGTAGGGAATCCATGCAGAAAATCATCTTTCCTGATCAAATAAACCTAAAACAAATCTAACATTCTAAGCAAATACCCAGCCCAGCTCCAGAAGTGGGCCTGACACAGCAGGTTAATTTCAGTGACCAGCTGGACAAATGTGGGCCTAGGCTGAATGCACGTCATTCTGTGACAATCTGTGACTGTATCCCAGAGAGAACCTCCACAGGATTTTTTTGTTTTCTCTTCCTACTCCAGGAAAAAGCTTTTCAAAATTAAGTCTCATAAAGTATTTGATAGGTAGATAAAAATGAGTTTAATGTAAAAAAGATGGGAGAAAGTTGGTAATTTTACAGTTAAGATATGGAAGTCAAATATTCAGTCTTAGAGGGAATTTGAATTTGTGTGGCTTAAATATATATAAGCAGAATGATAGCATGGGTCACTGAGAAAAATGTAGATCTTTATTATCTCAGTGAATCGCCCCATGGTTTATGTAGAGGGTGTATTTACAATTTCACCTCTTCTGTCTAGTTTTTACTTCTTAGGATTCTGGATTTTCTAAATTTTATCATATCCAAATAAGTAATTTTATTGTACTTTCCAATTTACGTAATGCAGATTTCATCTATTTTGTTGTTGCCTTAATCTGATGTAGATGACATATGAGTTTGTTGATCTAATCACTATTTCAAAAATGGTAAAAGTAAGACCCAGCAAAAGAGATGTGTCCTACGTCACTTAGCTAATATAAGACAGAACTGAAATTCTCATTCCTGTCCATCTAAAACCATAGCCTATGTTTTTTTCTGATATATTCCACTGTATTAATGAACTCTGTCTCCCTCAATTGAAATACCTTTGAGCACACAGGGGAGAATGCATTCTCCGTCTAGAGTCCTAAGGAGCCACTGAGGAAGCTTCTCCTTTTCTGATTAATCTAAGTGATCTAGGAAGGAAGTCAAGTATAGAGTTGGAATTTAACTAAATCTTGCAAAATGAAGCATGAAGTTTGTTCTTCTCCTCTGCCATAGATCCCTATCTTCATAATGTTGTTATGCCATTCTAAGTAGGAGTCTGGGAATTTCTGTCATGATTTTTACATGGCGTAAAGTATCATAGCATTTGGAGGAGGATGGAAGCTTGAGACTCATCTGGTTTGACTTAATTCACAGTCAGTAATTTGCTTTGATAATACTGACTTCCTACGAAGTTCATAGTATATAAAGCTTTTACTTCATTTTATTCTCAAGAAAATATTTTTTGTTCTTGGAGGTATTACTACTTTAAGGTATCCATACTTTAAGATAAGGACCCTAAAACTCACAGAGGTTGAACAACTTAACCAGTAGCATTGGCAAGTAGTTAGCAATACTAAGACTCGTGTTCAGACCTGTGGGTTCTAAACAAACCAACAACATAGGCTAAAATGCCCAGTTTCCTTCTTGGTTGGGCCGTCAACTTTTTAATTCAAGAAGTTAAGACACAGAGGGCACAGACCCCACGGGAGGGGCCATCTCCCCCTTGGTTCCAGAAAGCGAGGCACAGGGCCAAGGGCTGTCACCCTGGTTTGCCTGGGAGATAGGACTACCACCCTGGTGGGCATAGTTGATAAAGCATCCAGCCAAAGTGGATCATTCTCAAGCTTTAAAATGTAATAGAATTTGCCCTGCCAGATTTTGGACTTGCTTGGGAACAGTGACCTCAGAATATTACCATATTTGAAGGTAGAGTCTTTAAAGATAAATTAAATTAAAATGAGACTATATAGGTAGGCCTTAATCCAATAACGTTGGTAATCCTTGTAAGTAGAGGGAATTTGGACACAGATGCAGAGAGAAAATGTGAAGACAGAGAGAGGATGGCCAACTAGAAGCCAAGGTGAGAGGCCTGGAACAGAGTTTTCCTTCACAGTCCTTGGAAGGAACCAGCCATGCAAACACCTTGATCTGGACTTCTAGACTCCAGAACTGTGAGAAAATACATTTCTGCTGTTTAAACCATCCAGTCTGTGAAATTTTATTATGGCAGCCATAGCACACAAATACACCACCCAAAATGATGTCTTTTTTTCTGTACCTGATTTCAAACAAGGCTGGGAAGTTAAAAGTAGTCCTAGCGCACTTGACTGTCCATTTATGAGAGCATGCATTTATGTAAATGTTCCTTAGTTGAAGCCAACAAAATGGCAAAGTGACCTTAGTTGTGTATTTTTTTTTTCTTACAGTGTCTATGCAAGTTGAGCAAAGCAATTATAAATGCATGCATGATATGGAATGAGAAAAATCATGTCTGCCATTCAATCTGGTGAATCAGAGTAATAGGATTTTAGAGCTAGTAAAACATTTGAGAATTTTATTCCAGCCTGAGGTTACATAATATTCTCGGCCCGAGCTTTTATTCAGGTAGCAAGTGGATGTTAATTATTCTATTATAAAAATAAAATATTATTTATAATTTTGTATCGCTTTTTAGCTTTAAAGACTTTCCTTCTAAATTTTTCTTGGCAGGGAATACTTGTTTATCAGTCAGACAGAAGTAAATCTCTTAAAAAAAGAAAAGAAGAAAAGAAAACTTTTCACCCAAACAGGACTGAATCATGAAGTAGCTTTTTTAGGTAGAGGTATAGCCACAAAAGAGGTCTTAATTTCAGACTTCATGAACTTTATTATTTTTTTTTCAACTTTAGGAATGTACCAAAACACTTTTAAGGACAGAACCACTTTATAGGAAAAAAGAATTCTTGAAATACTATATTATTTTGTTAGCTTACACATTATTTATGATAAGCTCAACTGACACATATGGGGCTTAGGCAAAAAATACAACTTTTCTCCACTAAGAAACTGTGATAAACATGTTTAGGATAGACAGGATAAGACAGTCATTTCTGAAAGGAACAGACTGTGTTTGAGAGTTGTACGTTTGTGCAGCATGTCCTCCAAGCTCACTTCTTTAGGGTAGAGCTTCATGGGATCCCGAAGAATATTCACTCCATAGCCAGATTCTCTGGTGAAGTAAACAGCCTTCCAGCTGGGAATCGTGGTTCCATTGCTGTATTGTTTATTTCCAGAGTCTTCTGCATTTTGAGATTTTCAAGATCTGTTTCCCCCAAATTGTACCTCTTGTCTTGGTCTTTTTCCATGCTGTCTACTTTTGCCTTTGCAGTGGTTATCACAGATCTGCTCTCTTTATGATTCCAGTATAGCTTTCTCCTTTGGTCTCCATACACATATAATCTGCAACCCACTGGATATTTCTATTTGAGTGTTTAATATAAAGGTACCCTAATGCAACTGTGTCCAAACTCAAACTGTAGTCATCTCTCTATACCCCCCACTTACCTACAGGAAAAAAAAAATCTGTTTCTCCTTCAGAAATTTGTACACTGGAAACTATCATGTAAGTCAAAGTGATACACAAAGTGTGCCATTCTATAAAAATGTCAATCTTACCATTATCTTCTCTTCCCTTAATCCCAACATTCATTCAAATCATATTCTTTCCCAAAGTGTTGGAAGAAATATACTTGTTTTGGTTTTCTTGTTTTTTAAATTTAAACTATCACCTCCAAAAAATAAAATAAAATAAAATTTCACCTCAGTAGTTCTGGTCATTATCTTCGATTTCTGGAATTACTATTGTTTTGGAAAGTGTGTTCCCAGCTTTCCATCTGGCTTCCTTCAATCTGGTTTCCATATTAAGTCCAGGAGGATCTTTCCAAATAGGAAAACTACTTTTTAAAAATTTCTTTGCCTCAAGTCCTCAACAAGCCTGTTGTCTTCAGGATGCCTTCCAGTGTTTTCAATGAACCCAACACAGTCCCTCATGATTTGTCCTCAGCCTTTCTTACCTTATACCCCTTCCTATCTGGTACAATAAACTCAAGAAATTAGACTCATGATCCACTTGTAGATTTCTGAAGATGTGTTTCTTCTCTCTTTTATCTGCATCTTCTCTGAACAACCTCTTCACATCCTTTAGGGCTCAGATTTGAAGTGTTATTACAAGGGAAAATTTCCCAAAACTGAATTTGCTATTCTTGCAAGATGCTTCACTAAGTACTTTGTCATGGCTTAAGCCACATTTGTGGGATGTGTGCCCTTTTCTCTTTGCTTCTCTAAGCTCCTTGTTGGGAAAGAACATTATTTTGGTTAACTTATAAGTCAAGAACCTATCATAGTTCTTAGTGCCTAGCAAAATACAAAAATTATTTGTTAATATTTAAGGACGGAAAAGTATTTAACTTAAAAAAGTTAACTTAAAAAGTATTTAACTTAATATTTAAGTTAAGGAAAATAAATGCCGTCCTTCTAGCTTCAGTCCCTTCCAGTTCACTTGGCTTTAATCTAGTCCTCAGACTTAGGTTAATTTTCCATGCTGCTGGTCCTCAAAATTATGGAAACTTTTATTGCAGATTTTGACATTATTTAAAAAAAAAATTAGAACGAGCCTCAATGCCTGAAAAGCTATGGCCTAGGAATTCACATATTTTAATACATGTAGTATATATGTGTTTATTCATTCAACAGTGAATATGGCTGAGAATTTACATGTACAGAACTTAAATTGGGAGTGGGTGTACATGGTAACAGATAAATTAAGCTCTGTTCTCAGGGTATATGTAGTAATTTCCATGTAGATAGTTAATGTTGATGGCTTTACTAATAAATATTTTTAAATGCGTAGGATATTTGGCTGATTTATATAAAATTGCTGATATTTCATAGTTTTTTGGCCTAAAACATAACAATTTCGATTGCTACAACCTAATGTTTGCCAATAAATTTGGGACATGTTACAAGATTTGCTTGTTTGGATTATGTTCTATAAATAAATTTCAGCACACACATCCCTAGTGTAAGAGAAGTCAGAAGTCACCATTTTCCCTGAGTTATGATCATGTAATCACAGGAATTCAAGTAAATAAACACCACCCCAAAATGTACTTGCAGCATGGATAAAATACATGAATATTGCCTGCAGTCCCTAGCGCTTATATTTATTTCAACTTGTAGTGGAAAATACACAAACTCAAACAATGTACTTGGATTCGTATTTTGTTTCATTCCCTCATGAACTATATTACCTTGGATAGTAACCTTGAAAGCTTATTTCAGTTCCTCAACACAGACATTCTTGGTATTTGTCATTATGCACTCCTTGAATTACATATTCACCCCACTCCTTGCCCCACTAACAGCCAAACTTTGTAACTAAGGAATCTGATATGTTCCTCAATCCAAATGAATATCAGGAATATACCTGAGAAAATGATTTTAAAAATGAATTATTCCCCTAAAAATTACATTCTTTCATAAACTCAATTCTCAGATGCTCGTGTCATGAGCATGAGCACATGTCAGGTGCTTCCTGCTGGCTGATTGCGAAGTCCTAGCCGATTGCATCCTGCCCTTCTTTCTTGCTAGAAACTGCAAGAACAATTTTGCATAGGTTTAGCTAAGCCAGTAATCTAACGGCGGGCTTCCTGTCCCGAAGGAACAATAAAATTGACTCAAACGAAGAAGCTATTGGGGTTGTCGTGACTATAGCTCTGGGTTTTGCTTCACTATTAGAACACACAGAAGCAGCAGGCAGGGCCTCTGATGCCCATGCCTCAGTCTAAGTGGAAGAAGAGTTTGCTGCGACCCAATGGTCTCCACCATGGCTTGGAGATGTTGAGAACCTGTCACCCGGTGCATGTAGATTATGAACGTCCTGTTTTCAAAATTGTGATTTAGTTAGAAGTACTACAATTTTTTTTTAATTTTAATTTTTTTTTAAGTAGGTTGAATGCCCCATGTGGGGCTTGAACTCACGACCCCGAGATTGAGAGTTGCATGATCTACTGACTGAGCCAGCTAGGTGCCCCAAAAGTACTACAGTTTCTTTTGTGGAAGAGAAAGATGATTCGAATTTTCACTATTGCTTGTACCAAGCTGTGAATGTATAAGGTATAAATAGTCTGAGGACAAAGAAGGACAGAGATATGTACCAAGTAGTGAGAATCAGATGTAATATTGAAAAAGTGTTGAGCACAATGTCCTGTTAAAGATAGATTAGTTTCCTATGACTATTGGATACAATTTCTTATAAATTAAAAATCTAAAAAAGGAGTGAATAAAGTGGTATTCCCTCTCATCTGTCTTGCAAAGCCCGTTTTAAGTGGCGTTTTTCTCCCAGAAATCTCTATAATCCCTGAGAATTCTGACTCCCATCCCAGATTTCTCTTAGTTTCTTTTTTTCATATGTATGAATGTGAGACCGTATTTGCGTTAATATTTACATTTAAAGAATTCTAAAGAAACTACGTAGGCAATGTGTATGGTTTGTGAAGATTTGGTATGTTTTGGAAAGGGCCTACAGCTGAGCACACATTGCGGGAAACTAGGAGAAAGAGGTGGAGATTGCAGTGGAAATTCAGGAAGAAAGGGAGATTAGATCACGTAATTGAAGGTGGAGGCATTTTGGTGATTTGGGTCCCAGTCAACAGGTTTATATTATCTGCAGTTTTCTGTTGGAGATCTCTGCCCTCATTTCTTTAAGGAAATATCTAACCAGGACTAGGGTGTAGTCTGAAACTGGGAAAAGGAAAATGAAGGTAAGAGCTGAAAATTGCCACAGGATAAATGGACAAAAGTATGGCTCAGTGAAATATGAGGTACATAAAATGAATCCTGTAAAGGACACACAGAAGACTTTTCAGAACTCGGAGAGGGAACAAGAAGAAAAGATGATTGGATTCTAGTCATTAATCTGCCAGATTATCTGTCATAGTGTCAGGAACATTATGGTTCCTAGGATAACACCTGATTTCATCAACCAAATGAGCCTATTTTGCAGGATCCCCCCCCCCCACTTCCCCAGGTTGAGTAAAAATTAAGGTATTTTGCAAGTATCAGATGAAAAGGGAATTGTATGAATCCAGTATTAACCTACATGGGTGATTTGAGGCACATTTTCCCCTTAAATGTAAACTTCTTTTAGATTTTCTTAGTTGATAAATAAGTACTAAACCCAAGAGTTAACAATAGTAGTAAGAGAATCCATTTAAAAAGGGACATTGTAGCTTCAAAGCACACGCAAATGCTGCGATATTATTGTCTATTATGTACTGGAAAATTGAAAGCTTTTAAAACCATTCAAGTACTTCTGCTAATAGCTGGAGAAAAACATTAGCGTTTTCCCACATCAGGGAATAAAGGAACCTATATAAGGGGTTTAAAATTTGAATCGCAGTAACGACCCTCTAGTTTCACCCTGCAATTTACAATTCAGTTTTGGATCTAAATCACTCTCCAGTAATCCTTCTATTTTTTAAATTTATTTAATATTTATTTGTCACTTTCATTTATTTATTTATTTAATTTAAAAAAGATTTTATTTATTTATTTGACAGAGAGAGAGAGGGAGCAAGTGAGCACAAGCAGGGGGAGCAGCAGAGGGAGAGTGAGAAGTAGGCTCCCCACTGAGCAAGGAGTCTTATGTGGGGCTTGATCCCAAGACTCTGAGATCATGACCTGAGCTGAAGGCAGACGCTTAACTAAGCCACCCAGGCGCCCCTTTTATTTAATCTTTTAAATAAAAGAGAACTGCTGAAATTTGGATAATTGATTTAGCTTTATTTACCTAAGTAAAAGTGAGTGACTTTGAAAGTGGCTACTTCCAAGAGGAAAAAGTAAGGAAGTTTGCAAATCCCCTCTCCACCGCCCCCCCCCAAAAGAAAACTAGACAATGCTATCAAAACATCCCTTTCAGTGCTCTGAAAACCGATTGAGATGTGCAGCAAAATGAGAAGTGCTTGTTCATGAGAAACTACCGAACTTTTGGTAGGAAGAATGGGAAACTGGTGTTTTTGCTTGGAGCTAACGCCATCCCTTCCACCCTGTTTCTTTCTGGAGCTGTAGATTATGAAAATCAACATCTTCACTGCTGGAATTTGCTGAGTGCATTTGGAGCTGGTGGTGGTGGTGAGGAAATATTTTTGAAATGTGTGTGTTTTATACTTCTACCAATTCAGAAGGACCACATTTTAAGTGATAAGTAGG
The DNA here is from genome assembly GCA_028534135.1 of Potos flavus. Classification (NCBI taxonomy): domain Eukaryota; kingdom Metazoa; phylum Chordata; class Mammalia; order Carnivora; family Procyonidae; genus Potos; species Potos flavus. The sequence goes on along the minus strand of CM052885.1, from coordinate 7,943,759 downwards.
CACACATGGGTAGTGGTTTCCTTAGCTTTTCGTTAATTGGCTACCAGTTCCTTTTAACTTGACAAACGAAATGTTGATATCCTCTGACAGTTCCTCTGCATTCAGACCCACAGCCCTGCTTGAAGGGAGGCCCACCACTGTCATCTAAGTGCTTTCCTACTGGTCGTTGCTCATAATCCATTCTTCCCAGAGCCTTTGGAGCATCATTAAAAAAAAAAAAAAAGAATAATCCATAGTGTTTACTATGTGCATAATTGTTGTGCTATAGATTACTCTTTATACACATTGAACTGTAATAAAAATTTACATAAGAAAGACCATGTCCTTCAATACTTGAGACTCTGCTGTGTCACTTTAAAGTGGCATACAATCCCTTTACCATCCAACACATTTTTACAAACCTTTGACCCCAATAATAATGCCACCACAATTACTGAAATTCAAACTTTGCTCTCATTGCTCAAAGTATACTGCTTTTATTTCCATATTACCATATATAATATTATTTTGGCCATTGATCCTCACTGAACTTCAAGGCTCAGCTTAAAAAGAACTCATTTAAAGAGTTTAATGGACAGTAATCATTCAGGCTGAGGAAGTAATTTTCCCCCTAAATTTTCCTAGAAATACATATGTGCATACATAAAATATTATAAAACATACTTTTATTTTTATTTATAGTTTCTCATCACGTTTTTTTGTGTGCACACATATTATTATGTGTGTGTGACATCTTTTAGACTGTTTGACTCTCACACTGGTCTGTTAAGTACCTTAAAGAGACTTTCATCCATCTGCACTTACTTTAGTATCTTCAGAATGTAGGATAGAGGTGAATTATTAGTTCAGTACATTTTCCTTAATTTAAAATTATAAGACTGTAATTAAATATCCCGGCTAATTGCTCAAACTGGAGATTAAATTGTTTTAATAAGAATACAGAGGTGAATAAAAATGCATGTAAGAATTTCTTTTCATTGTAGATTAGGCCACATTCCTGCATTTGCTCTAATTTCACAGTGGTCACCTTCAAGCGTACCCAGATCTGGGTAAGCCATGGGAGTGTCTTTTCCACATGAAATACAAATCCTTCTGTGAAGGGATGATGAAAAAGTTGATAAGCATTTTATACCAGACTGTTATTGACTTCATGAAATAGTTATTTGAGATGTGATTTTTAAAACTGAGGTGAAAGTCATATAACATACAATTATTTTAAATTACGTACTCGAGTGGCATTTAACATATTCACAATATTGTGCAGCCACACTTTGCTCTAGTTTCAAAATGTTTTCATTACCCCAGAAAAGCACCTCGTTTCTAGTAAGTAATTGTTCCTCATTTCCCCATCCCTGATGCCCTGGTAACCTTAATCTGTTTTCTGTTTCTGTGTATTTGTTGAAGCGGGATACAGCCTATGAAAGGAAACATAACATATGTGACCTTTTGGGTCTGGCTTCTTAGACTCAGCATAAGGTTTTTATGGCTCATCTATATTGTAGTATGCATCAGTATTTAATTTATTGCTGAATAGTATTCTATTGCCTGTAAATACCACAATTTTTAATTTCCTTATTGGTCATTTGACTAGACCTTGTATGCATTATCGAAAGTGAAATATTGAAGTCTCCAAATACTATTTTAGAACTATTACTCCCTTTCATTTTGTTAATATTTTATTCATATATATTGGGACTCTTTGATATTTACAGTTATAATTGTTATATCTTTTTTATGAAGGGCCCTTATATCAATAAGATGTGTCTTATCTTTCTCTTGTAATAACTTCTGCCTTAAAATCTATTTTTGTTCAATAATAGTGTAAACTCTTCGGCTCTTTTACTGTTACTGTTTGTATGAAATATCTTTTCCATCCTTTCACTTTCAGCCCTATTAGTGTCTTAGGGTCCAAAATGAGTCTCTTACAGGTGACACATAACTGGGTTGTGCTGTTTTCATCAATTCTGCTAGTCTCTGTAATTATTTGTGAACTTAAGCCATTTATCTTTAAAATGAACTGATGCTGAAAGACTTTTGACATTCTGGTTTACTTTTCTTTTTTTTTAAAGATTTATTTATTTGAGAGAGAAAGCTCATGTGAGTTGGAGGAGGGGCAGAGGGTGAGAGAGAGAGAAGATTCTAAAGTAGACTCTCTGCAGAGCACTGAGCCTGACTCAGGGCTGGATTCCAGGACCCTGAGATCATGGTCTGAGCTGAGATCAAGAGTTGGCTGCTTACCTGACTGAACCACCCAGGCGCCCTATGGATTACTTTTCTTTATGTCACAAATATTGTCATCCTCACTTCCTCTAGTATTACTTTATTATGTGTTTTCTTAGTTTTCTTTATACCGCACCATTTTGATTCCCTCTTCATTACTTTTTCTGTATATTTTTTCAGTTATCTTCTTTGCGGTTACCATGAAGATTATAGTTAATAAATTTATAGCAATCAAGTATAGATTGGTAACAAGTTAGCTTCCATAGTGTAGATGAACCCTGCTCTTATAAAGTCTTCCCCATCCTTTATATTATTATTATGACAAATAGCATATTTATACATTGTGTGCTTATCAACATAGGTTTATAATGATCATTTTATGCATTTATCTTTTAAATCATATAGGAAACTAAATGAAGAAACTTCAGAAATAAGTGTAGTTTTATAGATCAAAACTACAATAATAGTAACATTTATAGTTATCTATATAGTTTCCCTTACCAGTGATCTTTCTTTCTTTGTGTGGCTTTGAGTCACTCTACAGTGTCTTTTTTTCCAGCCTAAAAGACTCCCCTCAATATTTCTTGTAGGACAGGTCTACTCAGGATATGCACCCTTAGCATTTGTTTATCTGGGAGTGTCTTAGCATCTCCTTTATTCTTAAAAGATAACTTGTCAGATAGAGAATTCTTGGTTAACAGGTTTTTTGTTTTTGTTTTTTTCTTGGCACTTAAAGATATCTTATCACTGCCTGCTAGTATACATGGTTTCAGATGAGAAATTGGCTGTTAATTTTATTGAGGATCACTTAATGTGGCAAATTACTTTTCTCTTGCTGCTTTCAAGATTTTCTCTGTTTTTGGCTTTTGACAATTGGATTTTAATGTATCTCAGTGCGGATATTTTTAGTATATCCTGCTTGGGATTCACTGATCTTCTAGGATGTGTAGATTCATGTTTTGCATCAAATAATGTTTTGATCATTTTTTTCAAATATTTTTTCTGCTATTTTCTATCTTCTTTTTTTTTTTTAGACTTTTTTTTTTAAGATTTTATTTATTTGACAGAGAGGAGCGAGATCACACGTAGGCAGAGAGGCAGGCAGAGAGAGAGAGGGAAGCAGGAAGCAGGCTCCCTGCTAAGCAGAGAGCCTGATGCGGAGAGGGGGGAGACGGCTTGATCCCAGGACCCTGAGACCATGACCTGAGCCAAAGGCAGAGGCTTTAACCCACTGAGCCACCCAAGCGCCCCTATTTTCTATCTTCTTTGAAGATTCCACTGATGTTAGTATGCTTGATGATGTCTCATAGATTCTTTATGCTCTTTCTTTCTTTCTTTTCACTGGGGAATTTTATTGCCTAATTTCAAGTTTGCTGATTCTTTTATTTATTTATAAATATATAAATTATATACATATATAATATATAAAATTATATTTTTATATGTAAACATATTTAACATATACTATTAATATATATTATATACTATTATATAAAATATTAATAAAATATAAAAAATAAATATAAATTATATAGACATATTTATAAATATATAAAATATATAAAATATATAATATACTATATAAACTATAAAAAATAAAAAATAAAAAATAAAATATATTTTATATATTTATTATTTATTTATTTTGCTTGCTCTCTTGAATCCCTGAACTGATTTTTTCTTTTTTAGCTACTATACTTTCAACTTCTGAATTTCTACTTGGTTCATTTTTATAATTTCTGTATGTTCATTGATATTTCCTACTTGCTCAAATACTGTTCCCCTGATTTGCATTGGTTTTTTATTCATGAATTCCTTTATCTATTTGAGGATTTAATTTTTTTTTTAATTTTTTAAAATTTTAATTTCAATACAAATACATGCAGTATTATATTAGTTTCAAATGTACAGTACAGTGGTTCGACAATTCCATGCATTACCCTGTACTCATCACAAGTGAACTCCTTAATCCTCATCACTTATTTCACCCATCTCCCTGCCCTCCTCCCCTCTGGTAACCATCAGTTTGTTCTCCATAGTTAAGAGTCTGTTTCTTGTCTTGTGTCTCTTCATTGAACATTTTTATGATGGATAATTTAAGGTCTTTGCCTAGTAGGTCCAATGACTAGGCTTTCTTGCAAATGGTTTCTGTCATATTTTGTTTGTTTTCCTCTGAACTAACCATAACTGCCTATTTTTGTATGCTTTGTCATTTTTTGTTGAGAACTATACATTTCAAATATTGTAATGTGGTAACCAGAAATCAGATTTTCTTTTCCTAAGGATTGCTGTTGTTTCTTGAGGAAAGCTGTAATTTTCTATTTAGTGGCTTGTTTTAACTAATTTTTGCAAGGGCTATATTTCTTATCACATATCATTAATGAAGTTTCTGTTTTATTTTCTCCATAGTCAGCCAGTGACCTCAAAGAGATTTACTTAAATGTCTTATCTAAATAAGGGGGAAAAAAAAGAGGCACTCTGTTTCTTTAAATCCTCTTGGTCAACACTGCTGAGGAAGCCACTTGGACAGGCTTGGACACTGGTCAGCTTCTGTGTCATCCCCTCAGTCAGCCATTAGGTACATCAAAATCCACAGCCTCAATTTTTATAGGACGATGTCCCTATTGTCGAAGTTGACATAAGCCTCACTGAGAATCTGGGTCACCATCTGTACAGCTACCACTGCTGGGCTGGGGATTGGGAAGTTGTACCCACTGCTCAAAGTGCCAACGTTTACAAGCTTTTTCCTGCACGAGGCACTTTTTTGGATGCTGCATGTGTTCAACTAGACTTCAGAGTTTCAGGAGTGTCAATAGTTGCTTCAGACGATTCTTTAGGTAAATAGTGTGTTTGGTAGAGTTTTAGATTCCTGAAGCTTCCTCCTTTCCATCTGCTGTGAGATTAAAGATGTGAGTTTTTTCTCTTAAAGATTTTTATTTATTTATTTGAGAGAGAGAGGGTGAGAGAGAGCACGAGATGAGAGGGAGGGATAGAGGGAGAGGGAGAAGCAGACTTCCTGCTGAGCGTGGAGCCTGATGTGGGACTGGATTCCGGGACCCCAAGTTCACGACCTGAGCTGAAGGCAGATGCTTTTAACCGACTGAGCCACCCAGGTGCCCCCAAAGATGTGAATATTTTATGCTGCTTATTTTCATTAGTTCCCTTCCTTCCTTCCTTCCTTCCTTCCTTTCCTTCCTTCCTTCCCTTCCTTCCTTCCTTCCTTCCTTCCTTCTTTCTTTTTTCTTTCTTTTTTTCTTTCTTTCTTCTTTCTTTCTTTCTTCCTTTCTTTCTTTCTTTCTTTCTTTCTTTCTTTCTTTCTTTCTTGCCTCTCCATATGAAGTATGGAGTTAGTTTGTTGATAACTATGAAATAATTTGCTGGAATTTTGATTGGTAGTATATTGAATTTGTTGATCAAGTTGGGAAGAGTTGACTTCTTGATAAAACTGACAGTATTATTCATTCCATTGTTTAATATGGAATATCCCTTCATTTATTTAGTTCTCCTTTGATTACTTTCTTAAAATGCCATACCCCTCTTTTTGCATTAAAAAAATTATTCTTCTATGTCCATGGTTTTACCATCTGAATCTCCCTCTGTGCACCCTGAACCCATTTCTACAACTATTCCATCAATAGTATTTAAGGACTGCATTTGATTTGTTTAAAATATGTATCATATGTTTAGGGGCACCTGTGTGGCTCAGTTGGTTAAGCATCTGCCTTTGGCTCAGGTCATGATCCTAGAGTGTTAGGATCCAGCCCCGCATAGGTCTCTCTGCTCAGCAGGGAGCCTGCTTCTCCCTCTCCTCACCCTGCTTGTCTTCTCTCTCTCTCTCTCTCTCTCTCTTGCTCTCTCTCAAATAAATAAATAAAATCTTAAAAAAATATATATATGTTTAAATTAATCTCACTTTTGTGTATGAAACCTTATATCTTAGAGATTATGATACTGTTTTGCACTTATACTTCATCAGTCTAGCTATCCTTTTTTTGTATGAAATGATAGATATTTACTTTTCCTAACTTGTGATTATATTGTTTAAATTATTAAAATAATATGCATTTATAACATAATGTGGGAGAATTTCAAAAACAAAAGAGAATTAAAAATATATATTCTCCATAAATATATACGTAGATCTTATTTTTGTAATAATAAATTTACTATAGTGTTTTTCTTTCCTTTGTGTGCTCTCTTAGCATACATATGTAAACATTTATGAATTTGTTCCCTGTAGAATATAAATCTTTGTTTCTTGAATTTTGTCTCGTTATATCATGATCATTTAATTGTATCTTTACACATTATTTCAGAATATATTCTCTTCCTTTTTTTTTAAAAGATTTTATTTATTTATTTGACAGAGAGAGAAAGATCACAAGTAGGCAGAGAGGCAGGCAGAGAGAGAGGGAGAAGCAGGCTCCCTGCTGAGCAGAGAGCCCGATGCGGGGCTCGATTCCAGGACCCTGAGATCATGACCTGAGCCGAAGGCAGAGGCTTTAACCCACTGAGCCACCCAGGTGCCCCTGAAAGAAAGTACAGAGAATATCAAAAGTCATTCTGTTGAGGAATTATATTGCTTAATTGATTGAGAACTTACTGTGCGCACTTACTAGGTGAACTTACTTCCCAATTCAATGCATTATGCAATTTTTGCAATAACCCCTCCCCCCAAAAAAAAAGGAAAGAAAGAAAAGAAAAGAAAAGAGATGCAGCATAAACGAGAGTGTTCATTCAGTAAACTCATAATTTGGTGGTGGGGCTAGGATTACTCAGGGAACTCCCAAAGACAAAATATTAGTAACATTAATCACTGTTTTAAAGGGTGTGGTTTATCCTAGGTCCATTTGGGCAAGGTTAAAATATTAAGAGGTATCTGCAGCATTTTAACCTCATACCATCCTGGACAGATAAGCACCTACACACTTCTGTTTGCCAGCCCTGATTGGCCCCATTAGCAATATTTTCAGTAGAAGATTTAGAACCAGGTTTAAATGATCAATTGAAATAGTCCAGGGAATGAAAATAGATTGTGCAGCCAAACATAAAGATAAATTTTCTCATTATATGCTGCCCAATGTACATGTGCCTGCATTCTTTTAAGTGTCTGAATGGCTTATAATTTAACATCTATGAACATTTATAAATGCTGTTAGACTATAATGACACATTTCACTCTGAATTATAGCCAATTTATGTATCTGAAATTAAAGAAGCTCAGTTTAAAAAGAAATAATCTCTTGAGCGTTGCAGACTATATAATAGCTTTTCCAAAGAAATGAAATAAAACAAAGCAGGGACATTCACTACAGAAAAATAAATCAAGACTCTTACATGGCATCCAGAGTAAACATTCTATTGCTGTTGATAATTGGAAGGCCTAGAATGTAACCTTTTACAGGACAACATAAATTAACCAATTCGTTTTCCAGAAAAGAATCACTGGCTGTAATCCTCATCTTAAACACTTAATGGTATTGTTTGTTTGTTTGTTTTGGTTTTTGGCTCAGAAAAGATAGCCCTCAGGCCACCAGATGGTATTCCACTAAAATAAATTATTTCTTAGCACTTATCTGCATTAATTTCAGTAAATATCATTGAGCACATTTCTGAATACTCACCACACCCAAGAGATTCAAAGATGAATTTGAGTGTACTTTTCCCTTGATGATATGCAAGTCTAATGAGGGAGACAAAGATGTGATTAGAAAATTTCAATATAATATGTCAAGTGTCATGATAAATATATGCCTGATGAGTAAACTACAAGGAGGGGTTGCTTCACCAAATTAGGCACTTAGGGAGGAATTGCTGAAGAAGATACTTGGTTAAATCTTGAGAAATGACTTGGCTTTCTCCAAAAAGAAATTGGGAAAGTAGAGCATTTCAGACAAAGGGAACCGAACAAATGAAGGTACTGAAGCATGAATTCCCATAGCATTCAGAGGAACTGCAGAACGTTTTGATTTACTGGAGTATAAAGTTTAAGATGCAGAATCTTGATGGCTGAAACTGGATAGAAAGGAGGAAGCCAGGCCATGGGAACATTGCATGCCTTGTTACGGCTTGGACTTTATCTCAAGGGCAAAGAGAAGCTGTGGAGGAAATCAAACCCAGAGAATATTAGAAAGATCATCACCCTTGCAACAAGATAGATGTGGGAGAAAGCAGCTTGGGGACAAAGATTAAAAGTAAAATGAGTCTCTTTCAGGCACTGTGGTTATAAAATATATTAATTCTATAAATTGACCTGTGCTCAAATGAAAAATGATTAAGAACAACTACAATGGCCATATGGTGTCCTTTGATCTGTTACATAATGATGAATATCCCCTGTGTAGCTCCCATTCATTGAGAATGGCATTGTGACTCTACTGGACCTACTTGTTCATCAATAATAGCTAAGACTGAGCATGGATATACCCTATACAAAGAGGTCTGTCATTATAATCTATATACTCTGCAGGCCAGGATGAGAGGCCTTTATGCTAAAATTTATGGCTGGCTCATATATTCTAAGGAGTTAGTGTGTCTTGCTCAGCATCATGATAGTCGGGCTGTGTCTGAACATCACAGATCCTGGGCAGAAATACAGTTTTCTGAAAAGTTCAGGTTATTTGTGGGCTAGCTATCTTCTTGCATGGAAAGAAATCATCAGGAAGGTTTTCCTAAATGACAAAGTGTTGCAGGTGTTTGAGTATTTTTGTAATTCTTGTTGAAATCTAGAGGCTTAAAATGATCATATTAATTGAGTCATTGTTTCCTCATTAAATCATTAATTCATTAATCCATTTACTCATTTGGCTAACAAATTCAGAAATTCCTCTGAATTAGACACTTTTAGAGGCACTTAGAATGCAGAGTAGAAAACTCTAAACTTCTTACAAATATCCAATGATCTAATGATAAAATACTGGTATTTTTTTCTCATGTGGATACTAAAGGCAGAAAACGTTCATGAAAAATTTCCAAATAAACACCAGGCTTACTCTGATTAAGCAAATCATTAAATCTATAATACCTCACTTATTTTGAGTGATCCCCCTTTTCTTTCTCTATTTTCTTGACTCTGTCTTCCAATCTTTCCAGTCCTATACAAATGAGTGACTGTCCTAGGGTCTAGATTTTCACTACTAGATAGTTTAAAACATACATTTCAATATATGAGCTCTTGTTTTTCATTCATTCTGCTGAGATGAGATTGAAAATAATCGCAAGCAAAAGATAAAAAATACCTGCTGTACACTCAGTATATTACAAATTATTTTCAACTACAATATCGTAGTTCACACTCATAGCAGTCTTGTGAGTTAGGGATTGATTACCACCCAGTTTGATAAAGAAAATGAAAATTGTTTTAAGATTAGTCTAGGACCACTTATGGAAAATACCAGAACTGGTAGTTAAATGTGGATCTCTGTGCTCTGAAAATCTGCCTCTGGTATCACTGACCCTGGTTGTCCAGTCAGGTTCTGTCTATTTTATAACTTTGCCTTATACACAAATTCCTGAAGCTTGCCTTATCATTTTGTTAATATTAACCCTGTAAGTACTGATAATGGACAATGACCTGAGATTATGTTCAGCAGTTAACTGGAACCATACATAAGTCCAAACATAAGTGGTTTGGACTTGATAGAACCCCTTGTCTAAACAGTCATGACAGAAAATGTGAATTTTTAGGCAGCAGGGGTCAGATTAAGAATGCAAACTCATTCTTTCATTATATGCACATATAGGAAGGATTACTGTGCAACAAAATCTGTACATCTAGGAATATAAACAAATAATATAAATTTATATTCTTAGAATTGTATTCTGTGGAAGGTGCTGAACAAATGTATTGACAATTATGTATTTGTTTGGTGTTACCATCACTCTCCAATTGGGTTCTCTTTTTAGGGTGCCACTGCAATATACGTATAATTGTCCATTTTTTACATTTGCAAAAACTAAGAATTTAAAGAATTTGCCACATGTCACACACAAAAAATAGGTAATTGAAGGAAGTCAAGTTAGTTTGAGACTAAGTTTCCACACTTCCCAGAGAAATATATGGAGTAGAAGGAAGGGCCATTATTGATGATAATGGATTTGGTATGAGAAAGAGATATAAACAAGTGCAAAAGAATATTGTTTTAAAATAGACTAAAGGGTAGAAAGTTACCATGATATATTTATAACTTTAAATATGGCATAAAGGCTTGAATAGGAATCTTTCTCTCCAAAAGCAAGTTTCGAATGTGAATCAAATTCTAAATGCAACAGAAAATCTAGAGTCTGTTTATTTTTTTTCTTCATTATTTTTTAATTGGCTGTATTTATTTTTTATACTCTCTGTAAGTTTTGAGGTAATTGTACGTTTAAATGTGGTAGCAACAAATAATACAATGATTCCTTTTACCCTTTACCCAGTTTCCCAAAGATAACAATTTGCAAAACTAGAGTACAATAGCACAAATAGAATATTGGCATTGATATAGTTAAGGTCCTTAACATGTCCATCACCAAAAGGAACCCTTTTATATCCACACCCTTCAAATCTCCACCAGTCCTTCGCCTCTGGCAACCACTAATCTCTTTCCACTTCTATAATTTTGGCATTTCAGCAATGTAATATAAATGGAATTATATGTAACTGTTTGATTTTTTAAAATAAATTATAATTACAAGATTCATCCAGGCTGTTGTATCAATAGTTCCTCCCTTTTTAGTTAGACTAGTATTTCATGGTATGTTGTATCACAGTTTGTTTAACTATTCGCCCATTGGAGGATATCCAGATTGTTTCCAGATTGGGGCTATTATAAATAAAGCTGCTATGAACATTAGTGTATAGATACTTCTGTGTTCATTTTTATGGGATAATTGCATATGTAGTTATATAGGAACATCCCAAAGTAGTTTCCAGAAAGGCTGTAGAATTTTATATTCCCACCAGCAATGTATGAATGACACAGTTTCTCCACACCCTTGCCAGGATTTGGTGGTGTCACCTATATTCTATTTTAGCCATTTTTTTTTTACATCTTTTTTTAAAATTTAAATTCAATTAGGCAACATATAGTACCTCATTAGTTTCAGATGTAGTGTTCAGTGATTCATCAGTTGCATATAACACCCAGTGCTCATCACATCATGTGCCCTCCTTAATGCCCATCTGCCAGTGACCCCAACCCCCACCCACCTCCCCTTCCACAACCTTCAGTTTGTTTTCCAGAGTTAAGGGTCTCTCATGGTTTGTCTCCCTCTCTGATTTCTTCCCAGTAGTTTTCCCTCCCTTCTCCTATGATTCTCTGCTATTTTTTTTAATATTCCAATATGAGTGAAATCCTATGATAAATATTTTTCTCTGATTGACTTATTTCACTTAACATAATACCCTCAGTTCCATCCATGTCGATGTAAATGGTAAATATTCATCCTTTCTGATGACTGAGTAATATTCCATTGTATATATGTGCCACATCGTCTTTATCTATTCATCTGTTGAAGGACATCTCAGTTCCTTCCACAGATTGGCTATTGTGGACATTGCTGCTAGGAATATTGGGGTGTAGGCACCCCTTCTTTTCACTACCTCTTTATCTTTGGGGTGAATACTCAGTAGTGCAATTGCTAATAGCTCTATTTTTAACTTTTTTTTTTTTTTAAGATTTTATTTATTTATTTGAAAGAGAGAGAACACAAGCAGGAGGAGCAGCAGGCAGAGGGAGAAGCAGGCACCCCTCAGAGCAAGGAGCCCTGTGCGGGACTCGATCCCACGACCCTGAGATCATGACCTGAGCCGAAGGCAGACGCTTAACCGACTGAGCCACCCAGGCATCCCTATTTTTAACTTTTTGAGGAACCTCCACACTGTTTTTCAACGTGGCTGTACCAACTTGCATTCCCACCAACAGTGTAAGAGGGTCCCCATTTCTCCACAACCTCTCCAACATTTGTTATTTCCTGTCTTGTTAATTTTAGCCATTCTGACTGGTGTCAGGTGTTAGCTCAATGTGGTTTTGATTTTTTTATTTTAGATATTCTTTTTTTTTTTTTTCTAAGATTTTATTTATTTATTTGACAGAGAGAGAGATCACAAGTACGCAGAGAGGCAGGCAGAGAGAGAGGGGGAAGCAGGCTCCCTGCCGAGCAGAGAGCCCGATGCGGGGCTCGATCCCAGGACCCTGAGATCATGACCTGAGCTGAAGGCAGAGGCTTTAACCCACTGAGCCACCCAGGTGCCCCTATTTCAGATATTCTTATAGGTAATCTCATTGTGATGTTTTTTGAATTTCCTTAATTGCTAATGAAATCAAACACATTTTCATGTGCTTATTTTTTATCTGTATATCCTCTTCAGTGAAATGTCTTTTCATATGTTTTGCCCAATTCCTGATTGGCTTTTTACTTGTCATGTGCTATTTTACCCTTATTTTTATAGGTTCTTGATGTGAAAGCTTAGATTACTGATTTGAGAAATTTTCTACTTTTTATGTATGCATTAATGTTACAAATTTCTGTCTCAGTACTGCTTTACCTCTTTCCCACAAATTTTGATATGTTGCATTTTCATTTTCATTCAGTTCAGTGTGTTTTTTTTTATTTCCCTTGAAACTTCCTCCTTGACCCATGTATTATTTATATGTGGTGTTTACTTCTCAGTGTTTGGAGATTTTTCTGTTGTCTTTCTGGTATTGATTTCTAGTTAGATTTCAATTTCTTTTTTTTTCTTCCTTTTTTGTTTTTCAGAGAACACACTCTATATGATTTCAATTATCTTAATTTGATGATTTTCTTTTTTATGTCCCAGCAGATGGTCTATCTTGGTATGTGTCTCAGGGTACTCGAAATTAATGCGTACTCAGCCGCTATTGGGTAGAGTGTGTTACAGATGTCTATTAGATATTACTGGTGTTGAATTCTATACCCGTTCTGATTTTCATTCTAGTTGCTCCATCAGTTGTTTGTAGAATTGTTTCTTTCTTTTTCAGTTCTGTCAGTTTCTGCTTCAGATATTTTGCAGTAATGTTGTGTTCGTGCATACACATTCACTATTACTGTGTCTCCTTGCTGGATTGACCCTTTCTCATATAATGTCCCTCTCTATGTTGGGTACTTTTCTTTGCTCTAATGTGTACTTCAACTGATATTAATGTAGCCACTTCTGTTTTCTTTTGATTAAAGTTTGCATAATAGACCTTTTGCATTTTTTTACATTTCTATTATCTATATCACTGTATTTAAAGTGAAATTATTATAGGCAGTCTATAGTTTGGTCACACATTTTAATCCACTTTGCTGGTCTCTGTCTTTTCATTGATGTCTTTTGACAAGTTACATTTCATGTCATTATTGATATGTTAGTGCTTCAGTTTGCCATTTTATTTTACTATTGTTTTCTGTTTGCTCTCTGTCTCTGTTTTTCCCTCATATTTTCTTTTTCCTACCTTCCTGTGGCTTACTTGAACAGTTTTTAGAATTCCGTTTTGATTTATGTACAGTGTTTTGGGGTATATCTCTTTATAGCTTTGTCAGTGGTTGTTCTAGGTATGACATTATATACACATAACTTGTCATAGTCTACTTATGCCATTATTTTACCAGTGTGAGTGGCATAGAAACCTTGCCTCCCTGTACATTCTCTTATTCTCATTTATTTATAATTGGCTTGAGTCATTTTAATAATTTTAAGTTAATAATAATAATTAAATTTTTTTCTGTGTACATTTAGAATCACATCTTACAGTTTTATAATATTGTTTCAGTTATAAGTCATAATTTGAAAAACTCAAGAGGAGAAGAAAAGTCTATTATATTTACTCATACATTTCCTTCCTGTGTTCTTTTTTCCTAATCTTCCAAGGTTCTTCTATGGGTCTTCTTTCTTCTTTGGTAACTTGATTTAGTCATTCTTTTCGGGTAGGTCTGCCGGTGGCAATTCTCTTAGTTTTCCTTTATCAGAGTATTTTTTTTATTTCTTTTTCATTTCTGAAGGATGTATCCTGTGGATATAAGATTCAGTTGACAGTTCCTTTCTGTCATCACTTGAAAAATGTTGTGCCACTTTCTTTTGGTTTCTTTGGTTTTTGATGACAAATCCACTGTCATTCAAATCATTTCCACCTAAAGGTAAGGATAGTTCCTCTCTCACTACATTCATAATATTTTCCTTGACTTTAGTTTTTCAGAGGTTTGACTGCTGTGTCTTGGTCTGGATCTCTTGGGGATTATACTTTAGGAGTTTTCTTAGCTTCTTGAAACTATAATTTTCTGTAATTTTTTTCACATTTTGGGAGTATCCAAAATTATTTTTTCTAGTACTTATTTAGTCCTGTCTTTTTCATCCTTTTCTAGGACTCTGAGGTCACAAAATTTAGATTTTTTTTAGTAGTCCCATAGATCATTGAGGATCATTCATATTTCCCCCCCAATTTTCCTGCTGTTTTTCTACCATTCTATCTTGCACTTGATTCACTGTGGTGAGTTCTTTGGATTTTCTTTTTATCTCCTGTATCCCAAACTTGAGGCTAAGGAAGCCATCCACCCCAAAACACCAACAGTGTACATTGAGAGATGAATGAATAAACAAAATATGGTGGATGCATGCAATAGAATATTATTCAGACTTAAAAAGGAGAAAAATCATACACATATATAAAAGTAAATATTTTTGCCTTATCACCAATCCTCTGCTTTTAGAACAACTCTTACTTCACACTGGGAAAATATCCTATCATGGTCTTGTTGGAACTATTAAATATGGCATCCCAATTTGTAACTAAGAGTTAGGGCCAGTGTTCCAGGGGTCTCCATAACCACTCTCAGGTTGGCTGATCTTCTAGAAAGACTCATAGAACTCAGTAAAGCTGTTATATTCACTTAAAAAGGTTTATTACAGAGAAAGGATATAGATTAAAATCTGCAGACTTTTTTTTTTTTTTTTTTTAAATCTGTAGACTTTAACAAACATGTGTGCTGGAGTCTAGGAAAATCCAGGCAGAAGATTTCAGTTGACCTCTCTCAGTTTAGTCCTATAGGCAGCACTTAATTCTCCCAGCAATGATGTATGACAAAATATATGAAATATTGCCAATCAGGGAAGATCACCTGAGCCTTGATGACTAGGTTTTTTGTTAGGGGTCAGTCACAAAGGCATGGAGCACTCTGTGTACCTGACCTTAGCTGTTCAGTGTCGAGCATCTCCCAGAGGTTAAACTGATACGACATGGCCCAGCGACCCAGGTAAATAAAAATAGATACTTGCCATAAATCACATTGTTAGCATAAACTATACAGTGTGGCCAAAGTTCTCCCATACATGAAAGCACTTTTATCAAGTAGGATAATCCAAGGGCTCAGAGTTTATCTCCCAGAAACTAGTCAAGGACAAGTCCTTTCTTTGGAATACTTGGAATGCATTGGGTTTGAACACTCACATTTGCTGCATTAAAACTTTACTGCATAGATGACTACATATTTTGCAGGACCCAGGGCAAAATGAAAATGTGGCATTCCTTAATGAAAAAGCAGGAATATAGTGTCTTTAAAGGGCTTAAATAGGAAGAGTTTTCCTGTCTTCTGTTAGCTTTTTCAGAGAGTCATGGCATGACTCTCTGAAAAATAGAATATAGCATAGAATATATATATCTAATAGATTATATCTGTATATAGATATAATATATATCTATATATTATATATATCTATATATGCAGAACATATATGTCTAATA
This sequence comes from Potos flavus, assembly GCA_028534135.1. NCBI lineage: Eukaryota > Metazoa > Chordata > Mammalia > Carnivora > Procyonidae > Potos > Potos flavus. The sequence goes on along the minus strand of CM052885.1, from coordinate 7,927,818 downwards.
GATTATTATTATATTAATATATAATATATTATTCTAATAGAATAATATCATTCTAACTAAAGAATTAAAATTCTAAACTATTAGGGATAATAATACCAATTTTAAATGCAAATAGGAGTCTTTAACTTATATTGAAGAACTGGAATTGCAAAATTTGTATTTCTTTGCTCCTAAGAACATATGTGTGTAGCTGTTGACCAGAATAGTGGAAACCACACACAAAACTAACTCAACTATTTATATTTTACTTCCTGTTATGCATACCCTCTACGAACATTTTCTGCCTTTGGTTTACAGATGAGTACAAAGGGCTGAAAGAAAGAAGCACTGTTTTTGTGATTTTTGTTGTCCCACGTTCCTCTTTCCCTTGATGTCCTTCTTTTTGTGTAAGTCATTGCCTAACGCAATCACACAGCACAAGTCAAGAAGAACACGGCAGGCTGCCTTGGTTCTCTGTCTTTCTCAGAATGCCAGAGTCTTATTTTGAGGAAGTGTCGCATCTCCATGTTGTCAGTGTCCCTCCTTCTGTGCTTGGGGACTTGCTTTCATACATCACGGGCCTACTGGGATTCTGTGCTTATGGGACATTCTAGGCTGAGTGCAAGCAAGCTAGCCAGGAGCCATGCAGACACGCCCACTGTGCAGATTTCCTCTGCTCGCTCCCATGCTCCATCGTCCTATTGACTTCACACATAAAATACAAGTTCAAAGATAAAATTATTAACAATTTTGTGAACAGACCACAGAGCAGGAAACCAAGGCTGAAGCTCTTAACCACGAGGCCATGTTCGGCTGTGAACTTCATGAAATGGGAATGAGCTCTATACTAGTATGTAATATAGTGCATTAACTGGGAGTAGAATAGTAAATATTTTATCATATTGTTTTTAGTGAGTTTGAAATTTCTATGAGGGTCTAAGCAGTGAAGCAAGCTAGTATTAGAATGGAGGATGAAACATAGCGATACTGGAAAAGTTTCAGAGTGCTGTGAGAACTCCCTGAGACAACTAATTTAAATCAGGTTTCAGGAAAGGCTTTTTGAAAGAAGTAATATTTAAATGATAGCCAACAGTTGGGTAGGAGCTAGCTTAAAAAACGCGGGTGAGGGAAAGAAAATATTTTAGGGAGAAGAAATATGGCCCATCTCTCTGTATAACTTTTCTCTCATATACAGTCACTGGATGCTGTTCGAAAAAACAAAAACAAACCCCCCCAAACCCCCAAAATGGCTCCAAGAGTTTTGAAGATCTTGTATGTTTGTTCATTTGGTAAGAAGGGTCTCATAAGCCCAAGGGAAAGGCAACCACAGTTTGAAATTCAGAGTAAGGGCTGATAGACAAACAGGATAGCTGCGATTTCAAAAGAAAACACAGTTTCAAATGGCCCTACTTAAAACATCTCAGCTTTGTCCGGAAATTTCCCTCCTCATATGCAGGCACAAAACCTAAGCTGATTTCTTCTCTTCTATATAAAGTTTTCAAAAGAAAATGGACCGTAGAATTACCCAACTTATTTATTTTAGATCTAACACCCACCTACTGTGCTTTTGGGTCTTAGGATAATTGTCAGTTTATGCATTACTTTAACTCTCTTCCTCCCTTTTTCAAATTATCAATATTAATTCAAGAGAGAGCAAAACTTTAAAAGAAATAACACATAAAAAGGAATTTTTATTTATCTTTGTCTTTACATATTTATGCCTTAGACCCTGAGAAGTAGATAACGAGATGGCACAGCTCTCTTAAATGAGCCCTTAATTCACAAATAAAATATTGCCCCCGCCACTTGTTTTCAGTGTAATTGTACCTGAAAGTAGGAAGTAAAAAATTCCAGGCATTGGGGTGGAACTAATTAAATTGAAAGCCTGGTGCTTCAATTCTGTCATCTTGGTCTTTCCACCCCCTGAAAGATGTGCTTCATGCAAATCACAGCCCTGCTACAGTTTACCTGAGAGCCTGAGATAATAAGATGATCCATTCTGCAGCCGGAGTGAGTTCAGAGCTTGAGAAGGGAACCTAATAGGTGTTATAACAAGTACACCACGGTGTTTGAAATGCAAAATTGTATAAAGTAGTGGGGCAGTGATGAAATGACAGGAGGAACAGAATCCAGGTGCTGGGGTCTGGGGTGATTAATTAAATGCCATCACTAGAGGAAAATCAATGGCAGCCGGGTCTTTTGTCTGCGCAGGGAACTGTGAAAAGTAGAGGTATGGCAGAAAGAGAGATTATGAGACAATGAATACTTTTAAATAGTGGATATATAGGCACATAAACACACAGCAAGCATAATGGTGGGGAGGTCCAAAATTAGAATTGTTAATTGTAAGATTCAAAAGAGACATAAGGAATGTGACTAGAGAGAGCGTTACATAGTTTTACAAGTATTTACCAGCTGACTTGCAAACAGAGTGCGGGTTTCCTTACTCTCTGTCATCTATGATTCCCTTCTACTTTTCTTTGTGCACTGCATTCTCCCTTTGAGTTCCTTTCTCTGGGTGCTCAGGGACCAGCATTTTGGCAGTTCTAGAACAGCATTGCGTTTACCTGACTTGTGTACCATCCTCTGGAGGTATCTTTAGAAACTTGAATAGACACAATCTAATGTTGACATTCATTCCTTCAACCAATCATCCATTTTCAAAGTATTTACTAAACACCTATATGCAAGATCTATTTTTATTTTTTATTTTATTTTATTTTTATCTATTTTAGAGAGAGAGAGAGAGTAAGAGCGAAAGCAAGGGTGAGTAGGGGGAGGGGCAGAGGGAGAGAAAATCTTAACCAGACTCTACTCAGAGCACAGAGCATGGAGCCCGAAGGGGGGATCTCAGTTTTGTGACCCTGAGGTCACCACCTGAGCTGAAACTAAGAGTTGGATGCTTAACCAACTGTGTCACTCAGGTGCCCCAAGCATTTTAAATAATAGAAGACATGAAGAGATGAAACAGATTTGGATCCTTGTTTTAATGATTTGATACACATGTAAGCAAGTGTCTACAACCCAAAATAAAAGTAATAAATGCCCTAAGCATGGTATGAAAATGTTATAAGAGGAATGTGGAGAGATTTTTCAGAAAAGATCATATTTAAATTGGTTCCTGGGGATATATATACAAGTTTAATATACAGAGATATGGACTGCTGGAAAATGTGAGCAAAGATTGAACATTAAGTGTGGGTGTTTGGAGAAATAAAGAATAATTTACATGGGGGAAATGTGACATATAAGGTATTTTTATGTAAAAGTTCCTTCTTTTTGGAAAGATTTGGTTCTTAAAACACTGGAGAATTAGAATGTGGAACCAGAATGTCTTGCATTGGAAAGTAAATGGAAGAATTTAGGGAGCTAATACAAATTTGGGAGGGAGCTTGGAGACAATTTTTCACCTACACATTTTTTTAAATGAAGGCATTGTTTACGTACAATAAAATTCAGCCATTTTAAGTGTACAGTTTGCTGAATTCAGTAGCTGCATACAAACATTTAGAAATCACAGCAATGTCTAGTGCTCTTGTGGGTGGTTTGCAACCAGATTCATGTCTCTTAAAGGGTTCAACCTTGATTTCTGTAGGGCAGCTCTTTCTCACTGTACCCAGTAAGAAATTAAGGCACACAGCTTCATAAGGTTGAAAATAAAGCTTGCCTACACAGAAAAGTAAATGACTTTAGCTTACAGTCATTTATTTGCATGGATATGACTTAACTATTCTAGGGAATTCTTTTTTGGGAAGATGAGACTGGAAGTAACTTTATTGTTTCTTTCAGAGGCTTCCTTTTGAGAAAAATCAGTTACTAAACTGGGTTTATCAAACAATTGTTTACTTCACAATATTCATTTAAAAAATGCTTCATGTGCACTAATTCTAAACTATTGTATTATTACAGAATTTAGTAAAATTCTAAGCTATTATAATTCTAAACTATTATATTATATTACAAACATTGCCCAGCCCAGTTCAGCCTCCATATTGAAAGTCTTGTCTTCTACTGGACTCCCAGAACTTTATAAATACTCCACCTTAGACCTCCCTCTTACAAGATAGTACTTACACTCTGGCAAGGTAGCTGTTTCTATCACTGCAGCCAGCAAGAACCCTGATTTATTTGATCAACAGCTTATTTTCATTTCCTTTCATGGGATCAACCATAAACATCTCACTTTGTTCCTAGTCGTTATCCTATGAGGAAGACAGGACAGGCATGTGTTTTACAGGATGAGAAAACTAAGAGAAGTAAGGTGACAGGACTTTTGGTATTTTGACTTTAATCCAGGGGCATTGCCAATATGAGAAATCTACTTCCTGAACAATAACATCTCAAGTTAAGTGTGAAGAATTTTAGTCTCTGGAAGATCTGAAATTAACTAGTATGCATCCTAAAGCACTAAGCCCATGCCTTACAAATTAATACTCTTTAACCTTTTTATCTTTCTTTCTTTTTTTTTTTTTTATAAAAGATTTTATTTATTTATTTGACAGAGAGAGATCACAAGTAGGCAGAGAGGCAGGCAGAGAGAGAGAGGGAAGCAGGCTCCCTGCTGAGCAGAGAGCCAGATGCAGGGCTCTATCCCAGGACCCTGAGATCATGACCTGAGCCGAAGGCAGAGGCTTAACCTACTGAGCCACCCAGGCGCCCCCCTTTTTATCTTTCTAAAATCACTTTGGATAATGTTATATTCATGTTCAAACCTTTATGATCCTGAGTTTCCTGCAGAGTAAATTACACATTCTTTTTTCTTTTTAAAGATTTTATTTATTTATTTGACAGAGAGAGAGAGAGATCACAAGTAGGCAGAGAGGCAGGCAGAGAGAGAGGGGGAACCACCTCCATCCCAGGACCCTGAGATCATGACCTGAGCCGAAGGCAGAGGCTTTAACCCACTGAGCCACTCAGGCGCCCCTGAATTACACATTCTTATCTTGACATTAAAGACTCTTCCTACTCTGACCCCAAAGTTTTACCCTTTGGAGTATTCTCCATTTCTGTCTCCCATGAGCCAGCCAACCTACCTACCTTCCTTCCTCCCTAAAGATTTATTTACTTATTTGAGAGAAAGAGAGAGAGAGAGAGAGAGAGAGAGCTCGAGTGTGTATGTGGAGGTGAGGGATGGGGGAGGGAGAGCTAGAGAACCTGAAGGAGACTCCCCTCTGAGCACAGAGCCCGATGCGGGACTCGATCTCAGCACCCCGAGATCATGACCTGAGCTGGAATCAGGAGTTGGATACTTAATCAACTGCGCCACCCAGGTGTCCCCCCCTCCCATGAACCTTTCTTCATCATAGTAATGTTTGCTTGTTCCCACCCTTGGTACCAGGTAATTTTGGTTTTTATGCTTTTGTTCTCTTCTGTTAAACATGACTGTGAAGATTATTTTTGCTAATGAGTCTTCTCTGGGATGTCTATTTTATCTCCAAGAAACAAAAAAAACCCTGGTAATTCATAATTGTTCACTTAATGGATTATCAACTTCATGTTCCTTCAGGAGAACAAATTGCCCACCCTAATCCAGTTGAGGGTAGGGAGAGAGAAAGGAGAAGTGTAAAGGTGTAACTACCTGCCTTAATATGTTATTTCAGGGAATTCACACAGGTTAACTCTCATATTCTTCTTGTGAGGAACACGGTGCTCAAGTCTGGCTTCTGGAACAGTAAATTCTGAGGAAGAGAATCACTTTGTGGGAAAATCTAAACAATGTTGTTAGAAGACCAAATGGTTTGTACAGAAGGGAAACCAACTCTACTATTACTTTAATTATTCACCCTATTAACTGTGACAGTGTGGTTTTAAAATCTCTTCATTACTCACTGTAATTAAGTGGCGCAGCAAACAACAGGATGTCAGAAATCACATTCTGGAAGACACGCTGTGAGTGATGGCGTGCACACCATATATAGACAAAACATTTTAAACAGAATAATTGCTTTCACATCACTTCCCAGGATGCCTCACCTGCCTTGTTTTATGTTGTTTTAATTTTTTCAAGTGGAATGTATGCAAATGTGCTGCATCAATTTAGCGCTTTCTCCTTTGCAACTCTGTAAACATCGGCTTTGCCAGTTGAGCAGCTCAGAGTGAAGGGGAAGTTCAGAATTGCTTGTGTAGAATTGTTGATGGATAACAATTGAAAGTAAAACAAGAGGGAGAGAGAAAAGGGGACCATATTCCACAGAGACAAGCTGAACACTTTTCCAATGGTACAGCCATGGCTTTGAGTCTTTTAATTGTAAAAAAGAAGGAATGGAGTTGGGAAAACAAAAGGGGTAAAGGTGAGCAGATGGAGAAGTGGTAGGTTTTTGTTTGTTTTGTTTTAGTTTTGTAATGTCATCTTGTGAACCGTGTTACTTTTGGCTTGGGAGAAGAGGTTGACGAGATGAGATCAAGGAGATCCTTAAATAAGTAAGGTGGTTTTTCTTGTAGATTGATTATGATGTGATGACATTATATAGTAGCAGAATACACATTTTCCAAACATTTCCAAATATGTACCAGGACAGGTAGTACCCTGAGTCCTAAAATCTCAATAGATTTTAAAAAATTGAAATTATACAAAAGGTGTTCCTGATCTGAGCCCAATGGAATCCATTCAGAAATAAATAAGGAAAAGATAGCAGGCAGTCTCCAAACACTTGGAACTAAACAACCACTTCTAAAAAATCTGTGTGTCTCAGAAGAAGACTTAAGGAAATTTTTAAAAAATGCATTAAATTTAATGAAAATTAGAATGCAACGTATCAAAAAGTGTGGGGCACAGCCAGAGCAGTGCTGCTAGGCACATGTATGGATGTATGTCTAGCAGATGAGGTTCTTCGTGTGATGGAGTATCTCTGTATCTTGATTGATGTGGTGATAGGATGAATCTACACACCTTATTAAGAAAGATACAAACACACACACATACTGGGTTCTAATGTTAAATTCCTGGTTTTGACTGTGTTTCATAATGATGCAAGATGAAACCATTGGAAGAAACTAGGTAAAAGATATGTGAGAACTCATATTATTCTTCTTTTCAAGAATTACCTTAGCATTAATTATCAATATCATCAAGAATTACCTTGTCATTTTTCTTCTGTATAGTTTAGGTACATGAAATACTCTGTTTTCGGGCGCCTGGGTGGCTCAGTTGGTTGAGCAACTGCCTTCGGCTCAGGTCATGATCCCGGAATCCCAGGATCGAGTCCCGCATCGGGCTCCCTGCTCAATGGGGAGTCTGCTTCTCCCTCTGAACCTCTCCCCTCTCATGCTCTTTCTCACTCTCTCTCTCAAATAAAGAAATAAAATCTTTAAAAAAAAAAAAAAGAAAAAAAAGAAATACTCTGTTTTCCCCCCTTTGGATTTTTGTTACATATCAATTACATATGTCATATGCAATTGACATATTTATGAAATGCTAATATTTAACTGAGTAGATCAAAATAAAATATAATCTGATTTATTTAGATCTACTCCACACATGCTTCCAAAATGCCTCCCTAAAATTTATGTATAACAACTAATTTTTATTTTTATTTTGTTTTATATTATTTTATTTTTTTAAAGATTTTATTTATTTATTTGACAGAGAGAGACACAACGAGAGCAGGAACACAACAAGCAGGGGGAGTGGGAGAGGGAAGCAGGCTTCCCGCCGAGCGGGGAGCCCGATGCGGGGCTCAATCCCAGGACCCTGGGATCATGACCTGAGCCAAAGGCAGATGCTTAACTATCTGAGCCACTCAGGTTCCCCACAACTAATTTTTATATACAAAGTCTGTTTGTATCCCGGTTTTTCTCTCTCCTTCTTCAACCCCCAATCTTTATACTGGCCTTATTGTTACAAGATTTCAGCTTGAATGTCACCTTCCCAGAGAAGCCTGCTCTCATAACTTAGCCAAAGGTGTATGACTGTTCTGTCTCTACCACATGGCTGTGTTTTAATTCTTAGCCTAGTATTTGTTACTATTGGTGATTTTCTATAGTATTTGTTTACTTATTTACTATTTCTTCTCCATAGTGTGTATGTTCCTTGAAAAAAGATGTCTTTCTTTTTTGTTCACTACTGAACCATTATTAATAATAACAAAACACTTTTAAAGTTCTTGATGTTTTTTAGTTACTGTTCTAAATGATGTATATGAATACATATGCATATTTATAAATGTATACATTAACATTGTTATATATTTATATATTACTAATATCACTTCATATATTTGAATATATGAATACAGATTCACATAAACGTATTTGGAGCGATATCAGTTATATATAAACACTAATATATGTTGACTAATTGTCATAACAACAATGTGAGTACATATCATTATTGCTTTCATTACTGTTTTATGGTTGAGAAACTGCACAGAGGGATTAAATTCCTCAAGATCACAAAAGCTAGTAAATTGCTGAGAAAGAATTCAAACCCAGTCAGTCTGGCTCCAGTCTTTCCTCTTAATTATTAAGTTAGAGCATCTAGAATGGTGTCGAGACCGATGTAGGTTTTAATTAGTTTTTCTTGATTCAGTGGCAGTGTTGACTTGGCTCCCTGGAAGAGGTGGTTATGTTTTGATTTAGCATATTATAGAGTTGGCTGTAGGAGGGTAAGCATTTTATATCTAGAAATAATTTTATTTGTGAATATTTTGGGGGGCAATAGTCTATAAAATACATCCTTATTATTTACTAATGAATGCTAACTTATTCATTTAAATTAGTGTTATTGGTAATGTATGAGATTATATCCCGAGCATATGAAAAAGAAATTTTTCTACTCAGAGGACAAATTCACTATTACATCTGTGAGATTTAACAATGCACATCAGTATTCTTTTTTTTAATATTATAGAACCAAGTATAGGGATGCCTGATGGCTCAGTCTGTTAAGTGTCTGCCTTCAGCTCTGGTCATGATCTTGGGGTCCTGGGATCAAGCCCTGCATCGAGCTCCTTGCTCAGCGGGGTGTCTGCTTCCTTCTCTGCCTCTCCTGCCTCTCCCCCTGCTTGTGCTCTCTCTCTCTCAAATAAATAAAAAGTAAAATCTTTAAAAAAATATTATAGAACCCAATATACATGATTTGCAAATATGTACCTAATATTATTATAGCATAGCTAAAAATGTCTATGGCAATCCACAGCTTTATTAGTTAGAATATTCTTAATAATTTTTTATCATATTTAATGTATTGTCCAGCTCTCAGGGTAATCCAGTGATCTGGCACAGCCTTGGCTCTCAGAAGCCTAGAGCGTAGGCTTGCTTTATAGGGCCAGAGCTCTTTTTTTTTTTTTTTCCTCAATTACTTTTATTTTATTTTTTCAGTGTTCCAAGATTCATTGTTCATGTATCACACCCAGTGCTCCATGCAATATGTGCCCTCCTCAATACCCACTACCAGGCTCGCCCAACCCTCCACCCCCCCTTCCCTCCAAAACCTTCTGTTTGTTGCTCAGAGTCCACAGTCTGTCATGGTTCATCTCCCCCTCCAATTTCCCCCCATTCACCCTTCCTTTCCTTCTCACAATGTCCTCCATGTTTTTCCTTATGC
>CM052885.1:7890777-7917795 GCA_028534135.1 Potos flavus | reverse complement strand
CAGTAGTGCAATTGCAGGGTCATAGGATAGCTCTATTTTTAATTTCTTGAGGAATCTCCACACTGTTTTCCAAAGTGGCTGTACCAACTTGCATTCCCACCAAGAGTGTAAGACGGTTCCCCTTTCTCCACATCCTCTCCAACATTTGTTGTTTACTGTCTTGTTGATTTTGGCCATTCTAACTGGTGTGAGGTGGTATCTCAGGGCCAGGAGCTCTTAAGGACATATTGCTTTCATTTTTTCCCGTATCTTGGATGTTATTTAGATAGAATTAAAAAAATATAGTTGCCTTTTAAGAATGACAACTATTTTTCTTAAATGAAAGTGATGTTAGCAACTGAAGAAAAATAGAGTTGCTCTTTTATTCAGCTGAGTCCTCTGTGTATTTGTATCTGCAAAGTGGGTCTGGAGCTTCAATCAGAAATATGAGCTTGAGCAAGATACATTATTCTTTGTGGCAAGTAGAGAAATTTTGCTATTCCTCGAGTAGAAATGCAAGGAGTCAGGATGGACGAGGGGAGTGGGAAAGAATGGAGGACAAATGGAGAGAGCCCCAGAGGATGAGCACTCAGCGGAGGGGTGTGCAGTGAAAAGTCAAAATAGCACTTGGAAACAGGGGCTTCATCATCGTATAAGCCCTCCGAAAATACTGTTAATTTGATATGTATGTTTAAAAATTTTTTAAAAAGATTTCTTTATTTATTTTAGAGAGAGAGCAAGCAAGCAGGGGGAGGGTCAGAGGGAGAGAGAGAATCCAAGCCAACTCCACGCTGAGTGTGGAGCCCAACACCCGGTTTGATCCCAGGATCCTGAGATCATGACCTGAGCCAAAATCCAGTCGGCTGCTTAACCAAATGAGCCACCCAGGGGCCGCAGTGCTGAGGCAAATTAAAAACCATATCATATTTTGTTAGCTATTTAGTTAGTTTTGTTTGTATTGTTATCTGTAAACCACAAAAAAAGCTGCTCTAATAACTGTATTGATAGTGATGAAGAAGGCATCAGACCTTGTGTGTGAAACCTATGTAGGTTATCTCTAAACCTGAAGAACAACTCTATTACATCATCCCCACTATTAGTACATAATTGAAGTGAGAATAAGTAATTTGTGCAAGTTTACACACCTAGTCATTGGCAAGAATGGGAGCCAACATGGAAATTCTTGTACATGGCAAATGTGAATTGAAGTCATTGTTGCTTCCAGTTCTTCTAATGCTGCACTAGACCCTAATGGATATGAGCTCTGCTGTTTCACCCAGATGAGATTTTGTATGCACCATTATTGCTGTTGTGAAGACACCTTCCCCATTTTCTTTGGCTTAGAAGTTTTTGTGTGTAATTAAAAACAGATTTAAGATAAAAGAACAGCTTAAGCATATTTTTTTGGTAACTTTGGCTAGAAAAAATTATCTCTATTTTCTTCATTCCTTGTACATATTTCATTATTGTGGATGCTTTTGTTGTTGAACATAACACTGATTGTCACCCTGACTTATTTGTAAGACTTTGGCCACTTCTGAATCATGAGAGCAAGAAGACCAAAGACTGAGTTATGTGGTATAGCACTGATTAAATAATTGTCAAGTTAAAGTGCCATTGCAATGAGAAGATGACCCTAAGATTCTATTCTTATTTGCTAATTATGACCAGAAGACAATCTGTCAACAAAAGAAATAATACTCTAACTCCTTCTTGCAAATTCAAGGAAGAGGAAGGACTTTGTGACCAATAAAGAGCTTTGAAGCAGGAGGGCATAATTTCTTTATGTTTTAATATCATTTTTTTTCAGTCTTGGAGATGTTGATTACATACACACTTCTGTAAGATATCAGCTTTTAAGAATGATAGTTTATTGTTAAAGTCATTGTAAAACTCATTATTAGGGGAAATATTTGTAAGTTTAATGCTAATGAACAAAGGGAAGTTTATTTTGGGCAAAAACAAGTTCTTGTGGTATTAAACCATACAATGATAAGTAAATATAAATACATACATATTTTTATATACATCGAGAGATGCCCCAAATTTCAAACATGTATCAGCTGACTAGTTCAGTTATCAAGAACAGTTTTTCAAATTATTTAATCATAGTTGCTTTTTTATTTCAATATTTATATAAAATATAATTTTAAAATAAAGGAGGCATTTGAATTCCCTTGAATATTGAAGTTTTTTTTTTTAAAGATTTTATTTATTTATTTGAAAGAGAGAGAGTGTGAGCAGGGGGAGGAGCAGAGGGAAAGGGACAAGCAGATTCCACTCTGAGCATGGAGCCCCATATGGGGCTCCATCTCACAATCCTGAGATGATGACCTGAGCCAAAACCGAGTTGGATGCTTAATCGACTGAGCCACCCAGGAGTCCTGAGTGTTAAAGGTATTGATGAATCCCAAGTACTTAGTATCCATGTAAAGGGTTAGAATTGAGATAGTCAAAATACAAATGGACAATGGTTGGGTTATATATGCCGGTAGAATTCTGACCCAGAACTTCTGCTGTACCCAGTCCAGGAATCCAAACTACAACCACAGCAATCAGCCCAGAAACATTAAGACTGATCAGTGACTGCCACATCCCTATACTTTCCCCTGGTTTTCAAGATGGAACTAATTAGAGAGAGTTAAATATGTTTCTCAAACCAATCACCTAAGATGTCCTGCTCCCCACCTCCAGCCTTTCTATGCCAAGGCTGTCCAGTCAAAGCACAGTTAAAACTTTCCCCTTTTCTCACTAGAAAGTTGTCCCACTCTCCTGCCTGCCTTTGAGCTCTATCATATGCAGGTGGTGGCTGACTTGCTGTAGCAAGCTCTGAATAAATAGCTTGTTTGTTTTCATTTGGGTGGTCTTTGTTTATTTTTACAAAGCCAATATGAGTAGAGACTTTGACATCAAATAAATTAGATCCAAAAAACAGAAGCTAGGTTTAAAATATAATTCAGTGATTTTTATTGCAAGTTACATGACTATCTCCACTATATTTAAAAGAGAATTAGGTTATTTCTTTATTATAAGAGAAATAGTTCATATGCACCAAATGAAATTAGTAAAAGAAAAATTATTCATCTTTTGTCAAGATGTGGCTATCATGAAATGGTGTTTTTCACTAAAAATAAAAGTCTGATTATGTTGGTACTCAACTCAAAATCTTCCCGTGGTTTTCTAGAAACTTTCTTAGAATTACCTATTTTGGCCTGTCCCTAGTTGGGGATAGATATTTACATTTTCAGGGGAATAAAAGGAATTCTGATAGCACTGGCCTGTAGTGTAAAGTAAGAATCAAATTCTTTTAAAATCTTTCTCCAGTCTCATCTCCTCCCACTTCCTACTTGAGGATGACATTCTCTGTTGAAATATTCACCATTTTTGAGCACACCCAATTATTTTGAATACTTGGAAGTCAGTTCAATTCAATTCAGTAAATAAGGCCTAAATGTCTAACAAGCTCAGAGGTATTTTCTGTGTCCTGGAGTTTGCATCCTGCTGGAATGGACATTTTCTGACTGGGCTGCCCTTCCTCACTGAATCCCTATATCTTCATGATCTAGTTCCTCTACTCAGTAAAGCTTTTCTTGAATCATCCAGGAAAAATTAATTGTTTCCGGTTCTGAGTTTCCAGAGTAGTATCTTTACATCTCTTGTATCCATCACTTTTTTTTATGTTGCCTCATGATTGTTTATGATAATTTTTGTGAATACCTTTAAACCATTTCAGTAGACAATACATCATGCTGTCCTTTATACTCATGGCCTTTTCTCTGCCTAATCTCTGGAGTTGGCATAATTAGTAGGACCATCCACATTAGAGTAAATTGAGGATTACAGAGATTTATTAATTTTTGCAAAATCATGTAGTGAGTGGATACAGATGTAGGAGTCCAACTCTTGGTTATTTGGACTGTTAAAGACTTCAGTGACCTGCCTCCAACTCTGACTCCGTTAGACAATAAATCTTCCAAGGAACAATGTGCACATTCATCTTGTATTCCTTCCTTCCTTTGCAGAGTAAGGATAAGAAGCAAGCTATGTAGAGTGTCTACCAGACTGACTGGTATGTTGTGTATATAGATATTGTCTACGGACTGACCAAGAAGGCATGCTTCTGTCTGCAAATCCCTAACTTCCTTTTGCTTAGAGCATTTACTTTAGGAAATCTGTGCTTGCAAATTTTTTCTCTTCCTTTTTGGTGTGTAAAATCCTGTTAAAAGCTTCTTGCCAGTTTTTATAACCTGGGACTTTCTTTCTCAAGGACCTGGGGACCATTTCTTTGAAATGTAATCAAGGAAGATCTTGCCCTTATCTCCTGCTTTCTATAGGGAGGGGGGGAGAGCTTAACTTTGGTGGACACCTTATTCCCTGCATAAAATTTCCTCCTGTAATGGAGATTTGAGAAAGTTGACTTTTTCGTTGGGTGAGACCAATTTGCAAACACAGATGACCTAAGATTCCCTCTATCCCAGCTCTTAAAAACTCACCAGCCATTAGTTTAGAGTTGAGCTTAGACTGAGTTCTGGCCCCTCTTCCCTTTTGTGTGGCCTCAAAATCTTTCCTTGACCTGTTTATCTTTGTGAGGTGAGATTTTTGCATTGACACACTTTGAGTTTTGGTTTGTCACTCAGTCTCCTTTCTCAGCAGTGATGCTTCTTTTGTTCCCTTGAAATTATTTCCCAATTTCCAACCCATATTAATCTTCAGGCTTTGGAAATGACGTCAAAATTTCCAGGAATTCTAGCAGATTCTCTAAGTCTTATTTAAATCTGAGTTTTTCTTAACACTTTATTTATGTATTTTAAATGAGTGACCATGAAAATAAACTGTGAATTGGTTATCTATAATAGGGTTAGTTTTTAATGGCTTTTCTTCTCTTCTATCCTATTCCATTTTATTCTATCATATATCTACATGTATGTATATGTATATTATATATATTACTATGACTAGCTTATTAATATTTTGAAATGATATCTTGGAATGAGGCCATGTATTCCAGTAACATGTAAAAATAATTTCTACTTGCAATAGAAAACATTAAAAAAGGTATTAAAATAAATTCTAAATGAAACCATTAAAAGTTGAAAGATAATAACACAAATATTTCCAAAAGATATTCCTAAAGTGAAACTGTAAATTGTAAGTTGGATCTCACTGTCCTGTGAAAATTAACTTGTTAAGTTCTCAGAGATGAGGTTCAGGGGAAGAAAATTAAGGTAAATTTTTTAAAAACAAAGTTCTACAAGTGAATATCTCCTATGTAAGTGACAATTCAGTGAATAAAGGATAGTTTTTTTCAGGGAATTATATTATGATAATTAGATATATAAATTCAGGAAAAAATGAACTTTGATCTATACCTCATAAATGTACAAAATTAACTTGAAACATATCATAGTTACAAATGTAAAACCTAAAATTAAAACCTTTAGAATAAAATATAGGAGAAAATTTATGTGACCATGAGTTAGGCAAATATTTCTTAAATATTTCTTAAATACACCAAAAGCAGAATTCGTAAAATAAAAGAAAATGATAATTCAAACTAATTAAAATTAGAATTTTCTGTTTTTCAAAAACATGAGATGAAAAGAGGCCACAGTTTAGGATAAAATACTTTTAAGTCAAATATCTGATAAATGATAAGAAAACAAACAAGCCACTTTAAATGATGGGAAGAATATTTAGACAGGTATTTCACCAAGAAAAGATGTGGGTGACAAGCACATAACAAGACTCTTGATATCATTAGTCATAGGGGAATGCAGATTGAGGCTACAGTGACATATCACTATGTATCTTTTAGAATGGCTAAAATAAAAATGATCGACAATATCTTGTATTGACAAGGATATGGGGAAATTTGATATCTCATCCATTACTGATGGGGATATAAAATGGTGCAACCACTTTGGAAAACAGTTTGGTAGTTTTCTAACAAGAAATGTGTACACCTGCCATATTCTGTGGTCCTTCTACTCCGAGGTTTTTGTCCAAGTGAAATGGAAAACATATATCCATTCAAACACTGGAATATGAATGTTTATGGCAGTTTTATTTGTAATAACCCCAAACTGAAAACAACTCACATGTCCATCAAGAGATGAATGGATAAGCAAACTGTCTATCATATATCTATACAGTGCAGCATGTCTTAGTGATGAAAGAACCACTGATACAGGATATAACATGGATTCTTAAAACGACTACATTGAATGAAAGTAACCAGACCAAAAAAAAATATGCATAACTCTTGCATAGTCAAGGCAATACAAATTCTCCCTTTGAAGCAAAGATCTTGTCTAAGATTATCTTATTTTGGAGGACTAGGTATCTCATTTCTGGTATTTCCTATTCTAAGAAATCAGTAGTGTTATCCAATCTCATTAAGCCAGCAGTAAAGAGATTTGGGGAGACTTCCAATATCCTTCCTAACTTTGTGGTTTCCTAAAAAGAAAAGTATGATGAGAAGTTGCTTGAAGAAAAAATGATAGCCCTCCAGAATTCTGCATTTATAGTAACATGTTTTTCTCTGTATTTACAGATCAGCTTTTAGCTAATTTATTGTCTAATGATTTCTTTGCTTTAAAATAGCCAACAGAATCTTGGCACCTGCGTGTCTCAGTTGGTTAAGGGTCTGACTCTTGATTTTCACTCAGGTCATGATCTCAGGGTTGTGAGATTGAGCCCTGCATCAGGCTCCACACTAGGCTTAAGATTCTCTCTCTCGGGGCACCTGAGTGGCTCAGTGGGTTAAAGCCTCTGCCTCCGGCTCAGGTCATGATCTCAGGGTCCTGGGATTGAGCCCCACATCGGGCTCTCTGCTCAGCAGGGAACCTGCTTCCCCCCCCCTCTCTGCCTACTTGTGGTCTCTCTCCCTCTGTCAAATAAATAAATAAAATCTTAAAAAAAAAAAAAAAAAAGATTCTCTCTCTCTCTCCCGCTGTGCCCCTCCCACTGCTTGTGTGCACATGCACACATTCTCTCTCCAAAAAAAAAAAAAAAAAAATAGCCAACAGATTCTGCAAGAATATCAGAAAATAGCCCAAATAATATGAGCCTACCTAATCAACTGGTAACATCTTCTAGCCTTCAAGTCTACATCTTACAATTTTAGGATAGAAGGGTTAACATAATACCAGACTTTGGGAAATCTATATGCAAAATGACCCCTTGTGTTTTCCCCCTTACTTTTAAAAATCTCTTGGACATTATTGAAAATGATATGTTATTTGTGATGGGAGTTTTGTGTTCTCATTTTCACTTCCAGAACTGAGTAGTTGCCAGTTCTGTATCCCATTCAGACTCCATTACCTGTATGATTTCTGAACAGTTAAATGGTGCCTATTCAAGATATCACTGGAAGGGATTCATGAATCCCACATTGTGGTAGAGTCAGTTCAGTGGGGGACCAGAAAACTCACATGCCTGTGAATAATAACTGGAATTTCATGGTATTGGTTTCCTGTGGATATCCTAAGCATGAAATTGAAAGTGTCCATATATCCCACATTTTGTACATTAAATGCTATTACAAATTCAAAGGCTAATTCCGAACATGTATTTTGATTATAACAAAACTATCATAAATGAAAACAATGAAAAAACTCAAGGTATTTGAGTTAAACCAGCAAAAGAACACCAGAAAAAAAATAATTATGAAGGAAAAAGAATTAAGAAAATTCCTCTAGCGTGTCTTATTCCATAGTATTGGGTAGAAGCTGTTCTTTCTGCAATTATCTTTTTGGGAACACTATTTGAGTTTTAGAGTCCTAGGTTTCTAGAGGCTTTTAAGTTAGTCTTAGTTTGAGGCCACTCATGTATGGAATTCCACTGTTATATAGACTGGTGACATGCCTGTACTATATGTTTAATCTTGACTGCTGTAGCTATGATCAAAAGGATTTGAAATTTTGCCTTTGGGCAAGGATAAAGCATTTGTACATTATTGTGTCATCTGGTAGATCCAGTTACCATGTTGGAGATCATGCAAACTTTGGAAGGTATCTCCTTTGGAAAGGTCTCTTGTACTTGTTTGACCTACTTATGAGTAGACCAAGTAAGTCCTTGATAATATTTAGCTAGATCTATGTGTAACGTTGTTGGAGTTCTCTAATATTCCATATTCTATAGGTTGTTTGTGTATGATCTCATAGAGAGAAAGTCAGCTTGTACTTTGAGACTCTTTCATGGCCCTTAATGCTAGTGTCAAAATTTTAGGTCGAGGTAGAGCAAGGATTTCTTCTATTTTTGACGCTTTTAACTTTGAGCACAATGTTGACTGTTTCAGAATTCTTAACAACTCATGGTGATATGAACATGAAATAAAATTTCTGGGTTAAGAGAATAACCTTGGTGAGCTGTTTCTGTGTAGGGAACACAGAATATACTTTTTCAGCTATACTCCTCTATCAGTGAAAATCTGTTCAACCAGAAACTTTACAAACAGGAACTGACCCATATTCATAGTTTAGAGATGGGCAGTTGTATGAGATTAATTTGTGTCAGAAAACTTTGAGGAGGAAGCTCTGAACCTTTTTTTTTTTTTTTAGTTATTATATAGTCTCAGGATTTTGTGTGACATGTAGAAACTATCTCTTTCATTATGTTAAAGGGAATAAACGAGTAATTTGACCAGGGTCCATTGGACTAATTTTAGCTCTCCTGAGAAGCCATGACAAAATCATTAAAATTCATGATTATGGAGACAGCATTCCTTTGATAGCCCATTTGTTTTTATTTATCAAAAGATTGAGCTGCTTGTTTTGAGTTGATCAAAATCTTTCTAAATTTATTAGCACTTAATATACCTGAGAGGTAAGAGCTACTTGTCGCCCAAGGAAGTTAGGCAAAGCATTGCCCTTAGCTTCTGGAGTGGTCTCTTATATGGGATTATAGTTAAATGACAGATAACTCTTTGGGATATTGATATGTTTCTGAGAAGTCACTGATGTTTTTACCATTCTTAATTGTCTTCCCTATTGAGGTCATAATACCATCAAGTCATGCACAACTCCAAAAGTGTATCTATTGTTTGTATACATGTTTTTACTCTTAACTTTTTCCAAGGTTCCAGTTCAAATCATAGGTACTCAGTTTAGTTATCTGAGCAGATTAAGCACTAGGAAAGAAACTTCTTCAGTGACCGTAAGTTCAGTGGTGACACCATATCCCATTGAGGTAATGCCTTTACTATTTTTAAGGTAAGAGCCATATCAAACAATATTAGTTCAGGATCAAATGAGAGGGGTTTGTAAAATCACACCTGAGTATATTTAATTCCTGAATTATAGCCAAACAGTCATGTATTCTCCTTCATCTAGAAGGGGTAAAATTGCAGGATTAAGATTTGAGTAAAGTTTAATATTGGCAAACAAAGTAGACAATAAAAGGTTTTCATAAACTTTCACGTGATCACATAAGAATTAACCAGGGTTCTTGGCATATAGAGCCCATGGAGTTAGTGGTAAAAACAAGTACCATACCCCCAGAAGCTTCAAGCAGTTTGGCTGCTGCTGATACTTTACACCAGTAGGAAAGCCATGCCTTTGCTCCTGAATGGAGGGTTATGCTAATGGCAGTAGACTCTTGTACAAACCATCCTATTATGTCCTAATGCAGTCAGCCTGCTCTCTCATAAACAGCAAGGTGGATGGTTTTTGTATAGTTAGGGATACCCAAAGTTGCAGGTTGCTACAGACAGGCCCTTTAATGAGGAAGCCTGTCAGCATTTGGATCCATGGGAGATATAAGGGCTGAGCTATATTAAAACAAATAATTATTGTCTACAAGCACTAGTCAATCCTAAAAGCAAGCGAGTAAACAAACAAAAAACCCAAACCAACCAAACAAAAACCTTGAGTTGTCTTTTAGTTTGGAGACAGATATAATTGGAGAGCCTTTATTTTAACAGAGTGTAGGAAATATCCATCATCTGAGATCGTGACTCAAATATTGCACAGATTCTTTATAGATTAAAAAGTTTTCTCTTGATGCTCTGTGCAGCTCTTCAGCTAATTAAAAAAAAAAAAAATATATATATATATATATATATATGGAGTCCTGTGGACTATTTCAGGAGAGCACGGCACTAAATCCTCTTTATGCCATTTCAGAGTGGATCCCCAAGCAAAAATCAAATCTTTAAGATTATCATTTAGACATTAAGGGAAAGATGAGAGAGTTCTCATACATAGCCAAGGCATAACTAACCAGGTATACTGCTGATTGCCCCACCAGAAATCAAACAAATACTAACTACCTTTACCTACTGGTGTCTAAAGAAGATGGCAAATGAATCTGCCATTGTAAAGTTTTTGTTTAGCAGAGAGAAACTCCCTGGAATGTAGGGAGCAGGGTTCTATTGATTACCCTCAGGGCTTGTACAGATAAGTAGCCTTTTCCCTTAAGCTCCTTAACTGGCCATGGGGGAGTACTGCAGGGACTGGTACATGGCACAGTGTGTCCCCGCTCTAATGGAGGCTCAGTAATAGGCCTTCCTCCTGAGCTTGCTTTATGTGCCAGAGCACACTGCAGTATAATTCAGGCAGGGGTTTATATAGAATAATTTGAATTTTTATAAAGTCAGCTCCATATATTCTGCTCATGTTAATTGAGTCTTTGGCACAAAGTCTAGAGGGTAACTGATTTAGTATTTGGTTTGTAGAGGCTAGTTGGTGCACAAAGTTGCACACCTCCATTTTTTATATCATACTTGGAGAACCAACTGATCATTTGTATGTTTTACATAAATAAATACAATTTCTGAAAAGTGGATCTCTAGTATGTTCAAGTTAGGTCAAGGGGGGAATTGTGGGTTGGTGCTATTGCCATCATTTTGAATCCACTGTATGCAGTTTTATGATAACTAGGTAGGATTTAAGTAAACTCTGTGCAAATTAAGTTATTGCAGAAGTCATTCTAGTTAAGTCATATATTTGCATATTGTGGAGTCAGCAAATTATAGCTCTTGAGCTAATCCCGCCTGCTTCTTGTTTTCATACAGCCTACAGGCTAAGAATGATTTTTGTATTTTTAAATGGTTGGAAAAAATCGAAAGAAGAATAATATTTTATGACATGAAAATTCTATGACATTCAAATTTCAGTGTCCATAAAGTTTTATTGAAATACAGCTATGCTAATTTGTTTACCTATTATCTATGGCTGCTTTCACACTATGACCACAGAGCTGAGTAGTTGTAATAGAGATCATATCCACCATAAAGCCTGAAATACTTACTCTCTGCCCTTTAGGGAAAAGTTTGCTAAACCCTGTATTAAAGTAACCCAGGATGCTAATTTTTATATATGGTACTTTTTTCTTAGTTTGACATAACTGATATTTGGGATATAATCTGTGTACTAGACAAAGAATAATATGTATATTAGAGTAGAAATGGAGAATCTAAGGTTTAGATTTTCTAGTAATTTGATGCATCGAATAGGGTATATTATTTGGGATCAGGTTAGTGTTTGCCACCAACCAACTCTGTGCCTTTGTGCAAATATATTAATAATTTTACACTGTAGCAATTAATAAATGTTGGCTTAAACCAAATCAGCAGTTCTTAAAGCATTATATTCAGCCAAATTAGGAAAAAGAGTATAGATTATTATTATTTCAAAATACATTTTTGTTTGATTTGGCATAACCGTCCTTTTTTTATCTGAGACTCTTATTCCTAACTGTGGTGATGAATATACTTTTTACGAAGATACCATAATAGTAGGAGGTTTTTTTTTTTTAATTTTTTAATTTTCCAAAAGACAAATTAAAACCATGGCAACCCAATTATGTACATGTACCTACACATACACAGAAATATATGCATAGGTAAATAGACATATATACACATGTGTATTCAGGTGTCAAATGTTTTTATGTTTGTTTTTAAATTTTTGGATGTCAAATAATTTTAAATTCTCTAAACCATTTAACTTGATGACTTTACTGCCACCTCTGTTCTGAAATACTTCTATACTTTATACATATGAGTCTTTAAATAAGGATTATAGTATACATAATTTTTGAGAAAATATTCTAATCCCGATAGAATATTAAGTAACATTTAAGTGACTGGTATCATACTGGCTGTTTGTTGCTATGATGATTACTTAAATGGCATGTCTTTTAAGATATTGACTTATGTTCTATGAGTAGAATCATTTCTCCTATTTTTTCCTAAGAAAAAAATTCTACCAAGATTTTAGAATTCATTTTGATCCATAGCTTCTGTGTCTACAGAAGTATTTTGAGTGCACTCTTCTCTAACACAAACACTTCATGAATTGATCTGCCATATTACATGTCAGAGCAAATGGCCAGCTGCTCTCAGAAAATAGGGCAATTCCCATTACAGCCTCTACTCTAAACTTTTTTATCTTCATGGGCAATTTAAAGAATGTGACTTAGGAATTATATCTATTCTTTTCTGACAGTATATGCCCAATTACTTAAATATCTAACTCGTATCTATTGATCTCTATTGAAATGCCTTTGTCTTCAAAAACCTTTGTGGAATTCTCTAAAACTGTACAGGTGTTTGTTCTGAAAGGTAAAAAAAAAAAAAATAGAAACCTGGGGAGCTCATGTGCACAAGAATAATTCTGACACAGTCCATACATTTGCACCTATAGAATCCCATAAATTGGTTTATTTCATGTTCACAATTTTATGTCTTTTATAAGCCTCTTAGTGAAGTTTTTATTTCCGGTGAGGACTGATATATAAAATGATGTATAAAATAAATTATAAACATCACAAAGAAAATTTGTAACAGAGTCAAGATTTATATATACATATAGTATTAATATATATAATTGAACTGCTTCACATGTTCTGATAGAGACAGTTGTCAAATATTTTTATCAAAGCACAATTAAGGATCTTCAAAGAATAATGAATAATGGATAAAGTACTAAGACAATGAAGAGAAGGAAATGCTATCTTACTTTTTAAAATATATGAGTAAATGAAATTTTATAAACCTTTAGACTTCATAGCTTCAAATTGATGTAAGACAAATCTTAAATTATTGAAAGACAGTTTATTAAATTACTCAGGAAAAGAAGAGCTGATTTCTAACTAGTAACAGTATTTTAATAGTTTAAATTCCTATGAGACAATATTCTTTCTCTCCTTTGATGAGGTCACTGGCTTAGTAAAGCATGGCTGGAGGAAACTTGATTACAGGTAATTCACATGGAGCACACTTCAAATTGTGGGTTAATCAGTATGATTCACTGGTGTGATACGGCTGTCAACAAAAATTTAATGTTATCATAAGTTCATTACAAGAAACAAACTGTCTGGAACAAGTGCAATGCTATTCTGCTCTATCCGGAACTGACAAAGTCACAAGGGGGTTGTATTCTCTTCTGACTTCCATGTGTTGCAAGTAAAATTAAGAGAACAGAATGTGTTATTGGCTGAGTGACTAAAGGGGTGAGAGGAACTGAAATTATATCAAGGAAAGGGGACAAGGGGTTTTGTAGCTTTCGAGAATGCCCAAATTATCCGTTTGGATGAGGGATGATTGCACTTGGGATTTAGTTCTAACTACACAGAATTAAGTTTATTTTTGCTATCTGCTTAATTTTTTGTTTTTTTTTTTTTTTTCCCCGTAGATATAGGAGTTTCCCTACAGTTGTTTGAATGCCTAATCTTTTCCTGTGTATTTTAAATGCATTTTAGATTTTAAGTTTCTGTATATGGAGACAACACTTCCAACTAGATCATAGCCTATTTCATTCAGTTATTTGTCCATTTCTAAAATATTTTATTAAACTATTTTATTTAATGTGGCCTGATAGTACTTATTGATCTGGAAGTTTGTGCTCATCCTCGGTAATATTATTTGAAAAACAATTTTGACTCTTAATATCACTCAACATTATCAACTTCCTCCACTTCCCCAGAAATTAAAGAAGTAGACAGTTCTGGTATAAAGTGTAGTTAATTGAAACACAGGCTCAATGGCATTTAATTCTGTAATTTTACTTTGTGGTCTATGACTATTCCCTAATCTACCTGAATCTTAAAAATGTGAATAATAATAATGATAATGCCTATTTCATACAGTTACCTGGAGAATTTTAGGATATGCTACATGTAAAGCAGTTTGTATAGTAAATTATACTAGGAATATACTAAACATATTATTATTATGTTATTTTTCCTGATAAATATTAGAAATAAGCTAATTATGGAGTTTTGAAAGCAGTCGTATTAGTTTTCTAGGGTTGCCATAACAAAGACTGGATGATTTCACTAAGAGAAATTTATTTTCTCACAGTTCTGGAAGCTGGAAGTCCAAGATCTGGGTGTTGGCAGGGTTGGTTTCTTCTGAGACCTTTTTACTTGGCTTACAGATGGCCATCTTCTCCCTGTGTCTTCATATGGTCTTCTCACTGTATGTGTCTGTGTCCTAATTTCCTCAGAAAACCAGTCATATTGGACTAGAGCCAGCCCCTATGACCTCACTTTACCTTAATTACCTCTTTAAGGACCCTACCTCCAAATGAAGTCACATTCTGAGGTACGGGGTGGAAGTTAGAACTTCAACATAAATTTTGGAGGGAAACAATTGAGCTGCTAAAAGCAGTTGTGTCAAATTCATTTTAGAAAACTCTGCAATAGTGAATTTTCCCATCAGGAAATATGTCCGATCATGTCGATTGCTGTGGTCTTCACAACAGCCTCCTCATGGAAGCGACCTAAATATCCATCAGTGGTTAGGGTGGACAGAGAAAATCTGGTATATGCATACAATGGAATATGATTCAGCCTTAAAAAAGAAGGAAATCCTCCCACCTGTGACAACATAGACCTGGAAAACATCGTGTTAAAGGGAAATGAGTCAGACACAGAAGGACAAATACTACATGATACCAATTATAGGATGTATCTATAATGGTCAGATTTATAGAGGCAGAGAGTAGAATGGTGATTTCCAGGGGCTTGAGAGAGAAGTAAATGGAGAGGTATCAGTCAAAGTATACAAAAGGGCCAGTGATGCAGGATGTGTAAGTCCTAGAGCTCCTCTGTATAGCATAGAGCCTATATAATTAATGTCGCTGCATTATAAACTCAAAAATTTGTGAAGAGAATAGATCTCAAGTGTTCTTATCTCAAAAAGTAATAAAAGAAATAGAGCAGTAAGAAACTTTTGGAGGTGGTGGATATGTCTATGGCATAGACTGTGGTGTGGGTTTTATGGTTGTATACTTATATGCGAACTCATCAAGTTGTATACATTAAATTTGTACAGCTTTTGTTTGTCAATCATACATCAATAAGGTGGTTTTTATTTTTTTTTTATTTTTTTATTTTTTTTAATATTTTATTTATTTATTTGACAGAGAGATCACAAGTAGACAGAGAGGCAGGCAGAGAGAGAGGGGGAAGCAGGCTCCCCGCTGAGCAGAGAGCCCGATGCGGGGCTCGATCCCAGGACCCTGAGATCATGACCTGAGTCGCAGGCAGAAGCTTAACCCACTGAGCCATCCAGGCGCCCCAGTAAGGTGGTTTTTAAAAGAGAGCATGGTGGCAATCCATTGCCTGTTTCCAGTTTTGCAAGTACTGAACGTCTACCTGGCTCTTCATTTCCTGGGTGAAAGGAATGACAGGTTGGAGCTGCGGGCCTGTTTGTGGTCTTCTTCACAACGCCACCTGCTGTCAGAGTCTCTAATTCTAGAAAGTCAGTCTCATGTTCCATGCATAGTCAGAACAAGGCAACTTGAAGGTGTTCAAAGATAAGTTATATAGTTAAAACATTTTTAAAAAAATAAAAAGAAGCTCTAACAAAGCTTGAACTAAGATTTCAAGAAATGAACAAAATCCTATCACCAGAAAGTGGCTGATATAAGACTTCAGGTCAAAACAGAAACAGATAGCTCTGAGACTCAGTGAAGGTTTTGTGGTCCAGTAAGTCTTTGACTTGTCCTTCAAAGACAGCTTAAATTTAGGGCTGTGAGGGCAGAGAGTGGTGGCCTGGGGAATGACATCACCTATATTGTTGCTTAACTGAAGTGGGAGAGTGAGATTTATAATTCCCATGAGAAGGAAGGCGGAAGCAATGGTCTAAAGAGTTGACTGGGAAGACACTTTTGATGACAAAGATCACTTTCCTTAAATTTGTTAATGAAGTAAATATTTTTCTACTTTCTACCCTCAGGCAGGTTTTGAAAACTCTTTTGTAGATAATCTTCCCAAGATTACTTAAGTGTCAATACATCATAAACGACACTGAAGTGCTTTCGATTCTTCTGGAGTCAGAGAATCACGCATAGTTTATTTTGTTTTGTTTTGTTTTGTTTTGGAGTTGTAATCCTTTTATTTTCTCTGTTTCAAATCAAGCAGAAGGGTGCTTGGGTTGCTCAGTCGTTAAGCGTCTGCCTTCAGCTCAGGTCATGATCCCCGGGTCCTGGGATTGAGCCCCGCATCGGGCACCTGCCAGCGGGAAGTGTGCTTCTCCCTCTCCCACTCTCCCTGCTTGTGTTCCCTCTCTCGCTGTGTCTCGCTGTCTCTCTCTCTATTAAATAAATAAAATCTTTTAAGAAAATTTTAAAAAGATATTAAAATCAAGCCGAAAACACACATCCACTGTTACACACTAACATTTTCAAAGTATGTCATTTGTATAAGAGAAGGACTGAAAACAAAAATGTGTTTGCAGAGATCCAAACAAGGTGTGTGTCAGGTCCTCGCCTCCCACAGCCTTGCGAAGGTGCTCAAGAAGAGCCACTTCATAATCTCTGGCTCTAAACAAGGTTGTGCAGTTCTTTGCCGGGTATTTTAGGAAATCATGAAGATAATTCGGTAATAATGCAAGGCTCTTCTCATCCAAAGCTGTGTAGGCCAATATCGCTCCTGTTTGTAAAAATAATCTCAGTAGGTGGGGTGCTCCGTACACCTGGGTCACGGGTGCATCCGATGATCCACGAGGATCTCTGTGTCCTGTGGTCTCTCAAATTTGTAGAGTAGCTGAGTGCCCAAAGTACTTTGAAGTATTCCTGGATCCCTGCCACAGCCTCATTAACTGCGTACTCCTTATTATCTGTGTTTTCCTGAGATTTCTTGTCATGTGCATAGAATGGTGTCCACGTTCTCCTTGGCAGGAAGATGAAAGACCTGTTGCTGCTTGGTAGTTAAGTCCCAATCCTCCACAAGCCATGGTTTTGGTTCTTTAGGAATCTTTAATTCTGTTCATGAATACTTCCTCAGTGTCAGCAGTTGGATCCACTCGGGCCCCTTACTTGTGAGGAGGCTGAGGTGTCTTTCTGGTCTACCACCATCTGCATTTCCAGGTGTTTTCCGTTTGTACTTTTTGGCTTTCACTTCAACACTTTTCTACAGGCAAAACAGACGTCTTCTTTCCCCCTCTTCTTCCTCTCAGTCTATTGCTCCTGGTTGGCTCTCTGTTTCTGCAGATTGGCATCCACATATTTGAGTACTCTGCTTTCTAGAACCCATTCAATCCCAATTTTTATTCCAACCCTGTAATGTAAAAAGCATTTCACTTGTTTGTCCTTTATGTCGACCTTTACATAAAGGTTGTATAGTTTATTTTGTAAACTGTTTTGCTTGTGACTCTATCATCTGCGTTCTTTGCCAGCCACAGCTCTTACTACATTTCCCTTATACTATATATGTCAGTCTTACAGAAATGCCCTAAACATCTGAATGGGTTCTGCTTTCTCCCAGTTGCTTCCATATGCACGTGCTCTTGACTGTAGGAATGCCCTTTCCCCATGCGCTGGCTGGCGAATTTCTCATCCTGTAAGATTTGGTTCAGTCACAGCACTCACAAAGGTGCTTCCCTTGATCATATACTAATCAGAGCTTGGTTCTTTCCCCATGCAACCATTTCTCATGTTTCCTGCTTTTATAGCGCTTATCCATAATGCTTACCCAAGGCTCTAAAATTCTGGCTTATTTGTCTATTATTACAATAGACTATGAGCTGTTTCAGAATAAGAACCGTGGTTTCTAAAGGTTTCCTTCTTTTGCAATAATGTAACACCTGGAAGATTATAGATAACTAACGAATATAACATGAACATAACATACAATAATACCCAACTACCTACATCAACAGGAAATTGTCCAAAGCTATGTTCAGAGGAGTATGACCCTCAAACTGCATGTTCAGAGGAGTATGACCCTCAAACTGCATTGCCAGAGGAGTATGACCCTCAAACTACATTGCATCCCTTCCTTTACTGTCAATGTCATTGGAAATAAATCTGATTCTCAGTGTTGAGTATGAAATGATAAATGATAAAGCAAATCTCTGAACTCTTGCAGTTAGAGGAGATGCTCAATGATACCGTACATGAAGAAAAAAACATTTCTATTTCAGCATAGCAAAGGAAACCATTTTCAGCTCAAACATCAACAAGAAAGTTAGTTTCATCCAAAGGAGCAAATTATAGTAACACTTTCGCAACAAAAGCATGTGGCAGAATGCAAAACACAGAGGGAGAACACAGAATTATAGAGTCAGAGAACAAAGAGTACTTCAATTGGAAAGAAGCAAGACAGAAAGCTACAGGGCAGCATAGAGGCCAAATACGTGTCACTTATTAACTCATGAACTAATGGGTGGCCTTTTTAAAAACACACTTAAAGGACAAAGGCTGATTACTTCAAGTGAACCTGAAAAGTATAATAAAAAATTCAGAATTATCTTCATTTAAATTGAGCCAGAGATGGGAATTATTAGGCATACCTCAAAAGAAAAAGAGATATGGCAACAATTCAGTCACTGTCAACCAATGTCCCAGCAGGGCTGTTTTGTGGAGTAGTGAAAAGAATTTTAAAATTCATCTTTGGGGGAAAGTATAAGAATAATCAGAGAATTTTTGCAAAAATAAGAATAAGATAAACTGCAAAGTGAAACGGTGCATCGTATATTTTAAAATAATATTGATACACAAAGAAAGATTGATGGAATAGAATAAGATCAATATTTATATAATGTAAATATATTAAAGGAGTGGACTCTAAAGTCAGTAATGTAATTTCTAATCAAGCGATGGCAGAGGAAAGCCTTTTAATTCTGTTCTGTTCTCTGAAACTCACTGGAACCAGGGCAACATTAACACCAACAAAGAAAGAACATTTCAAATTCAGTAAAAGAATTTTAGCTATGAAGCAATTACAACCTCAAATCACTAGTTAAGGCTTGTCAAAGTATTATTATTTTACTAAAATTCTTAACTCAACTTAACTCTTTACTTTGGTTTGTGGCACGATAGTTGATAGTTAATACAGTTGATGCCCCAGAGTATCCATGCTTTCAGCACGTGATTTGTCATATCTATCTGTCTCTCATTCACTGTCTCTATCTTTATCTCTGTCTGTCTGTCTCTCACACACACCTACACCCACTCCCACCCACACACAGGCCCATCCCTTCATTCAGCTAATACTCACTAAGTCATTGACACAGCACATTCCTCTTTAGGAACCCTCGTGTCTCGATTCTAAGTGTACATTTATACCAGACAGTTGTGTTGTTGTCATTATTGTTAGAGTTGTTGTATGGTTATTCTTTGTTTTATGATCTTGTCTGCTCTCCTGTTTTTCTTCAAGTTAAGTTCAGGGAGTCAGTTTTTGTTGGGTCCTTTCTGCCTTTAAGATGGTGATTTACCCTTTGATATTTTCTAGATGAGTAGAAAGTAGACTTATAACCTGAACTTCTCTGGATTCTTGGTTTTTCAAGGTACTGTGAATAGGAGGAGGGTCTTCTCTACTCGTCGTACTAGAGGTAGCATTTGAGCTTTCATGGTGGTCCCTCTGTTTGTATGGAGGGAGGGGGAAAGGGAGAGTCCAGGAGTTGGGGAGGGAGTGATTTATTTTAAGGAACTGGTTTATTTGATTTTGGGGACATTTCCCCAAAAGTCCAGAATTTACAGGTCAGACAGGGCAGAAACTCAGGGAAGAGCTGATGCCACAGTTGGAGTTTGGAAGCATGGTGGAGATGGAACCCTCTCTTCCTTGGGGTCCTTCAGTCTTTCTCTATGGCCTTCGAATGGTTACATGAGGCCCATGGACATATGGAGGATAACCAGACTATATGTTAATCTCATGTAAAAAGTGTCTTCCCAACAACATCTAGACTGGTATTTGACCACATAAGTGGATGGACTAGGACTAGCTGGTTGACACAGAAAATTAACCATCACAGTGATTCATCAGCCCCCATTTGTCTGTCCCTTTTCTTTCCCCAAACAATGAGCAAATAGTGGCATACAGAAGCACACCCACCCCCAGCCTTTTTCTATTTGAAAGAATTTAAAATCCTCCTTGTTCACATTTGTGTGCCTTTGCTTTATTTCTAGGAACCTATTAAAATATCTGAAATTCTATTTTTTATTATACCATTATTTAATGATTTTGAGGGTTATTCTTGTATTAATTTTTTAAAGATTTATTTATTTGAGAGACAGCGAGAGAGAGAGAGAGCATGCCCACGTGAGCTAGGGGGAAGGGCAGAGGGAGAGGGAGAAATAGGGTCGTGGGGCTCCATTCCAGGACCCTGAGATCATGATCTGAGCCGAAATCAAGAGTTGAGCTCTTTACTGACTGAGCCACCCAGGCATCCCTTGTATTAACTTTTGTACTTACTAATGATAACATTACTTTGTATATTTTATATTTTAATGTGAAATGTGCATTTTTGTGGCTATTTATATATGGAAATTACTTGAATTATTTGACCTCAGATGAAAATTCCTCCTGAAAAAAATTTCTCTTTGCTTCTACAGGTTTCCACAATCACTAGAGATCCATGAATTAGAATTTTCAAGTAAATTAGCATCTTGCAGCTCTTTGGGTTACCCAAGTAGTTTCTGTTGGGTGATAAACCTACTCAGGGCTTGGGCGTGGTTGCAAAAATCTCAGAAAAAAATCAATTTTTGTTTTTCCTCTCTGCTCAGGGCCTAAGTGTCCGAAAGGATTTCTCGCATCAAGGCAATGATACGGTTATTGCCGGTTTTCTCTCCAGAGTAATTGTTTCTTTCCCTACTATGTCATGCATGGATGAAAGAATTGTGTTTATTTGTTAATTTTATTTTTTGGTTATTATCAGGGAAGGTGTCAGTGTAGTCAACTGGGTATATTAAGTGTATAAGTTATTTAAGTATGATTTTCAATTTATCACATTTTCCCTTATTTTTTAAAATCACTACTCTATTGGAAATGTCTTGTTTCTATTGAAGTATTGTTATGAATTCTCTTGTTTTGAATTCATACTGTCAGAGGATTTTTCTATTTGATCAAGCATTTCGAAAAACACATCTTTTGGGATGCCTGGGTGGCTCTGTCGGTTAAGCATGTGCCTTTAGCTCGGGTCATGGTCCCAGGGTCCTGGGATCGAGTCCCACATCGGGCTCACTGCTCAGCGGGGAGCCTGCTTCTCCCTCTCCCTCTGCCTGCCACTCCCCCTGCTTGTGCTTTCTCTCTCTCTCTCTTTCTGACGAATAAATAACTACTTTAAAAGAAAATTAAATAAAATGACCTTAAAAAAAACCACATCTTTTGGGTATTCTGAGTACAGTTGACCTTTAAACAATACAGGGGTTAGGGGTGTCCCTGTAGAGTTGAAAGTCCACATATAATTTTTGACTTCTCCAAAACGTAACCACTAATAGCATAATGTTGAAGGGAAGCCTTATCAAGAATTTGAAATGAGCTCTTCATAAATAGGCATTGAATGTAATGAAATTAATTTGGGATTGGCACTAAAAAAAATTAAAGTACATATGTGCCTATTTTATTCTGAGAACTTGATATCACCTATCAAGTGATTCAATGCCATGACTCCTTATTGGGATTTCTGACTCCATGAAGTTGCAATTTAGGTAATTGTTTGGAAACATAGAAAATTATGGCCTCTAAGCTTGACTCTATTCATAAGCCCTCTCCTCTTGGAATCTAGGACACAGAGGTCAAAACTTGGAAGTCACTTGAAAACGAATTTGTAGTTTTGGGTAGAACTTACGAATGCACGGATTTCGGACTAATAAATATCTTGACAAGGAAAATATGAAGTTTTCCTTGATATCATGGATTTCTACTGGGTAGCGCAAGTTGCTTTTCAAGGCTTAACCTGAATCCTTCTTGCTAAAACGCTAAGTCACTTCCTCAGTTAACAGAAAAGGCCACTGCTCATTGTTCCATAGCCCATATTTCCTCTCCTTGAAGATTAGGTGTCCATTCAACCTTCTTTCTTTCAAGCTATAATGAACCTCGTTTTTCTCTCTTTCTCTCCTGGGGACAATTCCTTGACTTTTCATCACTTGGTTAATTCCTCTGTGTCCTCTTGCTCAGACCCGCATAACCTCTGCTTGTCAGGGTCTCTGAGTATCCAGAAGCTACCCACGGTCCACCCCATCCTTTTTATTCCAATGTGGCACTGATAGCGATCAACTCTGCAAAAATCTGTATTCTCCTGCAGGTTTCTACAAGGAAGCAAAAGGCCTTCTTCCTCTGGCAAATGAACACTATAGATTTTGTACATTTTATTAAATCCACAACATGTCTGCAGACGGTCCCTTAGATAAACAGTGTATCCCCTCAGCCGGGCACCTCACGCTGGGGAAAACACGGTGGCCCTCCAGTGACAGTTCTTTTCTGCTTCCTAAAACTGTTGACCCTCTTTAAATATTTCATTTTTTTTTTTTAGGAAAAACGCAGGGATGTTGTTAAACATAACTCAATTCTTTTAAAAGTTTAGACTCTGTGTCTTGTCAGCAGAACAAACAGACACAGCTTCAGTGGGTCCTGCATATGAAATCACTAGCAGGATAATCCTACAGGATGCCAACTTCTATGCTTCAATGACAAAGCACTTCAATAATAGTTTGCTACAGAGGTATATTTTACAATCCAATGAGCTAACAAATTCTAACCCACCGAGCTTAAAACAAGATGAAATAAAATAAAACATAAAATGTTCTTGTTCTGCAGAACTGGGCATGGCAATTTCTTGTGGCTTTTTTGGAAAAATATTACATTTCAGATGGCTCTTCTCATGGAGTTGGGTAAAGATAATTCATCAGAAAATATTCATTAATAGCTGTGTGTGATTAAAAAGCTGTCCAAGTTCTTTTTTTTCCCCCTCACGGTCTGAGAAGATTTTATTTAAAGCCTTAAGCAGGATAAATTAATGTTCTGTTCATCCCTTCTGCTGTCTTCACTTGTTTATTAATTAGCATAATCTTCTAACATTTAGCAAGATAAAGCCTGCTGAACACTGGGGAGATACATTTAGAAAAGAAATACAAAAGCTGGTGAGAATCCTACCTCGTAGCCAGGCTTCTCTCTTTATTAATTTTAATCAAAGGAGGTTTGACTGTAAACACATCATCACTTTATATTTGCATGTAATGCTTCCTCATTAGCGACAAGAGAGAGACTGAGGATACGGGTGATAAATATGCCTGTCCTAAATTTATTGTGGTATCTTCGAGTAAAAGAGAAAGTGAGAACTTTGAAGATGTTTCAGGACAAAATGTAATATGTGGGTCACCATGACCAGGATAGCAGGCTGTGTGGCACAACATAGGCTGTCCATCTTCTCAGAGTGTGTGCTAGACCTGCCTATCCCATTGACAAATATGTCAGCCGTTATGATATGTCAATCACTAGACACAAAAGTGACACACCCTTTGCCTTCTGGAAGCATTGTGTGGTAGGGGCACACAGACACTAGTTAAATAAGCATGCAATAAATATTTAACTAGACCTACGAGAATTACATAAAACGATAAAAGCAACAGCAACACCAAATTTAATCTGAGAGGGTTTTCCTGAGATAACACTTACTTTAAAAGTCTAACAGGTGAAAACAAGAGAGAATGTTTTTGGTTTTGTTGGTTAGTTTGTCTTTTGGTTGACTATTTGATGATTACGTGATAAACAGTTATTTTCAAATAGTGTTCTTTATTAAAGAAATTGAGTTTTTAAATCTTTTTCCATAGGAAACACTTACTATGGAAGATAACTGTTAAGGGCATTTATAAAAATTGCATTGAGTTTAGTAACTTCAAAGTAATGTTTTGATGATATGGGGTTATAGATTTCAAAACTCTCCCTTTGACAATATAAAGGTTTCCAATAAGAATGTATGTACGGGGTCACCTGGGTGGCTCAGTTGGTTGAGCATGGGACTCTTGATTTTGGCTCAGCTCATGAGAGTCCTGGGATTGAGCGCTCAGTGGGAGTCTGATTGAGATTCTCTCTCTCCATCTCCCTCTGTCTCACTTCCTGCTGACACACACGCTCTCTAAAATAAATAAATAAATCTTTAAAAATGAGGAGTGTAAGTACAGACACACAAAAGCATACAACTCTCACTTGTCAGTGGGAAAATTTCTCTCTAAATGTACATATTGAAGAAAAACACAGAATGAGGCCCAAATGATAATATAGAGGCTAGTCATGGGTACTTAATCTGAAATGGATTTAGATGCAAAAACATAACTGTTATTCCAATCTGTACTCAAATGACCCAGTGCTGTCTTCTTAATGAGAGAAATTAAGTATAATGCTCCTAGACAACAAAATATATAACATTAATTCTTAATCTCTATTATATTATAGGTTCAAAGGCCTTTTCCATTCATTAGGAAAAGACAAAACTTATTCTCAACAGATTTAATAAATCTCAGATAATATGCTGAGCCTACTTTTGTTAATTTTAGAAATAGCAAGCCAGTTCGGTTTCCGGGGGTCCCTCTGTTGCCCCTGCACCTCCCCCACCTTCTCAGCCCTCTTAATTTGTCCCATTCCTCATTTTCATCACTACTTCTTTTCCCTTCTTCCTTCTTTTTTAATTTTGTTCGTATTATATATCCTTCTCCTTATTAGAAGTGATGTGATTTATCTTCTAAAGATAAATTTCCCAAGGAGTTGAAACTAACAAACACAATAATTCCTTGGTGCTAAAGAAATCTACTTCCACTATTTTATGTTTTCAAATGCATTTTTGATACGTTATAGAATTTCCATTCATTTTTCTTTCCTACTTTATTTTGGCCATCAAATGTATTACTGCATTTCAGAATTCTAAAACCTATTTTTTTTCCTATTAAAGCACTAGTTCCAGACATATATTTAATGAAATATAGAGTTATAAATCCTCGTAAAATCTTGGATTATAGGCCTGCTCAATTCTTTAAAAATTCAAACACCTAATAAATTTTGGAAGTGAACATAGAAATAAAAAGAAAGGTTTGCTAATACAGCTCAAGGAGTAGTAATTATTCAACAACAGATAACTGTCAACTGCTTTGGAGGTTCAAATGTTGGTTGATATTTTGACATCAACCGAAAGAAAAAGTGGAATTTCTGGTTCAACAAAATCATATATTCAATGAAATGGATTATTAAATTGAATAAATATGTAAAGTGACTAATGTTTCAAATGAGAATTGGGAGCTCTAGAAATCAATTTCCTTCTCTAAAATAGTTACCTTTTCTAAAACAATGTAGAGTTTTGGAACATATTTTATTGGGTTTGGAACACCAGAGACAATACAAGGAATGAAGGAAGGATATACAGTAGTGAAACTGAATGGAAGATCAAGTCATTAGGGATGGGTGAGATCAGAGAGATCGATTTAAATAAATATAAGTTGGGTAGAAAATACATTTAG
Source organism: Potos flavus (assembly GCA_028534135.1). Lineage (NCBI taxonomy): Eukaryota > Metazoa > Chordata > Mammalia > Carnivora > Procyonidae > Potos > Potos flavus. Next base: position 7,892,140 of record CM052885.1, on the reverse strand, counting down.
AGTCACATTCTTTTGGGGTGGGGGAGGGCAGCTGCGTCAAGGAGCTGGTCTAGTTCGGCCAGGTCCTCTCCATTGACAATTGCTAACTTACCCTACCTTTCTCTCCTTCTCTGAGGAGCTGAGCAGAGTTTATTCACATTCTTATTATCAGGATCAAAGATAGATTCTGGGTGATGAGGGTATGCTGACAGCCTGCTGGCCCCATCCACAGTTGCAGTACCAGAGCACTACTGACATTGTGAATCCAACAATTCCTTGTTGCAGGAGGCTGTCCTTTGTATTGTGGAACGTGTGGCAGATCACTGGCCTGTATTGGCTTAGAGTGTGATCACTGTGCTAGGGCAGCCCCCAAGCTGTCAGTGAGTGGACAGAGAAGTGCTTCATCCCGTGTTCCTGGAGGAGAATATGCTGAACTTTAGAAATGTCTCCTTCAAATGAGAGACCCTCAAGTTTAACCTTCACAGCAAATTTGCTTTTCAATCCACGCCTCCTATCCATCTCTTATATAACATGTTTAGTAATTTGAACCCTCTAGTTTACTTATTCGGTTTTGTATTCATGGGCCGACCATCAGCATTCTGAATCTAAGGAATACCCCTTTGCTCATCTCTGTTTTTCCATCACCTCCCAAGTTCCTGGCCAATAGAAGACCCTTCATTACCATTTGCTGAAATGTTTTTCAGACTGAAATACTGAATCACAAAACAATTCCACTCACTTATGAAATCAATTAGCAATGACATAGGCGTTCTCCCTGAAAGGATAGGCTAGCTGATGAATTCTGTCATAGGCGAAAGTCTGTCCCTCAAAGAATACTGTAAGAGAATGTTCCCCAAATGCATCATGTGTAAGTGTACTGTTTCTCTGCCTTTTCATGTACCTACAGTCAGTGACATACAACTTAGAGCAAATTTTACCTTGTCCTCTTACCTCACAGATTCCCAAGTAGTACAGTTTATTTCTATAACTTAGTACTTGGACCACAATGGAGTCATCACCAAATGTTTTGCTCTCTGCCCACTGCAATGTTAGCTACATAACAAATGCTCAGCAAAACCTTACTGATTTGATTGAAAAATCCTTTAGTATACTGTTAAAGTAACTACCAGCTACATTACACAAACATCATCCTATCATATTTTAGGCGGATTTGAATTAGTCTCTAATAGTTCATGTAGTAATTTAAACTCCTAAGAAACCAAGGACAGATATCATTATGCCAAAGTTTTACCTGTATTAATTCATTCTTTCATTAATTAGCAAAGATTATCTAATCTTTTACTTAACTCATAGTCTACTCATTAAGACAGCCATGGGGGGAAAAAAACAGACGCCATAAAACTATATCAGTGCAATGATAAAA
>CM052885.1:7870711-7890277 GCA_028534135.1 Potos flavus | reverse complement strand
AATAAATGAGATCACATGGTATGGGCCTTTTTGACTGGTTTATATCATTCTGCAATATTCCTTTAAGTTTCACCAGGACTTTGCATGGATTGGCAGCTCATTTCTTTTTATCAGTGAATATATTGCAGTTTATAGATCTGCTGCAGTGTGTTTAGCAGGTCATCTATCGAGAACATTTTGGTTGCTTCTAGTTTTTGTTGATTATGAATAAAGTTGTAATAAATGTGAATGTCAGATTTTTGAGTGGGCATAACTATTCAAAGCAATTGGGTAGATATCTAAGAGTGCATTGCTAGATCATGTAAGACTATATTTAACTTTATAAGAAAACTGCCAAACTCTCTTGCAAAATGGCTATATAATTTTGCATTCCCCTCAAAAATGAATGAGAATTCTTGGCGATTCCTGCCTGCCTGCCTGCCTGCCTTCCTGCCTGCCTTCTTCTTTCCTTCCTTCCTTCTTTCCTTCTTCCCTTCCTTCCTTCCTTCCTTCCTTCCTCCCTCCTTTCCTTCCATTTGCTTTCTTCCTCCCTCCTATCCTTCCTTATTTATTATTGATTCAATTTCTTTAATAGATGTAGAGCTATTAGATTATTTCTCTATGTGTGAGCTTTGTAGTTTATGGCTTTCAAGGATTGAGTGTATTTAATCTAAGTAATCAAATATGTAAAAATCGAATTATTCATAATATCCTTTATTATCCTTTTAATACCCATTGGGTAAGCCAAGATAACCTCTCTTTCATAACTGATATTGGTAATTTGTGTTTTCTGTCCTTTTTTTTTCTTGATGAGACTGGCTAGAGTCTAACCAGTTTTCTTAATCTTTCCAAATAACCTGCTTTGGACTTTGTTAATTTTTTTGCATGATTTTTATGTTTTCAATTTCACTGATAGCTGTTCTAAATTTTATTTATTTTAAAATTTATTCTGCTGGGGATTTTTTTAGCTTAAATTTCTCTTTTTTTTCCTTTAGTTTACTAAAGGGAAACATAACTTTAAGTTTTAGATACTTTTTTCTCACATATGAATTTAATTCTATTGCTATCCTAAGCTCTGCTTTTGCTGAATGCAATAGATTTTGATATATTGTGATTTAATTTTACTTTAGTTGAAAAAATTTTTGAAGTTTTTATTTAAATTCTAGTTAGTTAACTTGCAGTGTAATATTAGTTTCAGGTGTACAACATAGTGATTCAACACTTCTGTACATCACCCAGTGCTCATCACAAAGTGTATTCCTTCCTCCCCATCACCTGTTTCATGCATTCCCACACCCACCTCCCTTCTGGTAACCATCAGTTTGTTCTCTATAGTTAAGAGTCTGTTTCTTGGTTTGCCTCACCCTCTTTTTGTTCCTTGCTCATTTGTTTTATTTCTTAAATTCCACATATGAGTGAAATCATACGGTATTTGTCTTTCTCTGACTTGTTTCGCTTAACATAATACTCTCTAGCTCCATCCATGTCATTGCAAAAGGCAAGATTTCATTCTTGTTTATGGCTAAATAATATTCATTGGATATGTCTACCGCATCTAATTTATCCATTCATCTGTCGATGGACACTTTGGCTGTTTTCATAGTTTGGCTATTATTGATAATACTGCTATCAATATCAGGGTGCATGTATCCCTTTGAGCTAGTATTTTTCTATTCTTTGGGTAAATACCTAGTAGTGTGATTGCTGGATCATAGCATAGTTCTATTTTTAACTTTTTGATTAACCTCTATACTGTTTTCCACAATGACAGTTTGCATTTCCATGAACAGTGCAAGAGGGTTCCCCTTTCTCCACATCCTTGCCGACACCTATTGTTTCTTGTGTTGTTGATTTTAACTATTCTGACAGGTGTGAGGTGATATCTTCTTGTAGTTTTGATTTGCATTTCCCTGATGATGAGTGATGTTGAGCATCTTTTCATGTGTCTGTTGGTCACCTGTATGTCTTCTTTGGAAAAATGTCTGTTCATGTCTTCTGCCCATTTTTTAATTGGATTATTCATTTTTTGGGTGTTGAGTTTTGTAAGTTCTTTATATATTTTGGATTTTAGTTGAAAACATTTTAACTTTTTTAAAAAATAAATTGGCTTATGTATCATTTAGGTGTATGATGTTTAGTTTGCAAATATTTAGGGATTTTCTGCTGTTTTTCTGTTATTGACTTCTTGAATTCCATTTGATCTGAAATCATACTTTGTATAATTTTTGTTCTTCACGTTTTTAAAGCTGTGTTTTATGGCCCAGAATAGGGTCTCTCTCGAATGTCCATGTGAACTTGAAATGAATGTGTATTCAGTGTCGTTTGATGGCATATTGCACAAATGTCAGTTCAATGAAGTTGATTGATAGGGCTAGTCAATTCAGCTATGTCTTTACTGATTTTCTGTCTGCTGGATTACTAACAGAGGGTTGTTAAGTCCCTGACAATAATAGTGGAGTTATCTCTTTATCTTTGATGTTCTCTTGGTTTTTGCCTGTTATATGTTGACCTTCTGGTTGTTATCTACATCTATGTATAAGAATGTTGTATTTTCTTTGAGAATTGACACCTTTATCATTATATAATACCACTCTTTATCCCTGACCATTATCTTTTTTTTTGAAAAATGCTTTGTCTGGAGATAAAATAGTTACTCTGACTTTCTTTTGATAAGTGTTAGAATAGTATATCTTTCTTTATTCTTTACTTTTTTTTTTTTTTGAAGGCCTAGTGGAAACATGTTTAGAAAGTCAACCAGAGGGATTTCTATTTTAATGAAAAATAATAAAAAGCCCCCTGCAAGGAGAGCAAATTTGACAAAGTTATTTAAACATACATGCGGGCTTTAATGTTTCAAAAGAGGTTTTAGAAAAATGGGGATGGGACACGTGGGTGGCTCAGTCAGTTAAGTGGCTGATTCTTGATTTCACTTCAGGTCATGACCTCAGGGTCCTGGGATCAAGTACCGCATTGGGCTCTGCCTTTAGCGGGGAGTCTACTTGCAGTTCTCTCTCCCTCTCCTTTTGCCCCTCCCCCCACTTACATCCTGCCTCTCTCTCTCTCTCAAATAAATAAATATATCTTTAAAAAAAATGGAATTTAAGCTAATTTGTGAGTTTGGGCCTGGGTCTCAGGGCAGCTCCCAGATAGTCTTAGAAAGCAAGTCTCCTTTGCCACGTAAGAGTTTAAAATAGATTCTGTGGTGTTTGAGTTGGACGGGGACTTAGAGATGATGTAATTTTTTCCACAGAGATTTTTATTTTATTGAAGTATAATCAACATGCAATGTTATATTAGTTTGAGTTATACGACATGTTGATTCAACAATTCCATACGTTATTCATGCTCAACACAGTAAGTATAGTCACCACACAATGTTGTTATAATATTATTGACTATATTCCCTATGCTGTGCTTTTCATCTTTGTGACTTATTTATTTTATAACTGGAAGTTTTTACCTCTTAATCCCTTCTATCTATTTCACTTATACTCCCACTCACCCCCCTCTGGCAACCACCAGTTTGTTCTCTGTATTTAAAAGTCTGCTTTTCTTATTTTTTGATTTTGGTTTTTGTTTTTGTTCTTTACTTTTAACTTAAATTTGTCTTTATATGTAAAGTGGGTTTTATTTAGACAACATATAATTTATTCTTGATTTTTCATACCTTCTGACAATCTCCCTTTTACTTGGGGTATTCAGGACATTCACATTTAAAATGATTATTGATATAGTTGGATTGGTATCAAGTCACTAATTTGTTAGTATTTAATATTTATTGAATTTTTTTAGTTTCTTCCCCCCAGCTTTTTTTTTTCTTTTCTGTTAAGCATTTTATATAATTTGATTTTATCTCCTGTATTAAGCATTTTATATAAGCATTTTAGTTAAGCATTTAATATAATTTAATTAAGCATTTTATATAATTTGATTTTATCTCCTGTATTAAAATATCCATGGTATTAAAAAAATAATACTTGCCTTAGAATTTGTAATATACATTTTTATCTTATGTAAGTTTACTTTCAAATACTACACCATTTCATGTGTAGCGTAGGGAATTATAAGTATTTCCAGTTTCTACCTACAACCCCTTGTGATATTGCTGTCATTAATTTCATTTATCTGAATGCTATAGATGCCCAATACATTTTTAATGTAACTGCTTAAAATAATCAGTTAATTTTTTAAAAAATTAAGGATTTGTTGTTATATTTATTCTTAGGTACTCTTCTGTTCTTTATGCAGATCTAAATGTATGACCTATATATTTTTCCATCTGTCTGAAAAACTTTCAGCACTTCTTGAAGGGTAGATTTAGTGGCAGTGAATTACCACACTTTTGATAATTGAGAAAATATTTACTTTTCCTTCACTTTTGAAGAGTAATAATTTCCTGTATATAGAACTCTAGATTTTTTTTCTTTCAACATTTTAAGTATTTACCTACATTTAAGTATTTACCTATACTAATTGCTTCTTGTTCCCCTATAGGTAAGGTGTTCCCCCGACCTAACTCCCTGGGTTTTCAAGGCTTTCCCTTTGGTATTCTGGAATTTGAATATACTACACTCATGATTTTTTGTTTGTTTGTTTTGGTAATTATTTTATCTGTTGTTTCTGGGACATCCTAGAATTGTGGCTATTGTCCATCATCCATTTTGGAAAATTCACCTGTTATTTCCTCGGATATTTCTTCTACCTCATTCTCTTTTTTCCTTCTGACATTCCAATTATACCTATGTTGTGTCTTTGGAAATTGCCCCATGGTTCTTAGATAATCCTTTTTTGTCTTTTGTTTTGTTTTTAGCTTATCTCTTTTCATTTTATTTTGTGACCTTTATATTGCTTGATTACCAAGCCAAGGATTCTTTTTTCAGCTGTGTTGTATGAGCCCATCAAAGGCAATACTGATTTCCTTTGCAGTGTTTTTGATTTCCATTTCCTTTTGACTCTTGTAGAACTTCCATCTTTCTGCTTATATTGCCTGTCTGTTCTTGCATGTTGTCTGCTCTTTTGATTAGAGCCCTTAATGTATTAATCATAATTATTTTAAATTTCCTCTCAGGTAATTCCTACACGTCAGAGTCCAATTCTGATTATTGCATTTTATCTTCATAATCCATATCCTTTCACCTTTTGACATGACTTCTCATTCCTCCCTTTTCCCTGAAAAATCAGATATTTTATATAAAGTGATAAGAATGGAATTAAGTAGGACTTCAGTGTGGCGAATTATGTTACTTTGGCTATGAATTGGACTCTGTTTAATGTTTGTTACAGCTGTAGGTTGTCATAGCTAATGGTTGGTGTAGCCAGAGGCTTCAAATGCCTCTATGATCTCTGTTGTTATCTTCTCTCTTGATTTTTGGCTTCCCTAAGTACTCCTCCTTGGAAAGAATCAGTATTTTGCACTTCCTTCAGATGTAATCCCTTGTTATATTGGGTCCCTGTTGGTGTGGTGGTAAGGAGTGAGGACTTGAGGGGTTCTATAATCATCTGATTAAATCTCAGTGTTGTAGTGGGACTGTATTTCTGAGCTGTGACTTTCACAGTGTTTCTCCAATGGTAATGTTTTTTTCTCCCTGTATCTTTATTCTCTTCTCCAACCCTGCTGTTTCCACCTGGGATGAGACAGTAATACCAGAGAAGGCCAGAGTGAGAGAAAAATCTCTTCCCCAAAACTGGGATAAGAAGGCTCAGGGGAAGTCTGTTCTCCTGGAGAGAAGGCATTTGTTATGAGAAGGCCGCAGTTGTATTTCACAATGATTATGCTACCTCTCCTCCAGCCAGACACACAGGTGAATCTTTCTCAAATCTTTACAGTGAGAATCCCACAGTGAGGTGGGTTTCCTGGCAGTATAACCTTCAGAAAGTCTGAGGACCTGTCTAAGGCTGCTGTTCAGGAATTTCTTACTTTTTTTTTTTTTCAATTTTATTTTATTTTTTGAGAGAGAGAGCTCGATAGAGAGAACATGAGCAGAGGGAGAAGCAGGGAAAGGGAGAAGCAGACTCCCTACTGAGCAGGGAGCCCAATGCAGGGCTTGATCCCAGGACCCTGGGATCATGACCTGAACTGAAGGCAGACACTTAACCAACAGAGCAACCCAGGCACTCCAGAAATTTCTTACTTTCAAGGTAGTCCACACACAACCTCCACCAATTCATCAAAATTAGCATTTAAGTGCTTCAACCAGATAATTGATCCAGTGGATTCTCCTTTAAGTATGCAGAGCTAGGCTGTGACTCTTGGGATATGCTAGTCTCTCCAAATTTTGCTTGTGATTAAATCTGTTTCCTCGGGTTTTTGGCTTAGAAAAGGTATGGATTTTCTATTTGTCTAGCTTTTTCTTCTTGTAGGTATGGGAATGCTGACTTCCAAACTCTTTACACTTCATTGATGCAACTGGAAGTTAGGAACAGTTCTGAAAGCCAATTTTCTAAGTTTCCTTCTTAAAAAAAAAAAAAAAAAAGATTTATTTATTTGAGAAGAGCCTGTGCGTGTGCACAGGAGCGAGTGCACGGGTGGGGGAGGGGCAGAGGGAGAGACTCTCAAGAAGACTCCTTGCTGAGCTTGAAGCCTGGCTTGGGGCTCTGTGTGGGACTTCACATCATAACTCATGAGATCATGACCAGAGCCAAAACCAAGAGTTGGATGCTTAATTGACTGAGTCATCCAGGCACCCATCTAACTTTCCTTCTTAATTCCTTTCCTATAGTAAAGGGAAAAAATAATTGTTTTACTTACTTCTGTCATATTTCAAGAAATGATACAAAAGCATGTCATAAAAGCAATGAAAAATTTATATCTGTCTGGAATTAAACATAAATCATTACTATCTGCACTATGGCTTTTACACATTTTATTTGAAAAACACGTTACTTTTCACTCAAAACGTGGTAAGTACAATGTCTTGTTTTTGTTTATTCAGTGTTGAATAGTTCTTTTTGTTTGTTTGTTTCACCTTTATTAAGAATATATATATGTGTGTCTTTACTAGTGAGCCCTTTGGAAGCAAATATATTCTTTGAATTTTTGATCCATGTGTCTACAGTGAGTTGGACACCTAATAGGATTACCAAAATATGTAGAATAAGTGAATAATGATTTAGTGTATAGGACTGAAGGTTTGGTTCTTTTCAGTATCCATGTATAGGTCAATCTTGCGAAAATGTGTATGAGTGTATTAAAACCCCATCTACACTGATTTACCTATTCACACATAAATACTCTCTTCTGGCTGTTTTTTTGTTTGTTTTGTTTTGTTTTGGGGTCATTTTCTTACCTTTATATCCTAGTTAGCTGTATCTAATTTTTTTATTTATTTTTATTTTTCTTAAAGATTTTATTTATTTATTGGAGAGATACAGAGAGAGAGCTAGAGAGCACAAGTAGGGGAGACGGAGAAGCAGGCTGCCCATGGAGCAGGGAGCCATATGTGGGGCTCTACCCCAGAATCCTGGGATCATGACCTGAGCCGAAGGCAGATGCTTAACCAATTGCGCCACCCAGGTGCCCCTAACTCTATCTAATTTAGATTTTAATTCTTGTGTTCTAATGAGTGATTACGATATTCTATCTGGATATAGCTCTTTAAGTTGTCTCAATTATGGAATATATTTGGAACTAACTCCTGTGCCTTAAGAAACTCCCTTAAGAAAAAACTTCTCTAATGTGCCTATTTGCAGGTAGGCTACTCATCTCTGCTTGAAAAGGCATGCTCTTCTGTTGTCAAGTTCTAACACCCCCATGGGTGCATTTGAAAAAGAAGAAAAAAAAAGAATAGACTCATGAAAAAGTATTTGTGAGGGTATTAGGAAAATTTCAGAAAATTGAAAGCCTGAGGAAAGTAGATAGACCAGTTATCTGCCTATGCAATGCGGAGTGTTGTCTCATAGAGTTTATGTATTTGTCTATGACCATTCAAACACATTTTGGGGGAAAGCTCATAAACATAATTGTCAATTTTAGCCAAAAGAATGATTGCATAGTAGAGAGAACCCATGAGACAGATATTCACATTTCCAAACTTTGTAATACCAAGAAAGCATTCAGGATTAATTCACATTATGTGTAATTTAACTTTTAGTTTGAACTAATTGCATATTAATATGCGTAATTGATCTCCGTATATGGACAGAGTGTAAGTTGCTAGTTAAAAATAGTCATAAATATCTCCCGATGATGTTCCTATGCATTTGAGCTTAGTTTGTAATGTGCAGAAATCATGAGCTACTGCTATAAGGGTGCAGTTTCCTTTGTTCAAGTGAAATGGAATGAAAACAAAATTGGTAAGAATCAGAAATCTTTCTTGGTCTTAATGAATAATAATCACAAATTAAAATCACTATGGTAGAGTGCCATGAACAGCAATGAACAATAAAATTATTTTTTCCACTTTCGTTGTTTTGTGCAACAGGCTTCAATATATTTGTATATATTTGAATAAACAAATAGTAGTACAATTTTAAAAGTATAAAATGTAAAAGTCATGAATATTTCCAGAAGTAAAGTGAGACATTTACCTCTACCATATGCAGTCCAATTTCATTTTAATTATCTTAAAAGGTTGCAATTAAGACCATTCATCTTATTAATTCTGTAAAGAAATGAAGTGCTTCTTTTTGATATCTCTCGCAAGAAAGATTTGGAAATGTCAGAGGCTGAGTTATAGGAAAAAGAACATTTCATGGCCTAGTAATTCAGGCAATGCATGCCAAGCAATAAGAAGGAGAGAAAGATAATTGAACTAGGTAGGACAGAAGAAAGATTGTGGGATAAACATTATGTATGGAGGCATACTCCCCAGGTAATGAGGTGATAGATCTAATCTTTTGTAAAATGTAATATACAAACAGCCCTGTTTTCTAGAAACAGACAATACATGCAGCTATAAAAGAACAAGTAATCAAGCATTTATTATACTCTAGCTCAAACAATAAGCAGAAAATTATAATAGTGCAAGAAACTCTTTCAGATTGAGGAAATTGCTCAGTATAAGCTTTCTCTAACTCCAAGCCAGCTCTCAATTACATGCACTGATGGAAGAGGAGACATGATACAGGCTACTTGAAATGACATCCGTAAAAAAAATTACATATGATTTAGCAATGGACAATGCATATTCTAATGTGAGCCCAATCAACAATGAAGATCCAACATTTGCTGACAGTTTTGTCGTGGGAACCACAAATTGGGTGCACTGTGCAGTGACAGTTGAAAATCTTAAGAGGCATACTGTCTTGGTACTGAATTTGGAATTACGAGGCAAGGCAAGAAACTCTTTTTGTACCTTCGATCATTAGTGTTCCAATCAGTGAAATTGTCTCAATATTCACAATACCTACCTTACTTGGTCATCATCAGAATTTGGTAAAATAGAGTATGTTAAAACACTTGGGACCTGTTTAAATTATTTCATTAACATTATACCATGAGGGCAGAGAATTTCTTTTTTAACATTCTGTCTTCTGTATGTGGCCCAGTAATTGGCTGACAGTGAGCACTGCATCAGTATCTCTTGAACAAATGAATGAGTGAATGAATGAATTCTCATTAGTATTGTTATAAATTATAGAATAAACGCATTCTTATAACTCCTCAAATAAGGGATATTTTTTGCTGCAATAAAAATAGAGATAATAATTTTTGGGGAACCATGTAGAAGTATAATTGGCAAAATCTAAAGTAAACCCTTCAGAGAATTGCCAGTAGTCCACTGGCTTGAGCAGCGATGCCATAACATTAAGTAATGAATAATGCACTAAAAATATTTCTATATCAGTGGATCATTTTTAGAAGTCCCTAGTTGGTGGTACCTTATATTCTCTGAGTGTTTAATATTTGTATCAAATCATATTTTTCATTCAGAGCTCAAAAACTGGTTGTACATATAGTATAATTATCCTCAATGAACCAGTAAAGAAACTAAGACCATAAAAGTTTTAAAACTTGTCCAAATATAGAGCTAATTAGGAGTCCAGCTGAGATTTATATTCTGTTATATGACTCCATGTCTTGCCTTTTTCCTTAATAACACATAGCCTTTACATAATGTGAATATGAGATTTTTGGTTAGCCAAAGAACAAAATATAAAGTGCAATATTTGTGTATTATATAAACTTCTCAACTGGACATTCAACCTTGTTAGGTCAAATTCCTTAGTATATCCTTTTCCCTATATTCCTTTATAAATCCCAGAAGATTCTACCTTTCTATGGATATCCTTCCTTTGTGAGGTGAAATTATGGGTGAGAACAAGAAATGGGAACTAGTAGACAAACCAAAAAACCCAAAAAACCAACAACAAACAACGTTCAACTTTGGTAGTCTGTGATGCTTGGAGTTTTTATTTTTATTTGGAATTGTTCAATATTCAAAATATATTTATAAATTGACTTTAAAGCCCTTAGAAAGGAAAGGAGAATTCTTAGACTTTATGAATCATAGCTAGTCCCTGGGACTATGAAATGTAAAAAAAAAAAAAATATAGCCCATCCCTTGTTCATCTTCCCTTCCTCCCCCAGACCATATAGCAGTCCCTTATATGAATATTTGTTCAATACATTTTTTGTTAAATAATTAAATGAGAAAATGTGGAATATAAGGTTTCAGTGATAAAGCAAAGGCCAGATACAGAATAAAATCCCCTTCTCACCAACTTTTTGCAATTTAATATATTGTGGAGTTTTTCTATAAGCATATAATGTGAGTCAAGTGGAAGATACAAATTGATATAAAATAGAATAAAAAGCCTTACATTATTAGCATAGTGTGTGATCCAAACTGCATTTGTAGATATATTTGCTTTCAACCTCATTTTTTATGGCTTCATTTTGGAAATAAATTGAACTGGACCAATAATTGTTAAAGCTGAGGCCTTACCGTAATGAATACAGGAGACTCTGTGTAAGTACCATACTGAATTAATGGAGAAACAGTGTGGCAATAAGTAGCCTGTGGGGGAAAGCAAACTAAATCATTGGATTAAGAAGAACCAAATGATTCAATGGAAAGCAAATGATGACAGTGATCCAGATGGCAGCCACGTAGATGAAAAGAGGATGGTATCACACAGAGAGAGAAGCTATAACTTCTCTTTCTTTTCAATGTTTCCTAAAGTGGATTTGTTGAATTTCCCAGCAGCCAAGAAGCAAAGCCCAAGATGGATGCCATACTGGGAATGCCCTGTGTGGGGAGCAGAGAGGATGGAAGGAGGGGGTAGGAGATGCTGTGGTGAAAGCCTGGCCCACCTTGTCAGTCATCAGATTTCCTGTGCTTTCACAGGTTGGAGTTGTAACCTGAGCCCTTATATCACTGGACATTCTCTAAGAGCTAAATTAAAATCCTTAAGAACATTCCTGTTATATACACCCCACCCCCCCAACAAAACTGTACTAAGAAAGCATACGTTACTTTTCCTGGGTTTCAAAGCCTGCGCTAGATGGAGATCCTGTACTTAATCATTACAAGATCCCGACTCTCCTCTATGGGGATACTGTGTTAGATATGCCTTCCTCTGTTAGTTACCTTTGATTCCATTTGTCTCATTCAAATTGTTCGATGAAAGGTATAGACACAGAGCCCACTTCACATTTCAGATATCCCCTGGAGTGCTGTGTAGGAACTGGGCATGGCACTCAAAGGAGGCACTATTTTAAAATGTTGACCACCTGAAAGATTGAGTCAACCCAAGTGTTGCATATGCATTAGAAAAATAAATACTCATGTTAATATAAACACCTTAACCCGTTAGGAAAGTTATATATAATCTTCAAGTACTTATGGGCCAGGAACAGTGCAAAATGCTTTACATAAATTATTTCATTTAGTCATGGCAACACGCAGAATCATCTTTACCTCTTTTAAGATTGTATTTTCATGATTACCAGAGATATTTTCTTATCTTTAAGTGTTTCCTTAAGTACTAGAAGTTCAAAGAAGATCATGATTATGCTAGTGTTCTGGGGAAAAGGAAAGTGGATTATTACCTTTTTCTGGATAATGCTCCCAAACTGTTTCCCTCCCCCCCTCAAACTGTTTTGTATCACTGCTGAGCTTTCAACAGATAATTCCTCCTTTCTGTGCAGGAGGCCAGACTGATATGGACAGAGTGCAGAGTAATGAGATTAACCTTCCAAAGTCACTTGTCAACTCCCTAATTCTTTAAACCTTTTCAGAAACCAGTTGCAATTTTGTGGTATCAATAAAGAAATAAATCATGGTTGAAGATTATTTTCTTGTGTGTCTGTTAAAAAGCGGAACAAAGAGCTACTTACCATTGCTTATCTCAAGTAATAATGGTTAAGAAGCCTTCATTTATCAAAAAGCTAACCTGTGACCTAGAAATTCTATTTTAAAGTTTGTTCTTACTTTCCTTATAATCATCTGCATAATAATTAGCTGGAATATTTTTTTCAGATGTGCACAGTGATCTTCTGGGTTTTTTAGAGCCTCATTATCATGTGGTTTTCCAGAAGCGTTTGTGGTTTGTACTTAGTGGGATTTGTGGACTCTGAATGGTCGTAATTACCAGATGCACTTCCTGATGGCCAGATAGTAAGCATGGGGGTCCAGACAAATACTCTTGCAAGAATTACAAATGAAGTCTTCTTCTTTCCAAAAACTGTAAAGTGCCTAAGTGAATGTGTATTGGTGGAATAGTTTTGCTCATTTCTGTTGGTACCAAAAACTATATGGTCATAAATACCATATTTCAGAAGAAGTGGCAAGACATATCAATTAAATAACTAGACTAATAAGATAAGATATTTTAGTCAATGCTAATTAAAAATCTTTGGGATAGCTGACCTAGTGTTCTAGAGAACTAAGTGTTCCTAAACTTTCTCACATGAATTTTGAGGACAGAGAGTCAGAAATTGGTCATCCAGTCATTGCCAGTGTTGAGTTGTAGAACAATGCAGTGATCAAGAATATGTTGTCAGATATGTCAGTTACACGTCAGTTAAAAAATGGATAGGTTATGTCTTGATAAAGAAGAGAGGGGAGTTTTCGGTGAAAGGAAAGGCGTAGAAAAAAAATGAAAGAGAATATTTTGTCAGTATTTGATCCTACATGGCTGGATCTAGGACAGGTGTTGTGAAGATGCGTCTCTGTAAGAACCAAGAAATCAAGTGCTACTAAAATCTTTCAATGTCAAAGCCGTGAATAAGGATAGGTTTACTTATCTAAGATGAAAATCGGGTAGACGTAGAACTAAGAGGATGTAGTTAGCACAAAGGAGGTATTCTTGAGTGTGTACCAAGACCCCCCACCCAGGAAAAATTGCAGTTCTTTGCATGCAATTTGGCATGTGATTCCTAATGGGGTTGGACTAACATCCAGTCAGCTATAGAGCAGACTTCCACTGGTTTCAATGGTGTTTGATTATCTAATTCTCATTAATGTATAATAATTAATTTAAAAGAAGATGTTACTAATTAAATCATCTACATATGGTGATCATAATTTCATCATTGTAAAATAGCTCTTCCATATTCGCCTTAGGGCACTAGAATGTGTGAATCCTAGCTCTTAACAACTATTACAGAGTATTAAATAGCCAGTGTATATAGTTCTAGATAACATGAAAACAAATTCATAAATTCTTATGTATGTGTTATTATACAACATCTTAATATATAGTTCCTTTTTGTAAATAATAGTGTAAAGTATATTCAGACTCTTTTGGCTTGCTGTTCTTTGAAGATTTTCTTGTATGCGTTGCTGGGCTGAGATGATAGCAGATACTGATTCACATTCTTATTCTTCTCTCATAAGTTGTGTAAATTTAGGCAGTTTAATTAGATTCTTTGAGCCTGGTTTTCCCATTTAAAATGGAAATGATAATGCTTACATTCCAGGGCTAATTTGAGAATGAATGAGAAAATGTATGCACAAGTTATGGCGCAGTGCCTGGCACTTAATAGACGCTTGGTTAATGTTAGTAATTTCTTTCTTCCTTCTTGTTCAAGATATTGAACAGATGGGTATTTTATAATATATGAATAAAAATACCAATTATTTTCAACATAGCAAAAATTCTTATATGCCCTATAATATAGTAAGTAGCATGACATCACATAATAATCATAGTTTTTGTAATAATGGCAAAGACTGAAAGCTACAAACTGAAAGGGGAGAATTTTAAATGAAATCAATCATTTGATATAATTACTAACACAGTGAATGTAAAGACACAATAGAAGGCCCAGCAAAAGGGAGTTAAGTTCTGGCTATGGCTCTACAAGAAGAATATTAACAAATCAATTTAAACTTGAAAGATGGCAAGAGATCCTGAACTCTGGTCATGAGACTAGTAGAAGTAATTGGGACTATCTTGAGCCTGTGGTGCACAGAGGAATCTGAGATCTTGCCATGTGGTATGGGCTATCACGTGGAAGCAGAACAAAGAGGACTAAGGGCTGCATTAGTATGACTCAGAAGAGTATAGAATAGAACATTAAAACTAAAGGAAAAATAGCAAAACCCAAAACAAGGCAACAAAATGGCTGTTCACTGATGGAATGGGTAAACCCAAGGAAGGTAAGAAACAACCCACCACTGGTGATATCAGAGCAGAGGCAGAACAGAGATTATTGGTTAAGGAAATTGACAAGGAAATGCTCCCAGGATCTCTCTAATCCTTTTCAACTTAAGATCTCACAATATTAATGACGACAGGATTGTCCAAAAGATGGAGTGTGGTAAAAATAAAACAGAAGTCTATCTTTAGAAATAATTATTTTGTTCAGTCAGAAACCTTGGCTTTTAGGAATTTCTCAGGGAGGAGTTGCTAAAATTAATATTGAAAGTATTCTCTGATCCATAATGATTCAAAAAATTAAAGGAAATTCAAAATACTTTCTGAGAAAGCAATGACTTCATCAGTTACATTTATATCCAGAGAGTGAGTGTGAGTGGCACCAAACGATCATAGAAAAAAATTTCTATAAATATAAACCGTTTGGATACTTTTAACACTTCCACGTCACCTCTGCCCCTCCCACACCCTCCCCAAACACACACAGAAACACACATGAAAGGGAAATCTAAATGAGACTGGAGATGAAGCTAAGAGAAAGACTTTGGTAGGGCAAGGGAATTAGGATTCTTCATCTAATCTACATTTACATCTGTTTCTTTTTTTTTTTTTTTTTTCAGTAATTCTTTATTTTTAATCCCAGTTTATAGACACTGAAGTTCACTCTTTTTTTGTTGCACAGATCTGTTTCCTTATAATGTCTAGTTTAGGGATTAAAGTAATGGTGACCTAAAAAATGAGTTGTAAATTATTCCCTCCTTTTAATTTCTGTCTTAGTTTAGTATAACTGTTACAATTTCTCCCTTATGTTTTTAAAATAAACTACCAATGAAGTTCTCTAGGTACAAGTCTATCTTAGTAGAAGTATTTAAAAATTAAATTTATTGCTAGATCTGTTAAGATAATCCACTTTGTCTTCAGTGAACTTCAGTAGTTTGAGTCAGGAAATTGCCCATTTTTCATATATTATGAAATATATTGGCATAAAGTTGTAATAACACGCCTTTCTTAGTCTAATTAATGTCTGTAGGCTCTGTAGTAATGTCACCACTTTCATCCCTGATATTGCTGGTTTGTGTATTCTCTCTTGTTTAACTTGATCGATCTGGCTAGAGATTTATCCAGTTTTATTGACCTATTCAATGAAATTCTTTTAGTTAAATTGATATTTAAATCTTTTCTTTTTTTTTTTTTTAATTGATGTCTGCTCTTATCTGCTTCCTTCTTTTTGCTTTAGATTTAATTTGTTTCGTTTTTTGCTAATCTTTTTATTTATTTTTTTTTAACGTTGGAAGTTTTAAATTCTGGTTTGAGACCTTTCTTATTTCTTAAAATAGACACTTAACTTTATAAAATTGCCACCAATAACTGCTTTGGTTGCATCCCTTAAGGTTTGTTATGTTGTGTTTTTCTTTTTACTAAATTCAAAATTGATGTCTATTTCCCTGGCAATTTCTTCCTTGATCTGTGGATTATTTAGAAATAGATTGCTTAGTTTCCAAAATCTGAGAGAATTTCTAGAGATCTCTCTGTTATTGGTTTCTAATTTAATTCCATTTAGGTTAGAGAATATACTTTGAATTAATTCAATTGTTTTAAATTTATTGACTTTTTATTGTTTTAATCAACCAAAATATAAATGAATATTCTGTGTGCACATGAAAAGAAAGTATTGTGCTCTTTTTGTGGTACAATATACTATAAATGTCAATTTGGTAACATTGAATATTAGTATTTTAAGTTTTTTAATGTTAGTATTATATGTATTTTAAGTCTAATTTCCTATATATTTTTACTGATGAAACTGTCTACTTGTTCTGTCAAATACTAAGAAAAGAATAATGATTTCCAAAAGGAATTGTGATTTTTTTTCTAGTACTTCTTTAAGTTCTATCCTTTATTGATTCATGAATTTTAGAATTCTGTTGTTGGTATATACACATTTCATATTGTATGACTTCAACTGTTAAAATTTTTTTTTGTACAATCATGGTTGTTTTTCACTCTGCCATTGCTATTTGACTTCTGTTGTCTCATCACTTATTTTTTATCTTAACTTTCTGCCTTTTTAAAATTAATTGCGATTTGTTATGCATTAATTTATCTCTACTTATTGTACATTTAGAAATATTTTTACATTTATTTTAAAATATTGACTTTAAATTACCATTGTGAACCATCAAATGATATCATACTACTTCATGTAGAATGTAAGAATCTTACAATATATTCAATATACTTCATTTCCCTCCATCTTATCCTTTATACTATCCTTTTTATTCAACTTAATTGTGCATATGTTGTAAAACAGACAATTCATACAATTACCTTCTTTGGTTTAGACAGTCCATTATTCTTTTTTTTTTTTTTTTTTGGACAGTCCATTATTCTTTAAAGTAATTAAAAACAAGAGAATATGTCTTATATTTGCCTGCATTTTGACTATATCTTTCTCTTTTTTCTTTAAATAGACCCATATTTACAGCTGATAGCATTTTCCTTCTGCCTGAACAAATTCCTTTAACATTTGTTATAATTAGGTCTACTAGTAGTGAATCATCTCAGTTTTTGTTAGTCTGAAAAAAAGTTTATTTTACCTTCACTTTTGAGGGATATTTTCACTGGGTATAGAATTCTATAATGGAAAATTATTTTTTCCTTTCTTTCAATTTTTAAAGTTGTCATACCGTATGTCTTATCTTTGCCCCTCTGTGTATATATATATTTTTTTCTTTTCTTCAGATTGCCTTTAAAATTTTTTCTTGATTTTTGCTTTTGTGCATTTTGACTGTGATATGTATGCATAGCTTTTTAAAATTACTGGGGTGCCTGGGTGGCTCAGTCAGCTAAGCATCTGCCTTCAGCTTGGGTCATGATCCCAGGGTCCTGGGATTGAGCCCTACATTGGGCTTTCTGCTCAGTGGGGAGCCTCCTTCTCCCTCTCACTGTGCCTACTTGTGTTCCTGTCAAATAAATAAGTAAAATATTACAATAAAATAATTATTAATAATGTTTGTTTCTTTGATCTTCTTAAATCTGTATTTGGCTTTTTCTTTCCTCCTTCCATTCTTTTTGAAAATTCTCGCCTATTGTATTTGGAAATAGTTCTTCTGACTTGCCTCTTTTCCTTTATGGATCTCCAGTTATGTAATGAGGTCAAGATAGTTGATATTGACCTGTACCTCTTGGATTCTTTATTCTGATTTTCTTTATTTCTCTTTGCTTCATTTTAGACAATTTTTATTGAACTCTTTTCAAGGTATTTGATTTTTTTTGTTCTACTTTGGTGATAAACCCACTGAAAGAATATTTTTCTATGATACTATATTTTTATTCCTGGCAGTCTCAAATGACTATTTATTTATTTATTTATTTATTTATTAGAGAGAGAGGTGGGGAGCACAAGTAGGCAGAATGGTAGGCAGAGGGAGAGGGAGAAGCAGGCTCTCTGCTGAGCAGGGAGCCCGATGCGGGGCTCGATCCCAGGACCCTGGAATCATGACCTGAGCCAAAGGCAGCTGACTGACTGACTGAGCCACCCAGGCGCCCCATCAAATGACTTTTTAAAATAATTTTATATGTGTCTGCTGAGAATCTCCATTCTGTATCAATTTATGCATGTTAATTATCGTTTAAAGTGTGTATTAATTCCCTAGGAATTCTGTAACAAATCACCACAAACTGGATGGTTTAAAACAACAGAAATATATTCTATCACAGTTCTGGAGAGTGAAAGTTTGAGATCAAGGTAACAAAAAGGCCATGCTTCTTAAAGAGTCTCTAGAAAGGGGATGCCTGGGTGGCTCAGTCGGTTAAGCAGCTGCCTTCAGCTCAGGTCGTGATTCCAGGGTCCTGGGATCGAGTCCCACATCGGGTTCCTTGCTCAGTGGGGATCCGTCTTCTCTCTCTGCCTCTGCCTGCCACTCTGCCTGCTTGTGCTCTCTCTCTGTCAAGTAAATAAATAAAATCTTAAAAAAAAAAGAGTCTCTAGAAAGAATCCTTTCTTCTTCTAGCTCCTATCATTTGTTGGCAATTCTTGGGTGTTTCTTGTTTTGTAGATATATCACTCTAATCTCTGCCTCTACTTTCATATGCCATTGTCCCTGTGTGTGTGTCTGTGTCTTCTCTTAAACCTTTAAGAATACCCACCATATTGACTTTAGAGCCCACCTTAATCCATTATGATTTCACTTTAACTTTAATAATAACAGTGTTAAAACTTTATTTCTGAACAAGGACACATTTACAGGTACCTGGGCTCAGGACTTCAGTATATCATTTGGAGGACACAATTCAACCTACAACATACTATAAATTTAGTAGTGATCTTAGATATTTTAAAGTCCCTGTAGGATAGTTCCATCATATGGGTCATCTCTGAGATCGTTATCTCTTGACAATAGATCATTTTTGTTGCTTTTTTCTATATCTGTTATTTTTAATGAGTATAAAATGTTGTATATAAATGAATGGTAGGTACCAAGAAATTTATAACAGGAAGTAGGCAGATGTTTTCTTCCATCAAGTCATTAGTGTGTAAGGTTGGGTCAGTCCAGTCACTTGATTGTACTAGATTTGGGCTTTGTCGTTGCTATTGTCATTCTTATTTTCCCGCATACTTTACATTCCTCTAGTAAGACTTTTGTTGCTTATTATTCAGTGTTAAGCTTGTGGTACAGGCAGGAAAGTATTCTTTTTTTTTTTAATTTTTATTTTTTTAATTAACACATAATGTATTATTTGCCCCAGGGTACATGTCCATGAATCATCAGGCTTACACATTTCACAGCACTTACCATAGCACATACCCTCCCCAATGTCCATAACCCAGCCACCCTATCCATACCCGCCCCTACCCCCGAGCCACCCTCAGTTTGTTTCGTGAGTTTAGGAATCTCTTATGGTTTGTGTCCTTCCTGATCCCATCTTGTTTCATTTCCCTCCCCCACCCCCCATGGCCCCCCACCCTGCCTCTCGAATTCTTCATATCAGAGAGATCATATGATAATTGTCTTTCTCTGATTGACTTATTTCTCTTAGCAT
>CM052885.1:7849903-7870211 GCA_028534135.1 Potos flavus | reverse complement strand
CATTCGGGTACATGTGCCCCTTCGGATCACTACACTTGTATCTTTAGGGTAAATACCCAGTAGTGCGATTGCTGGGTCGAAGGGTAACTCTATTTTCAACTTTTTGAGGAACCTCCGTACTGTTTTCCAGAGTGGCTGTACCAGCTTGCATTCCCACCAATAGTGTAGGAGGGTTCCCCTTTCTCCGCAGCAGGAAAGTATTCTTAATCCTCCGGTCCAGCTTCTGCTTTTGGTAAGACTTGTGCTGCTCCTGAGTTCAAGATAAGGCCCTTTAAGCATTCTTCCACTTCCTTCTTCATTGTAGCCAGTACTTCCTTGCTGTTGTGGATGGTGTGCATACAAAAATTCCTTGCCTTTCCCCTCATGTCAGGTGGCTTTGACTTCTACTCTTCTTTCAAAAATACATCATTATCATCAACAACAAGAAGATTCCTGGGTCTTCATTTGGCTTCCTGTGGGAAGGTAGAGGGTTCTGCTTTTACTTCTCCAACAGTGCCTTGAGTACCAGAGACTTCGATGACCTTTCTGTACTGGCTTAAAGCTTTTTTTAAGTTAATAGTTACTAATATTGATACTTGAGAGCAGGGTTCTGGGAAGTGCTTGACCCTCTCACACATCAACAGCTGATCTCCTCCCCTGAGGACTGTGCCATTGAGGAAGGCTCCTCAGTCCTGTCCCTCTTGACCCTCCTCTTTTTGTGAATACTCAGAAGAGACACATGGAAAAGAGCTTCTGAGTAAGTGTGAACACTCCCACGTCTAGATCTATTTTAAATTGGTATGCCAGCACACATTTGGCCTTTAAAAATTTGTTAAAATTGTAGCTGATTTATTCTTTCCCATTTCTGCAGAGACTGCTTCCTCCCATGCTTGTCAAAGGTGAAACAGTTCATATATCTCTGCTCTCCTTGGGAATACAGTTCCCTTTGCTGCCTTGTGACCTTAGTTCTTTGATGGAGTCAAGAAAAATTATGATTTGTAGATTAATGTGGTTTTTCTCATCCTTAGGATGGTACCAACATTCTCTTGAATCTTTCTACACCTTGATCACATGCAGAACTCAGTTACTTCTAGGCCTTAGACCTAGGTTGCAATTCAGGGCAAACTAAGGATCTCATATCTGAGGATCTAAGGACTCATTCGCTTTGATTTTTTTTTTTTCACTTTGATTTTTTTTATTTTGCTTGTCTGTTTCTCCCTACTAGAATAAAAATACCTTGAAGGCCAGAGTTTGTGCCAGCTTTATTTATTGCTGTTATACCTAGAACACTTAGAAAGGAGCCTGTCACAAAGTTGCTTCTTGGTCAATGTTATTGGATGAATGACTATTTAATAACATATAATTTAATGAGGCATTAAATATATTTTCATATTTTTTTCTCAAACAACACTTAACATAGATAATAACCTCATATTTAGAAAAGGAAAGTGATTTTCAAAGATAGTTCATAAATTGACCTGCATTACCTAGTTTTACTTGTCAGGGAGAGATAGAAAGTAATATCCTGGAAAGAACAAGAATATTTGTGTTGGGCATAACTATTTTTGAATGCTGACTTCTCTTCTATCTTTGATGGTTTATTCTCTATGTCAAAGTGAGCCTAATACTTCCTCATTTAAAATATTATATTAAAGAACTAATGGAATCATTATTTAAAGCACTGGACAGAAAATAAGCCCTTAATAGCTGTTCTTATGACTCCTATTACTTCTAACATTAGTATTACTTTTGTATTACCTTCTCGCTCTATGGATCTTGATTCTGGTTTCTCTGATGCTAATTCTTGAGCAGTTTTAACTTTATCATGGAATAGTCGAAACATGGAATATTTTAGGTGAAGAAGAATCTATGGAATGAGAGGTATGTAGGGTGTGCAGAGCCAGAAATTGGACAACTTGTAATATACTTAGAATGGCTATTATCTGTTCTCCGGCACGGAAGGCAGAGCTAACTCTTCCTTGTGCTAAATTGAACTAGTAAATATGAGTAACTTATGTAAAACAAAATAAGCCACAGTAGATGGGTTTACAGATTTAAACCCTAAGTAGCTAATTTTGAGTAAAACACATTTTCTAAAAAGAGTCTTTTTTTCAAGTAATCCATAAAGCATAAATAGCATTGAAGATAGTATCAGAATAATATTGATAAATCCACAAATGTAATATCAGGAAGGGCTTTCTAGGCTATAGTGTTTTGTATTCTGTTGTCAAGGTCTTTGGAATATGGGAAGGATTAAAAGAGAATAATGGATTTATGTATTTTAAACTTATCTCTCCCAGCAGAATGGAGTGCTATTAAGCATGGAGTCATAAAGACTTCATTCAGATTCAGATGTTTTATTGTTTTATGTTGTTTGAGACTTGGAGCTTCTCAGGTCTAGGAAGTGACAAGGCAGACAGGAGAGTTTACAGGAACAAAAAGAAACATCAAAGTTGTAATATAAATTGAGTTACTAATGCAATAGTGATCACATTGAATAAGAAAGGAAATCCGACTTTCTATATATCTGTACAAGTTTTCTGGGTTGCTCGGGTCTGTGGCCCAACATGCATAATTTTTTTTTCCATTTTGAAAGAGTGATAGACTTTTCTGTGCCATTTAAAAAAAATACAAATTATTTCCCTCTGAGTTCAAATTTCATGGTGATAAGAAGTTTTGAAAATATCTCAGTGGTGGCAAAATGCATTTTTTCTTATTTGCAATAGAATTCTGTATGGATTTGCTTTGTGTCTTTATGGAAAATAGCCTGAGGCATTATGTGCTAACATATTGGTTAACATCCATTTTTGAGAGTCCATCAGCCAAGGAAACTCAGGCTGAAAACTAATGTTTTCTTTTTCTGTTTTGGTATATGTTTAGAAATAAGTGGAACTGTTTTGAGGGCTGGAAAGACATTGTAGCTGAAAGTAATCTGGATATTATCATATTATCAAGGAAAACTTATACTTGAGAAGCATAAGATCTTAATTGAGAAACAGTATAACCAATGTCACATAATTATGTTCAATGGATACATTTTATCATTAGTGTCCTGAATGCCAATTTAGTATGCTTTTAAACTGTAGCTTATTATGTGTGAGTGAATCTTGCATAAATTATTGGTCATATAGAAAAATAAATACTTTATTTCACTGGGTAGTTTAAAATCTAAATAACTTTTTCATGTTTTAAGATAACTTAATGTCTTATCTGTCATTTTGCTAATGTAAATGTTTGATTTTTAAAAATATTACTGACAACTTTTGTAATTACGCAAGTTCTACAAAATAATGAGAAATGTATATAGAATAATTTGCATAAAATGCACAAATTATAACATAAACATTGTCTAAATGCCACTACTCAGAAGAAAGCAAAAATTCACCCTAAGTAAAAATAACATTGACATAAGTATGACTCAAAATTTAATAACACATGAACTCTTACCTCAAGGAACTCACTATCTAGTAGTGAAACAGACACTAAGAAAATGATTACAATGTTTTATTATAACTGAGATAATAACAATCAAATAATTGGTTTAGGGGTTAAATAGTACAAAGAAATTGTACAATTAGGGATTTTTTATTAACAGGCTGTACATCTAATAATATGATTATTAATAAAGGAAGCCTACTCAGTTAAGACACTAATCAGAAAATGACTTCTGGGTCTAAGGGAATGAATATAAGCTTTTCTGTTGAAGAGATAACATGATGCATAATATTTAAAGAACCTCAAAACTAAGGATTACAAAACAAGCAACCCTCCACCACCAAAAAATGAAAAGCACAAAGACTTAGACATTTTATAGAATAAAACATATGACAAATTATCTCATGAAAAGTGCCCAATGTTAGTCATTTGAGAAATGCAGGATAAAACCTCAGTGGAACACTATTACACATGCGTTAGCATTGCTAAAATAAAATAATCCTGACAAAACCACATGTGGGTGTGGTTTAGGAGCGAATAAAACTCTCCTGTGTCTCTGGTGGCGATGCAAAATGGCACAGCCACTCTGGAAATCAGCTTCGCAGAGTCTTCTGTTATATTAATTATATTATATTTATAATCACCCAAAACTAGGGGCAACCCAAATGTGCTTTAGTCTGTGAATGCATAAATAATCTGTGGTACATCCGTAAAAGGAACTGCTACTACTGAGGCAACAGAAAGGAATTAACCCTTGGTAGGTACTCTACAGCATGAATGAATCTCAAAGGCTGAGTGGAAGAACCCAGCCAGAGATGATTCCTTACTGTACAATAACATTTACATGATGTTCTGGAACAAACAAACTATAAGGGCGGAGTACAGATCAGTGGTATTAACATGCCAGAGATGAGAATGGGTTGACTCTAAAAGGCAGTGCAAGGGAACATTTTCTGGTGATGGAGATGATCTGCATCCCGATTATGATGGTGGTTACAAAATTATTATAAATTAAAAAAAAATCTGTGTGTTAAACTCATAGAACTGTACACCAAAAAGTCTATTTTACTGTATATAAATTTAATAAAAACTGACTATATTGTTATAAAAATTCACAACTAATTCAATGACTGTGCCTAAAACATGATCACTATAATTGCTGACAAGGATGTAGAGGAAGTTGAACTCTCGTAGTTTATGATAGAAATATAAAGTGATTCAATCACTTTGGAAAATAGCTTTACACCTATTAAAGCTAAACATAAGCCACCCATGTAACCTAACATTCCTAATCCTACATATGTGTCCAAGAGAAATGAGTGTGTATGTCAACCAAAAGGCAAATGCAAGAATATTCATGGTAGCTTTACTCCTAAGAGGCAAAAAAACAGCTTAAGTAAACAGCAAATAAAGAATATCTAAGTAAAGCAAAATATATTTACATAATGGAGCACTACACAGAAATAAGAATAAATAAGCTACAGATAACACACAATATTGCTGAACTTCACAGACATTATATTGAATGAAGAAATACAAACACAAAAGAGAACATTTATATAATTATGTAATTCAAAGACAGGCAAAATGGAAATGAGAGCAGAAGTTACCTCAAATGTATTGCGTGGGCTGGGACATGAGGGGTCATTGGGGGGAGGTGGAAATATGCTTCATTTCTGTCTAAGTAGTGGTTACATAAGCACATACATATGGAACATTTATTGAGTTATATGTATAAGATTTGTGTACTTCACTCAATGCTGTACCTTAATTTAAAAAAAATATTTTTTAAAAAAGTAAGGAAACAGGAAAAGAAGATAAAGGAAAGGAAAGGAAGAGAAAAAATAAAAACCTTCCAGTCATTTCTTCCTAAAGAATTTTCCTTAGGTCACTTCCAATCTAAATGCTGATCCCAGAGTAGATAAAATTAATAAGCTTCCTTCTTTGAAAATGTTTTTGTACTGACTTATCTGAGTTGTTATTTTATTCCACATGGATACTTAATAATCCCACAATCTCAGTTATTAGTCATTTGTTAATAAATTCGTATTAATATATAAATCAATATGACAGTTAACCTATTTTTCCTGAGCAATTAGAATCCTATACACAGTCCATCAGCTCCCTCTTTTAGTTGTAGCATCTGAAAGAGGAATTCAGTGGTAGCTGGCATAACTTGAGTATTGCACAGCTCATGGGGACATGTTTACCTTGTGGTCTACATAATTTCATTCCTTAATTTGTATAAAATAGTAGTTCTGATTATCTGGTAAGGAAAATATAATGGTTTAGGGACTGTTTTGCCTAAGTTCTGGCAAAGCCTATGATTATTACTACTCTATCACCAACAACTCCTTCCAAGACCTCCACTGCATTATTGAGGAAAAGCCATGAACAATATTGTCTATCCCTTTTGGTCTCTGTCCTGAGGGGGGGAAAAAAAGTGATATTTGAAACATAGAAGAAAAGCAGAGGTCACAACTGTGTTGAGCAACTTAGGGGCAGTTACCCACTCAGAGGGTTCATGCAGGGTGCTAAGCAGCTTCTGGAGGAACCCTTGGGATCCACCAACCTCAGTGCTGAAGAGAGCTTAGGTACTGTTCCCTATGACCTTCTTCCCTAGACTTTAAAATGGTTGTATAAATCTTGAATTCTGTTACAACCGTTCCTTCCTTGAATATATGGAACTAGCTTCTGTTTTTCTGACAAAAATCATATTGGAACATTTTTCCACAGTTGACACTAACTCTCCAGTTCTTTGGTTGTTTTTTTCACAAATAGATTTACGATTTCTTTCTCGTGGCGTAACAGTGTTGTTTCTTTCTGGGAAATCAAATTATTTGGCCTGTGTTTAGCATGGTATCTTCTTGGTAATGGGTGTATCATAGACTAAGGTATAAGATATCACAGATAATTTATGAATCTGGAAAATATTTATTGGTTTCCAAATTTAGGCACTGTGGTAGTGAAAATTAAACAAGCAATTTTAATATTAAAGTGCAGTTATGGGACATCGAAATGGAAGGCCTCACCTAGGATAAGAGAAGGCTTGATAGAAGAAAGGACATTTAAACTGACAAATGGGATTGATATTAATTTAGTCAAGTTAGAATTGGGATATTCCAGGAGTCCTGTGACAAAGGTATCTCTTTTTTTTCTAAACAATACCTGTAGATTCATTTAGAAAAGCCCTCCCAGATGTGGGAAGCTTCCTGTTGCAGCCTACAAACCTATATGTTTTTAAAGTAATGCTTTCATAAGGCAGAGACATATTTAAGACTGGTACCAATATTAGAAATATTTGCCTAATGACCCTATTGCACTGATTACAAACTTATTAGATATGTTCTGTGACAGGTGGTCTACATTAGGGCCTTTTAACAGGACAGATTTCAAAATATATTTTGGAAGATGATTGTAAGTTAGTTATTAACCACTGATGTTTGAGTACCATCTCCTTGCTTGGTGTGATGCTATGTTTGGCATTTCGTATTTGTAGTTTTATCTTCATTGGAAACCTTTTTTTTTTTTTTTAAAGATTTTTACTTATTTGAGACAGAGAGTGAATGAGAGAGAGCATGAGTGGGGTGGAGTGGCAGAGGGAGAGGGAGATGCAGACTCCCCACTGAGCACGGAACCCAAGCAGGGCTCAATCCCAGGACCCTGGGATCATGAGCTGAGCCAAAGGCACACACTAAACTGACTGAGCCACCCAGGTGCCCCTCTTCACTGCAGTCCTATAAGCATCTATTTTACTGAAAAATAGAAAACTGAAGGAAAACTATACAACTTGCCAGTTGGCATATATGTAGTAATTAGCAGATGATGGGGGTGGGGAAGTAGGTGTGGGGAATGAGCATAGTTCCGACTCCAAGGTCTGGGCTATCTTCCCACTGTACAATGGCCCTAAGACTCGACTGCATGTTTTTGGATTGCTGGTAACTGGTGTGAAGCACTGTATTTATCTTTTGAATTCCTGTGGGTTAGACTCCATTTATCATTTCTGTAGGAAGTCTTATTTGCTGAGACTATATCATGTAGTAGGCCTTGTGTTAGCTGTTTTATAAACACTATCATTTTGTTTTCAAGCCCTCTGAGTAAACATGCTACCCTTCCTGCAAGGAAGGATTCCTAATTGAGGGAATAAAAGTCCACAGAGTTCATAAGAATTGGAGTTCAGTTTTGAACTCTGGCTGATTAGACTCAGAGTAAACCCCTTCACTTCTCAACTCTCCAAAGGCATGATCTCTAACAGAAAAACCTAAGAGAGTTTCAGTATATTCAGTTAACCTAAGTATATTCGGTTAATATGTATTCAAGTAAAAGTAAATTTCTCAGTGACAGAAGATTTAATTCAATGTGGTAAAGAAACTGATAATTCATTCTGGCAAGCTGCTGAAATAATACATCAGATTGGGCTTTTGAGATTTAAATTAACATATACTGAAAATTAAATATAGGTGTGATAGCTGAGATAGAGAACTATATAAACAAACCCAAGTTTGGAGGATGGATACCAGGTGGCACATATGACACTTAAGAGCTGAAACCCTTTTTTTTTTTTTTAGATTTATTTATTTATTTTGAAAGAGAGAGAGAGGGAGCACATGCAAGGAGGGGAGGGGTAGAGGGAGAGGGAGAGAGAATGTTCAGTAGATTCTGCGCTGAACTCAGAGCCCAATGTGGGACTCCATCTCACAACCCCAAGGTCATGACCTGAGCCAAAACCAAGAGTTGGATGCCTCTGACTCTGCACCCAGGTGCCCCACCAGCTGAAACCTTTACAATCAAGCTACTGCAGTGTATGAAGCCACACTATGTGGCTTTGTGTGACAACAGAATTTTGGAGTTTTGGAGAAAGTTTATCCTGGTGTCTGGCCCTAAAGAGGAAGAGAGGCTATTGTTGAGAGATAAAAAGTCTCTTCGTTTTCTAGATAATAAAGAGCAATATAAAAGAAAAGACATCCATTAGATGTAGACATTTTTCTAGCTGAAAGGCACCTGCAGAATCATTAAGTTAAAGCATCTTACTTTTAAAATGTGCAAATGGAGACCATGAGAAGATGAATAACATTCCCCAGACCACAGAGCTTATTAGGTGTAATAACTCAGGTCTCTTCCCTGCCCAGCAGTTTCCTGCAGACCACATGTTAGTGGAGTTCGGGTTGAGTCCAGGAGTTAAAACCACCAAGAAACTGTTATTAATCTTCTACACATGGAGGGAAAGCAGCTACACAATGAGAAGTACATTTTTAGCTATGACCACAAAAGAAGGACTCTTCTCACCAGGTAATATTTAAAATTCTGTTCTTATTTCCACAGCTTGAGCAACGTACTGATTCTGACAGAGACAAATGTAGCCCAAAAGGAGAGAACGCGGGTGTCCTGAAAAGCCTCCTAGTTTAGAGAGGAAGAGATTGATATAAAAATGGAGTCCCACTCTCTTATTCCACAGATCAATTAATGAAAAAGAATCCACACTTTCAGAAGATATTGTGGAGAATGAAAATATATTGTGGGATTCAATTAAGAGCTTTTGGTGTTTACCTTGTCGTTGGAGTAGCCGAATAAACCAATACCGAAATATACTAAACAGGAACACTGAAGTAAAAAGTCACACCCTCACCCAGATGCTGGGGACTGAAAACAGGACAGGAGAAAATGTGTGGGATTTGGAAGGAGAATGAACAAGATCCATTTAGAAGAAAAGTATTTCTTGCATGAAGGTAATGACACATTTATGATTGAGTTAGAAAGAACAGTGATATCAAAGTTCACTAGTCTTAACTTAAGGTCACCAAAAACAACCTGAGTAAAGAACTTGGTTGTAGGGAGTTGTTGGGAGAGGCAATCCCAAGAATAACAGATTGGAGACAGGAAAGGAGGAAAAACCGATCAAAGGTGTATTACAAATATTTCATCTGTAGGCACGATGAGACCTCTCACAGTCATAGGGGACACTTTCTAGAATTTTCCCCCTAAAAGCTGTAACCTTTATGAACTGGCTGCAGTTCCCACTGGTGACAGGCTGCCCTGGGAATGTTAACTGTTCGCATTTCCAGATGGCAGTGGCCGCTGGAAAAGACCCTGGAAAAGAATGCAGGCAGCTGACCTGAGGGGGTTAGAGGTGAGTCGTTGGCGGGAGGGCTGAATCTGAGCTCTTTGAGAAGTTCCTATAGCCGAGGCTGCATCCTGGGGGATCGATTACATAGCTGCATTTCCTGTGTAATTTGTTACAGGCAAATTTCATTTCAGACACTGGGCTCTTTTATACCCATAATTAATGAAGTCAAAGTATCCATCCCAGCTGTAGATACGTTATTGGACGAGGCAGCCCCCATTTGTCTTCTGCAGTAAGGTCTAATGGTCAGAGATGCCAAAGGCAGAAAAGCAGCTACCCTTGACATTTACTCCCTCCTCGGTCAGTTTTTCCAGTGCTGATGGATTACGTACATGTTGTGCTCCATGCTCTATTTCTACGACACCATTCCAACTATCTGTTCTCTGTGCTGAGAGGGGTGAGTTATTCATGAATCATACAATGCTCATCTAATTCTTCATTTAAAGCACAATACTGGGGGCGCCTGGGTGGCTCAGAAGCCTCTGCCTTCGGCTCAGGTCATGATCTCAACATCCTGGGATCGAGCCCCGCATCGGGTTCTCTGCTCAGCAGGGAGCCTGCTTCCCCCTCTCTTTCTGCCTGCCTCTCTGCCTACTTGTGATCTCTCTCTCTCTGTCAAATAAATAAATAAAAACCTTAAAAAAAATAAAGCACAATACTGTGAAAAAAATTTCAGTGATCATTTTGTTTTAAAAATAAAAAAGTATTCTAGCACATTATTAATAAGGATTCAGGTAATGACATCAAAAGGAAAGAAAGAAAGTTGATGGCAAAGAAATAGTTTTTAAATATGCTGTTTGTTTAGGAGATAGCAGGATATTCAATATGCACGAGTAAAAATATTTCAGAAGCTAGAGATCTAGATTTGGGAATTGTTGGTGTTAGATGAAGAGAAGAGGAACTCCCTGATGGAAGAGGGAAAAAGAAAACAGAAGCCATCTGTGGATAGAGAGATGGAATTCTTCCATGAGAATATCCTTCTTATGTAAGGAAGAAAGGAACAGGAAGATACATCAAGAACTAGAGAATCTGAATTTATGACTTAGGAAGCAGAGAAAAGAAAGTTTTGATTACAATGTTGAATGCTATTGTAAATTTGAGATGAAGGAGTCATAAAGGACTCTACACTTAGTGATTTCCCCCCTTTTTTTTCCTTGAGTACTTCCGGTGAACTGATCGTATGAGTTTACTTACTAGAGCAGAGCTGGAATTTATTTACTTGAGAGAAATAGAGTGAGAGAGAGAGTGAATGGGGGGAGGGGCAGAGGGGGAGGGAGAGAGAGAGAATCTCAGGCAGACTTCCTGCTGAGCGTGGAGCCTGACATGGGGCTCGACCTCATGACCCCGAGATCATGACCTGAGCGGAAGTCAAGAGTCAGATACTTAACTGACTGAACCACCCAGGTGTCCCAGTCTGAGGATATTTTGAAAAGTTTGAAATTGAAACCCACAGTTTTGAGAGGATCTCCTATTATCATGTGTTAATATTTAATGTAGTATAGTTTTCATTTTATAGGATTTCAAGTACCTGAGCATTTTTCTTGTTATAAAGAAAGAAAAAATGGAGACAGAAAAAATCTAGAATCTATTAGGGGAGGGCAAGCATTGATACACAAATTGATGGAGGGGAACTAATCTTATAAAAGTAGCCATATAATGTTCCATTTTTCAAAAGGAGATAGGGTAGGTATGGTAAAAATACAAAATGCTCTGGAAATCAAGAGAAAAAAATTATGGAGTTTCAGATCAGATATCACTAGTTTTCTCAGGTAGAAAGTGAAAGCATCAGAGAACGTCTCAGGGTAACAGGTGTTTTGTACTTGAGAAGAATAAACTCAATAGTAACCTATATAAGAGGGTGTCTATGTAAGAAGTAACATGAGGGACACCTAGGTGGCTCAGTCGGTTGGGCATCTGACTCTTGATTTCAGCTCAGGTCATTACCTAAGGATCATGCATCAGGCCCAAGTTGGGCTCATGAGCTGGGCATGGAGCCTGCTTAAGAATCTCTCTCTCCCTCTCCCTCTACTCCGCCATCCATCTCTGTCTCTTCCTCCCTTTCAAACATAAAAGAAAGAGGTAATAGTGAAATTCAGTTTATATGCAAGGTTGTGGACCAAAGGGGTAGTGAATTGTGAGTGTCACAGAAAGTCCAGACCTGGGTGCTAACTATTGCTTTGCCATTAACTGAATGACTGAGAAGTCATTTAACATCTCTGGATCGTACTTCATTTTTAAAAATGTGGATTCTGAAAAAAACCTTTTTTCTTTTTTTGATACTGGGCTGCAGATGAAGGCTTACATTATCGAATAAGCTTCACAGAGGTGTTGGTCCTCTGCATGGGCAGGTGGATGTAAGCACTAGGGACAAGTACGGCCTCTCTTGAGACAAAACTATGGACAGAGAAGAGAGCCTCATTGGTAAATTAGATAGTAAGTGCTCCCTCTATGCATCCCACACACTAGGCATTTTAACATATCAAAAAATGTATACATATGGTTTTGGTTATTGTTTGCAAGGAGTTAGTCTACTGTGAATATACATAGAAAAGGGTCCTCACCTTAAGAAATCATACATTGGCCAGGAAATCATCATCTTTAAAGATTAGCGAGAATAACTATACAGTTTAGGCATTACATTCCTGGTCTAATCAATCAAGAAGAATATATTGATATTCATAGTTGCCCTCTTTTAAAATTAAAATTAATGAATGATTCCCAATGAACATAAAAAGTTATGTTATAAATTATCCATTCATATTGTGATTTGTAACCATTTACACTAGACTAGATTGGCAGCTTCCTTCCTCTCAACCCCAATCCAAATACGTTTGAAAGCAGATCTTTTGTAAAGACATGCTCTGAGGAAACTTTTATTAAGGCACCATGCCTTGCTATTTTTTAAATAAAAAATAACCTTCCATTATTTGACAATAAAGGTAATGAATAAAATAACTACAAAAGACAATTTCTAGTGAGAATATAGCTATTAGTAATATAAGCACTTCTAATCATTGGCAATCCAAATAATTCATAATTCACTATTTTATTTTGCTGGATTAGACATTAAATAAATGATTCAGTTTCTGCTTTGCTGAGCTGTTTCTGTTTTCTTCATCTTTGTGGATTTCTTTTTTTTTTTAATACCTTTTTCCTGAATCATTTTATTCAGTCCTCAGAATTGGCTCCAGTACCTTCTCTGCTGTGTAAGCTTTCTGTTCTTCCCCATGTGGCATTGACCCCTCACACATTTGGCCTTCTCTGCATGTTATAAATCTTGTATAGTATGTGCATTGGTCAGTGTCCAGTCAGGAAACCATGGGATATGCTACTTTTTTCAAATGGGGAATTTAATGCCAGGAAATAGCTACAATGTGCAGGAGGAGTAGAAGGGCGAAAGAAGGCTTACGTTCCAACTGGAGACTGACTCGGATTTACTATTAACCAACAGAATGAGGGAAGCAAGCAAAAGAGAATCATGAACCAAGAAAGCATTATCTCAGAAAAGATTGCCCAAAGAAATTACATTAAATTAAAGCAAAAATACCAAATAACTTCACTTTTCAAAATGAAGGCTGCACTCCAGACCAGTAGCCATACAGTGAACTTGAATCTTCTCCTTTTGATCATTCCGTCCCGGAAGTATTAAAGTATTTAGTCAGTGTGTCTAAAATAATTAAGAGAGAATAGAGAGCTATGAGCTATTAAGAAAATTATCGTAAAGCTCACAGGCCTTGGAATTAGACAGCACGGTTGGATTGCTCCATTCTTCCAACTCAAAAAAACAAAATATGATTCTGTCTCCCAGAACTGCCGTTATAATTGGAGAAGGTGAGCGATACAAAGGGATTGTGTGCGCAGTCGCTGAGAGCTATTGTTATTGTTAGTATTTTTTAAAGATTTATTTAATTATTTATTTTAGAGGGATGGGAAGAGACAGAGAGTGAGAATCTCAAATAGACTCCACACCCAGTGTGGAGCCCGACAACAGGGCTCGATCTCACGGTCCTGAGATTATAACCTGAGCCAAAACCCAAGAGTCGCCCTTATTATTACTGTTTTGTTTTTGTTTTTTAATTAAAACTCTTTGTCTCCCTTTAATTGTATCTGAATGAACTCACATTTAGGACGATTCGTTTGGCTTTTTGGAGATGTCGATTCTGAAATACTGTACCCATATATATAACTCTATTGGCACACAGATTCTATTTTGGTTTCTTATTTACATCAACCCCAAGCTATAACCGAGACTCTAAACAGTTCTGGGTGCATGAAAAAACCCTGTCTGATGACTGAACCTGGGGCCAGGTGAGTTTACCAAATGAACGCACCCTGTTGGTCCTGATAGGGACGAATCTGCTCGCTTCTTTTTGAGGGCGGTCCTCATCACCACTTTCCAACACAGCACACTGTTGCCTTTTTTATATTCACATTTCACCAAGATCCAAGTTTTCTTTGACATGATTGTGACACTCTTTATTCCCAGAGCCTACTCATATGGTGATTAATATTGGCTTAGAGTGGAGAAAATAGAGCCAGAAATTATTACAAAGAATAAGTAGATTTTTTTAATAGTGTAAGAAAATGGTATTTCTATAAAAGATTATGTATTGTGCAATTCATTTAAAGTAAATACAGTATTTCAAAACATCCTGCATTAAATAAGAATGCACAGATTACATTTACCCAATAAAAACATTTCTAGATGTACAAAAGTGCTTTTCATTTAAGAACTTACTACAAATAAAAATTTCAAAGCCTAGAAGGAAACTCTTAAGTAAATCACTCAATGTCATATGATACCATAATTTTATTTATGGAACACGACAGGCAGAGTTTTTGCTCAAGACAAAATGAAGAAAAAAATGGAAATTAAACTACAAATTTAAGAAATGGGTGTTCTTAAATTTCTGGTTAATTGAAATTCAACTTTATTAGGACTAGGGGCCTTTGAGAATCAATTTTTTACTCATAGAAGTGAAAACTTCCCCTAACAGCGGTAGTATACTTTATTTCACCAAAAATATTTTTCTTTGATAATTTAGATTCTTATTAATACATCTGTCACATTTATGAATGACATCTGATTAACTTCTTAAATTTAATTACCAATTTAACCCTTCAAAAATTTGTGACATTGTAGTTTCTTATAAAACTTTCTCCCCCAATGTCCTTAGGTGTTACAATAAGGAACACACTGAAACCCACTTAGATAAAAATTAGTCTTTTTTTTTTTTTGAGATTTTATTTATTTATTTGAGAGAGAGAGAGGAAGCATGAGCCGGGAGGGGGTTGATAAGCAGGAAGGCAGAGGGAGAGGGAGAAGCAGGATCCCTGCTGAGCAGGGATACCAACATGAAGCTCCATCCCAGGACCCTGGGATCATGACTTGAGCTGAAGGCAGACCCTTAACCGACTGAGCCACCCAGGTGTCCCTAGTGTTAAAGACTTTATTCATGAATTATTTCAAGAAGCATAGCTTACTGTATTCCTAGTTATGTCTAGATAGAACAAGACAGATTCTTCCCCTGTCTTCTGAGAGCTCACATTCTAAAAAATAAGTCAAGTACAGTTCCTGAATCACCAGGGGCCTTCATTTCATTTTCCAAGGTTTGTGTAAATAATTTCATCCTTGGGGGTAAAGAAAGCCTTTTCGTATGCAGGACGGTCTTGGAAATCATAAGCAGAATTTTAAACTCTTGACAGGATTTCATGTTGACAGGCCTGTATATTCTGATTTAATTCCCTTTTTCCATCTCTGTGACAGTGCCAAATGGTTTTCTGGGGTTTTTTTGATTTTTGGTTTCCCCTCAGTTCTTGTAATATGGCTTCTGTAGTTTCATGATCCAGTTGGCTTTGTTTTGTGACACTTGGCTGAAGCTTTCTGTTTTCCTCCATTGTCCTCTGGGGCTTCCTCTTTTCCAGAAGGTTGTCCATTGGAATCTTCTTTTTCCTGGTTTCTTAGTCATCTTGGATTAATCACCACACTTTTTTAAATGCTGGGTTTTCAATAAAGAAAATGAATGTCCTTCACATTAACTTGAAGTTTGTTGTGAAATGCAGATCTTCTTTTTTTTGCAACAATACTCTCTTATTGATACCATTTATAACTCCTCCAGGAGATAATGGCTTCTGTTTTAAAGGATGCAATAAAATATATTGATAAAGAAATGCACACTTCAGCAAAGGATGCTTCTAACATACTGTCAGTTCTCACCACTATTGGATTTTGCAAGATCATAATTTAAATTATTTGGCATGGGATGTCAATGTATACATTTACCGATCAAGATAAAAAATTTTAGCTACTTGCACATTGATAAGACATTAAAATGTACATGAGTATATGGAATTTAAAACTTTTAGAGAAAAAACCCCTAAATGATAAAAAGTTGAGATATTTAAGTATTTATTGGCATAGCTCTTACCTTCAGTATAAGCACATATAATTATGAATTCAACTATTTACATGTCTTGCAAATCAGATGATATCAAACTGCTGTGCACGAGCCACATTTTTAATTCAGAAAACTAAGATTCAGTAATTTTTTATTAATAGACTTTATTTTTAGAACAGTTTTAGATCTGGATAGAGTTGTATTATAAATTCCTATGCCTTTTGCCAAATGCAAAATATTACATAGTCACCATTACAGTATCGTACAGAATAGTTTCATGGCCTTAAAATTCCCCTGTGTTCCACCTCTTCATCCCTGTACCTTCCTTACTCACTGATCCCTGGGAACCATTGATCTTTTTACTTTCCCTGCAGTTTTGCCTTTCAAAGAACATCGTATGGTTGGAACCATATCGAGTGTAACTATTTTGAATTGGATTCTTTCACTTAGCAATGTGCTTCTCAGGTTCCTCCATGTCCTTTCTGGGGTGATGCTCAGTTCTTTTTAGCGCCAAATAATATTCCATTGCAAGGATGTA
Source organism: Potos flavus (assembly GCA_028534135.1). Classification (NCBI taxonomy): domain Eukaryota; kingdom Metazoa; phylum Chordata; class Mammalia; order Carnivora; family Procyonidae; genus Potos; species Potos flavus. Next base: position 7,853,740 of record CM052885.1, on the reverse strand, counting down.
CCACAAGTGTATTTATCCAAGAACCTACAGAACGATGCTTTGGTTTCTTGCACATTTTGGCAAATATGAATAAACGTGCTACAAGCATTCATGTAGATGTTTTATGCAGATATAAATTTTCAACTCATTTGGGTAGTAGCTAGGAGTGCGATTAGTGGTAAGACTGTGTTTAACTTTGTAAGAAACTGCCAAACTTGTCCAAAGTGGCTGTACCATTCTGCATTCCCACCATCAATGGATTAGAGTTCGTGTTGCTCCGCATCCTTGCTGGAATTTGATGTTGTCAGGGTTTTGGTTTTGTAGCCATTCAAACAGGGTATGTGTAGTGCTATCTCATTTAAAAAATTTTCTCTAATGACATATAATGTTGAACATTTTATCACATGCTTATTTGCCATCTTCTATCTTTTGTGGTAAAATATGTGTTCAGATCTTTTGTCAATTTTTTTTTTAAATTGGGGTGCTTGACTTCTTGTTATTGATTTGTATGAATTATTTGTATCTTTTCAATATAAGCCCTTTATCAGTAGGTGTTTCACAAATCTTTCCTGTAGTCTGTGGATTGTCATTTCATCCTCTTAACAGTGTTTCACAGAGGAGTGTCTTTTTTAGATTTATTTATTTATTTTAGCGGGGGGAGAGGCAGAGGGAAAGAGAGAATCTCAAGCAGACTCCCTGCTGAGTGCAGAGCTGAGCAGGGAGCCCGACACGGGGTTCGATCCCAGGACCCTGAGATCATGACCTGAGCTGAGATGAAGAGTCAGCCCCTTAACCGACTGAGCCACCCAGGCACCCCTAGAAGAGTGGTTTCTAATTTTAATGAAGTCTCACCATTTTTTTCCTTTCGTGGATCTTGCTTTTGCTATTGTATCTAAAAACTCATTCCTAACTCAGAGTCACCTGGATTTTCTCTTGTTCTAGAAATTTTATGGTTTTGTGTTTTCCATTTGGATATATAATCCATTTTGAGTTAATTTTTGTGAAAGATGTAAGGTCAGTGTCTAGATTCTTTTTCTTTTTTTCTTTTCTTTTTTTTTTTTTTTTGCATGTGGATGTACAATTGTCCCAGCATCATTTGTTGAAAAGCCGTGTCTTTACTCCTTTGTCAAGGATTAGTTGGCTGTAATTCTGTGGGTCTGTTCATCGACTCCCTGTTCTATGCCATCAATGTGTTCGTTCTTTCATCAGCACTGCACTGGCTTTATTATTGTGGCTTTCTGCTAAGACTTGAAGTTGGAGAACACCACTACTCTGTTCTTCTCCATGATTTTGTCGGCTGTTTCGGTCTTTTGCCTTTCCCTTTAAATATGAGAATTAGTTTGTCAGTACCCACAAAGTAACTTGCTGGAATTTAGATGCAGTAAATTATTATTCCCCAATTATTTTCAAAATAAATTGTCAGATAAACCTTTTCCCCCGGTGATCTAACTAGCTATTCATTGTGAGCCAGCAGTGGAAGAGTGAGGACCTTCTGTGTTGGTGGCAGTCTCACTGCATAGCATTCTGTCTTTATACAGTAGTCACATGAATTATAAGAAGGGATGGAAGAATCAGCTTTCACATTTCACTGAATATTGGCATTTTCATAGTATTTTATATAGCCTGACCTGCATGTTACAAAACATTTAAAAAAAAACAACAACAGTTATTCTGAAGATAATTGCAAATTCCAGATAACGGATATTAACTACTTCCAATCCTGTTTCTAGGAATAATTCACAGTCTGAACCATATTAAAAAAACCCCAAAAACATGTTTCTGGTGGTCTGTGCAGGATTCATTCCTCTTCCATCGTTAGGAATCACTGCCTTGTCACTGAAGAAACTTTAAATTCTGCAGCTGCCAACTAAGTCTGCTGGGAAAGGTGTACTTTCAGGAAACGTTAAGTATTTTGAACAGCAGCTGTAGTCCATCATCAGCGTGATCTAAAAGAAGCTATGTAACATGGCAGGGCCAGCCTGGACAGAGACCGCAGGGCAACTCTGCAGAGTGTCTGCGTTTCCTCTGTCATCTCAGGAATTGCCCCTCACCATTCAGGAGTATCTAGACTTTATTTATTTCTTTTAATATATTTATTTATTTATCAGCTTGAAAGAGAGAAAGAAGAGAGCGCACAAGCAGTGGGGACGGCAGGCAGGAGAGAAGCAGGCTCCCCACGGAGCAAGGTGCCCGATGCTGGACTCTATCCCAGGACCCTGCCTGGGCTCATGATCTGAGCTGAAGGCAGGCAGATGCTTAATGTACTGAGCCACCCAGGCGTCTCTGTAGCAATACTTAAATATAATTCTTATTTTTTCCATCTGGAAATGAGCATGATAATGCCAGAGAGACCTTGCTATCCAAGAAATCGCAGTCTTACAGCAAGTGTAAGGATACGTTTCATTCTAAGAAGGCAACAGGGTATAGAGAAAAAGAAGTGAGCGATGTTAGTTCTCCATCACCTCCAATGATTATGCCCATACCGCTTGGTTTCGGGGAACCTCAGTGTCCTCATCTGTAAAATGAAGCTATTGACAGTTGTGTAGAATGTTAGAGGTGATTACCTTCAACCATGTATAAAGTCACCTGGTATATGTTAAGGAGTCAGTATACGCTTCTTTCATTTAAAGTGTATATGAGGTATTTAATAGTTCTTCCTTTTGCATCTGATTTTTATAAACGAGAACCCTATAACCTCATCCACCAGACAAGTCCTCGAAGAAGCTTCATCTCTCTTTTCCGGTGTAATCTTTACTGTACAACTGGAACTCTCTTTTCTTTCCTAAATCCTTGTTTTCAAGATGATATTTCATTTTCTGCCAGTGCCATAGTGTGTTCTCATAAAAATAAAAGTGAGAACTTATTCACAACCATAATGAAAAGAGCCCGGTAGGAGTTAAAGCCTGGGTGTCATATGAATAGCTGGAGTGCACAATTACAGGACGTCTGAGCTATGTAAGATATGATGTATGTTTAGCAGACGGTTATGACTGTCTGAATGCTGTAGATCAAGAAGTAAAAGGCAACTTATTATTTTATTATTAGTTTACATAATGCTGTTTGTGAAAAACAGAAAAAGGAAGAATATATGCTGGAACACATTTTCCACTTTCCTACTAATTACGATATTCATATATTACATGACTGGAATTGTAAGATATGTGACCTTTTTAATATTAGATTTTTTTTATTCTGCATAATTTTCTTTTGATCCATTTAAGTCATTATGTATCACACTAGTTTCTTAATTTTTGATTTCTTTTTAAAAAATTTTTTAAAGTGAGGCGCCTGGGTGGCTCAGTGGGTTAAAGCCTCTGCCTTCGGCTCAGGTCCTGGTCTCAGGGTCCTGGGATTGAGCCCTGCATTCGGCTCTCTGCTCAGCAGGGAGCCTGGTTCCCTCTCTCTCTCTCCCTGTCTCTCTGCGTACTTGTGATCTCTTTCTGTCAAATAAATAAATAAAATCTTTAAAAAAAATAAAAATTTTTAAAGACTTTATTTATTTGTTTGAGAGAGACACAAAGGAGAGGCAGAGGGGGAAGCAGACTCCCCGCTGAGCAGGGAGCCCGATGTGGGAGTTGATCCCAGGACCCTGGTATCATGACTTGAGGTGGAGGCAGACGCTTAACTGACTGAGCCACCCAGGCATCCCTTATTTTTCTTTTTCTTCCTGCATAGTATTTCTTTTCTTTTTTTTTTTTTTTTAAAGATTTTATTTATTTATTTGTCAGAGAGAGAGAGTGAGAGAGAGATCACAAGTAGGCAGAGAGGCAGGCAGAGGCAGAGGGAGAAGCAGTCTCCCTGCAGAGCAAGGAGCCCGATGTGGGAGTTGATCCCAGGACCCTGGGATCATGACCTGAG
>CM052885.1:7811913-7849403 GCA_028534135.1 Potos flavus | reverse complement strand
AGGTTGGAATTGAAATCAGAAGCCTAATGTATTTTTTATAAATAGAATATGGCTTTTATTGTTGTTGTTTTACTTTACATTTGAATTTATGTTAGTTATATCCTTTTTTGCATTTTGATTCTTTTTTTCCTGGTTTGGTCAAATTACTATTGATTCTATATTTCCCATTGCCAACTTGCAAAATTTAATGTGCTTCTCCATTCCATTAATTTTTGACTTTCTTAACCTGGGACTTATGCATTTATTCAGTGAATATTTATTGATTACCTACTACTTATTGTTTCTTCCTGGCATGGGAGTAAAACATTGAACAAAATAGATAAGACCCTGCCATAGTAGAGTTTATATTCTAGGTATTCTAGCGAAGAAAAGAGTAAATAAATATACAATAAAATGTCAAGTAATAAGTGCTACAAAGACAAAATAAATCAGGTAATGGGTTGGATTGTTTCATTAGTCATGATACTTTGGAAAATTTTGAGAAGGGTCTATATTTCTGACAATTAAACACATGTTTTTCTTGTTTAATTAAAAATCAAAACCCTAATTTTCCCCCACAATTATGTTCTATCACTTCCCATTATTCCCAGAATGAATCGCTTCTCCGCCTTTTGGCTAAGATCAAGTGTATTCCCAGAATGAGATCTTCAAAACACTTCCATTTTCTTTTTCTCCTTTTTTCCCCCTTCATTATCAATATCTATATTTATTTATATAGATCATATTTTATCTATTATATAGATGAAATGAAAAAATAAAATTACATTAAAAATTAAAAAAATAAAAATAAAAATAAAAACAAAAATTGAGAAAAATTAAAAATTCCATTATAATGCTTACTCTGTATTTTATTAAGTTATGTTATATTGCCAATATTATTTTATATTTACTTATATGTATATTCATAGATATTTATGTAAATTAGGTATTGCTGTATATTTCACATATTTCATTACTCATCACTTTCTTTTCAAAATTTTTCCTCATTGTAGAGATTTAAAGAAAAATGTTGGTTAGAGTCCTCACTCAAATATCTCCTTTAAATGAGATTCATGGGTGATAAACTCTTCAATATCTACAAATATCCCTTTTGCCCTAGTAAGATATTGACATCTCTGTTGGGTGTAACATCTTTGTATCATATTATTTTCTTTCGGTGGTTTTTCTACCACCTTTTAGCCTCTGGAGTTACACATGAAAAATCTAATACTGCCCTGATCTTTTTCTTGTTAAGAAAATGTTTCCCAATCCCGAGATTATAAGATTTTTCCCCTTTTTTTTTTTTATGTGTGACTTTGAAACGCTTATATGTGGTATTATTTTTCTTCATCAGCTCACTGGAGCCCAGATCTTGTTGGAATGCCTTGAATAATGGTAGTTCTACAAGTGGCACAGGTAAAGATGGCTGGTGGCTTGTCGTCAAGTTAGGGCACCTTCTCATCCAGGTGTTAATGCTCTTGTTCTTCTCAGACTCTCGAGTAGAAGGACCCAAACACCTTGTACTTGGCAATCAGGCAGATCAGGCAAATTCACACAGGATCAATGTGGTTCTTACACTTCTGTTGCCCAGGCTCTTTCTAGGAGATAAAGATGCAGATAGAGATACCGGTATAGACATTCTGTGTTTTTCTTTATAGTTCTCTTAAAAGTGGCCTCTAGTCCCTGCACTGGCAACAAGAGCCTTGCGCTACTTTTGTTCCATTGACTTCCCCTTAGAGCCAAAGCCCTCCTTCCCACACAGTTATCCACAGGGCCCAGAAACTGGCTGGGTTATAGCTAGGAGTGGAAGGGAAGAAAAATGCTTAAGAGTCACCATTTCCTGGAGTCTATTCTAGAAATTGCCTTTATGGTTATATATTGATATTGGGAGGTTATAAGGTACTACCTGGACCCTCAGAAAAATGCTTAGGCTATTGGATGAAAGCAACCTTAGAAAATGTAGTCAGAATGATTCTGTATGTTTTTGAAAAATACCTAAGGGTTCCATAATAAGCATTTTTTTTTTAACAAACACATTTTCATTTTGTTCATATTTTGTCAAGATTTGATGAGATTTCTTATTTGGTAGAGTAAGTTCAGTAATGTCAAAAGAGGGATTTTAGCCTTCTAGTCTTACATAGTCTTAAATAGTCTTATATTTTGATGAGAATTTTTATCTTTGTGTGTGTGAGAATATTTCAGTTTTACTTCCTTAAGTAAAGAAATTCTATTTATCATTGAAGTAATTTTCAAACCTCAATAAAATAATTTAAGCCTTCTTCTAAATTACTTGTTTTGTCAGTATTTGCTTAATATTATAATGCAACTAGTTGTTTGACTATCAATCTAAATATTTTTCTCCGTGAACACCTGGGCTGTGTATAATGTACTTTTAAATAGTCTTTAGAACATATGGGTGTTTAATGCTGACTTGAGAGTAATAGTCATCAGATGAAGATATTAAGTTATATGATTTTTTTTAGAGAGAACTCAGTGATGAGTTTTGTTAACAGAGACTACTTTAACAGAGACTACTGGTCAGAAGGGTTATTGCCTAATAAGGATATTAAACTTAATTTTTGCTCTTTATTGAAATGAAGTCTAGAGTTATGTGTAACGAAATTCCAGAATAAATGAAATATGCTAAAATGTAGACTTTTTTCTTGAATTTTTATTTGCGAGAGAGAGGGAGCACACGAGGGACAGGGGGAGATGGAGAGAGAGGGATCCTAAGCAGGCTCCACTCCCAGCATGCTGCCCAACACAGGGCTCTGTCCCAAGACCCTAACATCATAATCTGAACCAAAATCAAGAGTCAGAGGCTTAACCGACTGAGCCATGGAGGTGCCCTAGACTTTTTCTAATAATTGGAACCCTTTTCTCAGTTGTAATTAGCCTAGGAAACTATTCTCAGATTTCTTTTATCACATAAAGATCACATGGTTATCACAAATCTACTCAATAGTAATTTAAAATGAATTTTCAAATGAATTTTCAAAGCTGAAATGAATTACATGTTCATTTGCCTCAGAATTTACTGTAGAGTTCCCACTATTATAAATCACTGGAGCATTTTCTGAGATAGCTAAACTTTTAACAAGGAAATTACTTTTCTTGTCTAAGTCTAGATAGGAAGCATTTTAGAAAGATAATGACGCATGAACTAAATATGCCCCTGAATGGAAGCTAAGCTGGTGTGTGAGGTAGGGAACACAGTGACACTGCAGCAGTTTCAACAGTGGTTGGGTCGCCATCTGTTGGGATCAAAACACAAGTTTTTGCATCCTTGAGCATGACTTTGGACCAGATCATTTTTATTATTGCTTCCAGTGATTAAGATTCAATGAGTATAGAATTATAAAAACAACTTGCCTGTATAAAAGTGAGGAAAATAATTTGTCCTAGAGAAGTGTGACTATAATTGTCTTTAAATCAAATAGCAGATTCATAGTACATACAGGCGGCAATAGGATTCAGATCAGGTGTGCTGAGATTCCGAATTGCTACGGAGTTTACCCCAAGGGACAAAATACCATCTGCTGCCTGTCAAGTTCATTATTTTTATTATTGTTGAACTCATTTGTCTCTTCAAGTGGATGGATGGATGATGTTAGCCTTCCCTTATAGAAGTAAAAAACATGATATTTATTAGTGGCTATCTCTTGATATTTAGAACTATCATTGAGTCATAGTTACTTTACTCTTCAAATACACAGGCTCTAAAAGTCATTACATTTTTTTAAAAAATTTGAATCAGAAGCAAGATGTTGTATGTGGAGCAAAGATTTCTACTGTACTCCACAAACATTTAATAATGATTTTATTTCCAATGTTGTCTGCCCAAACTGAGACAGTACCTTATTAATGTCAAGTGACCCAATTATAAAGTCTACAGATCCTGGCTTTGGAGTGATTAAACAGCCACCAAAGACCAGAGGTACCATTGTCACATGGTCTTCTAATTATCCCAGGCATTTATAGGGAAGTAGGCAAACAAGCTGAACTGTGCTCAATCTTAGAGTTTTTAAGGAAGGAGACGAGGAGCTTGGATATCCAGCACTCACAGACATGACGCAGTAACTCAGGAAACTCCCAGTTACCAGCATCTACTGGGTTAGACTACCTGTGTGGTAGCGGCCCCACAGAGTCCCTACCCCAGCACTTTCAGTAGCTTGCCACTCAGGGGCTGGCCCAAGTGTGCCCAGGGAGGGGTAGAAGGGACTGTAGCTCCTGCTCTACGAGATTACACCTGCCGTGTGGGAAGGCCACCTAGGTCAACAAGAGGCTTTACATGAGGAGCCATAGAAGGCAGTCCAACACCACTGCCTGATGACATGGCCTGTCATGTCATCAGTCATGTCATCAGCCCAGGCCTGATCTCTGGGCTGAGGTCTCAGCGGGTGATACTGAAGACTTTTTGTGCTAAGTACCAAGTAGCAGTACCCTGCTGGGGCAGGGCTCTGAGGCTTAAGGTCATTGAACATATCCCAGGGTTGTTGGAAGCTAGCCTGCCTCTTGGCAATTTGGGACTCTCCCTGAACTTTATTTTTAAACTATGTCTGGCATTAACACCAGATTAAGAACTGGGTCATCGTTTAAAACCAGTGCTTTGTCCATGACTAATATTAGCAAACTAATCAGGAGGAGAGCCACCAAACTACAAAGGGTCTTTACAAGGATGGCCTGGATTATGATAGAGGAAAAGATTTGGATTCCATGATTCATATTATATTTTTGTGAACTGACAGAAACCAACCTATGGGTAACACATATAATAGTTTACATGCAATATTAGAGGAAATCCCAAGTCTACTGTTTTCCATAAGGCACAAATCGGCTCCTGTGACTTTGAATAAAATATATCCTGGGCCTTGTGCTAGGTTTTTTTTTTGATAATGTGTTTTATCTCATCCTTGTGCCCAGTAGGTGAAATAAGTATAATCATTAGAATTTTAGAAAATGGGACTAAGGATTAACATTTTTAAAGAAGTTTTACCTACTTTTCCAAAAGCAAGAAGTGATTTTTCTTTTTCTATGATGACTCAATATTAAATCTCATGGTTTAAGACCCTTCTGCAGTATTTTTGCCTTTTCCTAAGTAGCTGAAAATAAACCCTCAACTTACACATCAGGAGTACCTATTTTATCTCAGGATTGAAAAAATAGAAATAAAACACATTTTATTGTGCAATAAATTCTCATAATCTAGAGAGAGTAAAACAGATTGATGAATCAAATCAAACAATTAAAACATTTAACTGAAATACAGTGTGAAGAGAGGTAAATACATATTTACATTAAAACATAGAGGGGTAACATCTAGCATCGTAAATTATGTCAGATGAAAAATAACTTTTATAACTGTATCAGGCTTGAATTTTTTTATAATCATATTCCTGAGTGTGTTTCATAAAAAGTGAAATAAATTATCTTTGCTTCCAGTAAGATTATTGTTAGACTTTGGAAACCACTGAGTAAGAGCTATTATTTATAGGCCTACATATAATTTCTGAGTGAAATTGAAATGGAAAAATCACAGCCTTTCTTTTTCTGTTTTCAAAGTACGAAGTATACCTACAGAATATTTTTATTAAGTTTAAATTGATGTATGGATTTGAATATTATAAAAAACCATTTCATATTCTCCAACCAGACTTCTGTTTCTGATACTACGATAATGTAGTATCAGAAATTCTCCTATGAAAGCCCTATGAAATTCCCCTATGAAAGCCTCTCAGTTTTATCTCACTGGAGGCTTCTGTAATTAAAGGAACCTAAATAAGTTAGTCAAATATGGATATATTTTCAATTTAAAGAAAGAATGGTTGGATGGGGAATAATCAACCTTGGGGTGAAAAGTGACATCAGTGGCACCCATCAAAACCAGGATGGAGTTGTGACCCTATATGGAAATTGTTCCATGTCACAAGCCTCTTCTAATAGATGGTTCTGATAAAGTGTTTACTAATATTGATGCAAATATAACTTTTTCTCAATAAAAACTGTTACTCTTTTCAAAAGCACTGTAGGGTGCATAGAAGCAGCTCTTTGATATTAAAGCAAATTCTTCAAATTATTTTAAGTCATTATTTATATCCAATAAAGTTGAACCCTTTAAGTGAACGATTCAAAGACTTTTGACAAATAGATATAGAATAGTGAGCACTAAACTCAGCACATAGATCCATTTCCAGCACGTCAAAAAGTTCCCTTAACCCCTTACCTCTAGCTTGAGCCCACAACAACCTATGACCTATATTTTTATCTCTGTAGTTTTGCCTTTTTGAGAATATCATAGAATGGAATTGTATAATATGAGGCCTTTGTGTCTGCTTCTCACCCTTCACACTTTGGAATTCATCCCTGTTGCATATCTTAGCATTTTTTTTCTTTTTATTGTGGAGTCTAGTCCTTTGAATGAATATGCCAGAATTTGACCATTCACCGTGTGAAGAACAACTGGGTTGTTTCCAGTTTGGTGCTATAAATATAAAAACAAAAAATACTGGGGATATTCACCTGCAAGTCTTGGTGTGAGCCTGTGTTTTCACTGTAAGTAAATAGCTGTAAGTGGAATGGCTGAGGTGAACTGTAAATGTGTTTTTAGGTTTATGAAAAATTGTCGAACATTTTCCAGCGCGGCTGGAACATTTTGCATTCATGCCATCAATGTGTGTAAATTCTAGTTGGTCCACATCCTCATTAGCATCTCTCATTTTCATTCTTTGATTTTCTTTGTTTCTCCAGCGTAATTGGGTTGAAGTGGTATCTACTGTGCTCTTAATTTATGTTTCCCTAAAGACTAAGGGATTTGAGCATTTTCCCATATCTTGTTGCCATTTGTATGTCTTCTTTGGGGAAATCTATTCAGATCTTTTTTTTCTCTCTATTGGATCATTTTTCTTTTAATTATTGGATTATTGAATTATATGAATTTTTTATATATTCAGAATACAAACCCTCATATTAATATTTATTTTAAAAATATTTTATGCTAGTTGGTAGCTTTGCCTTTCATTTTATTAAAAGGATCTTATGAAGTGCACAACTTCTTATTTATTTCGAGGAAGTCAAATTTATCATTTTTTTCTTTAATGGTTTTTGCTTTTTTGAGTTTTTAGCAAAGAAACTTTGCATAAGTGAAGGTCAGAAAAATTTTCTTTGATGGTTTCAATCAGATAGTTCAAAGTTTTCATTTTTATATTTAATTTTCTGATAAATATTTAGTAAACTTTGGAATATGGTGCAAGATAGAGTTTGCAGTACACATTTTTTTGCATGTATATTTCCACAATTTCCAGAATTATTTGTTGAAAATACTACCTTTTCTCCCTTAAATTACTTTTATATTTGAACATCTGTCAAAAAAGAATTGATCATATAAAGTGGGTAGATATCCAGACACTCCATTAATCTACATGACTGTTTTTGAGCCAATATTACACTGTCTTTTTTTTTTTTTTTAATATTACACTGTCTTAATAATTTCAGGCTTTAGTAGTGAAACTAGGTGGTCTGAGTCCTCCAGCTTTATTCTTTTTTTCCCATTTATTTATTTATTTTTTTTTGCTTTTCTACATATCTTATTTTTCCATAAAACTATTTTACAATCATTGTGTCCATTTCTGCCAAAATTCTGTTGGAATTTTCTATTGAGATTTCATTGAATATGTAATTTGGAAGGAATATTGAAATCTTATTACTAAGTCTTCCAATTCATGGACATCATGTACTTCTCTATTTAGACCCTCTTCAATTTCCTCAGAAATACTTTGTGGTCTACAATATACAGGTCTTACATATATTTTATGAAATTTTTTCCTAAACCTTTCATCTTTTTCATGCTATTATAAATCTTTTCAGTTCTATCAGTTGTACTTTATATATTTTGAAGCTCTTTTTTTGGAGGGGTATATTCTTCTGTGTTTAGCATTGTTATGTCTTCTTGGTGAATTGACACAACATAAAAAACCCTTTTTTTTTTTTTTTTTTTTTTATTTGGCAGAGAGAGAGATCACAAGTAGGCAGAGAGGCAGGCAGAGAGGGAGGGCGAAGCAGGCTCCCTGCTGAGCAGAGAGCCTGATGCAGGGCTCGATCCCAGGACCCTGAGATCATGACCTGAGCCAAAAGCAGAGGTTTTAACCCACTGAGCCACCCAGGCATCCTTTTACAAAACCCTTCTTTAATCTTGGAAGTATTCCTTGTGGTACAGTCTACTTAGCCTGATATTTATGTAGCCAATCAGTAGCTTATGGATTTGTGTTAGCATGGCTTAATATATTTTATAAATTCATCATTAATTCTATCTTTGTTTTATATATTTAAAGTGGATATTTTCAAACATGGCATGTATGTGAATCTTGCTTTTTTATATCCAACTTAACAATTTCTATCACTTAACTGATATATTTAGAAGATGTCTTTAATGTAATTATCAATATATTTACTTTTAAATATACTGTTTTGCTATTTATTTCCTATTTTGCTTTGCTCCTCTTTTTTCTTTTGGCCTTTATATAGAAATGTAATATTTTTTATTCCATTTTATCCTCACTACTGATTTTTGGATCATGCTCTATGTTTTGTTTTTTAGTAATTGTTCCAGGATTACAAAATATATTTTATCACAGCTTACCTTTATGTAGTACTATGTATTGTACAATATAAGAATCTTATCACAATAATCTCCCACTTCCTCACTTTCCTCCGTTGTACTTCATTATCTAATCTTTTACTTTGATGGTTAGTATAAAACTCACAATACACTTTCAGGTTTTTTGTATTGTTAATATTATAATTTTTTTTTTTTTAAATTTTAAAAGTATGTAACAAACAGAAAAAATCTGGGAAACTGTATACTTCAAAGTTTAACACAGATTCCTTTTTTTTAAATTTTATTTTATTTTTAAAGAGGTTAAATATATGGAAAATAGTTTTATTAAAAAGATTTTATTTATTTTTTAGATTTTATTTATTTATTGGACAGAGAGAGAGAGAGCACAAAGAGGGGGAGTGGGAGAGGGAGAGGGAGAAGCAGGCTCCCCACTGAGCAGGGAGCCCGAAGCAGGGCTTGATCCCAGGACCCTGGGATCATGACTTTTGCCGAAGGCAGATCTTAACCAACTGAGCTACCCAGGTGCCCCTTAAAGATTTTATTTTTAAGTTATCTCTACACCCAACGTGGGGCTTGAACTTATAATCCCAGGATGAGTCACATGTTCTATTGACCGAGCCAGCATGTGCCCTGGAAAATACTTTTCTATTTACTCTAATTTTCACCACTTCTTCTTCTTCTTCTTCTTTTTTTTTTTTATGTCTCAGCCAAATCTATTCCACGTTCATATAACCTTACTCATACTCATTTTTTAATTTCATACAGCTTAGTAACATTCAGATTCTGTTTGCCAACCTTTATTCTATAGTTGCACAGAGCACAACAGCCCACTTTACTTTCCAAATGCATACCCGTTGGTCATCATTACCCTTCCCATCTGCATGTGTTTCTTCTCATATAGTTCTGGGGGATAGAAGTCCAAAATCCAGGTGGCGCAGCTATGACGGAAGGATCTGTTCCAGGCCTCCCACCTCGGCGTGCCAATAGATGGCTGTCTTCTCCTTCTGTGTCTCTTCCCATTGTCTTTCCTCTGTATTTGTTTCTAATTCTCGCCACTTCTGATTCCTTTCATTTCTTTTTGTGAATCCAGATCTCCGTCTGGTGTCATGTTTATTCTATCCGTGAGGCAGGTCTGCTTTCAGTAAATCCTGCAGGTTTTGTTTGTTTGTTTTCCCATCAACTGAAAAGTCTGATATTTTTCTTATATTTTACCCTTTATATTTTTTTTCCACCCCTTCTGGCTGCCTTCAGTATTTTCTCTTAATCTTTGTTTTCCCACACTTTGGCTATAACATGTTATTATGCATTTTCTTTGTATTTATCCTGTTTATGGTTCTCTGAGCATTGTAGGTCTACTGTACTGATTTTCATTAATTTAAGAAAATGCTTGCCACTCTCATTCAACTCTTCCTCTGATCCTTTCTTATCCTTTGTATTGTTTTTTGCTTTTCTACTCAGACTTCAGTTACATGTATGTTAAACATTTTGATATATAAGCTTATAACTCTTAGAGCTTTGGTCTAAATTTTAAAAATTATCTTTATGATTTATTTTGGATAATTTCTATTGAATTGTTTTAAAATACACTAATTCTTTTTTCTCTGCTCAGTATACTATTAAGCTCTTTTAATGACTTCTGTATCAGATACACATTTTGCATTTCTGGCATTTCTGTTAGATTCTTTCTTAGAGTACCATCTTGCTACTAAAATTTCCCATCTACTTCTGCATGCTTTGTGTCTTTTCTACTGTGTCCTTTAACTGATTAATCACAGTTCCTTCAAAATCCCTACTTGAGAGTTCCAACAACAGGCCCATTTCTAAGTTTGATTCCGTTAACTGGTTTTCCCCTTTAAAATGAGTAATTTTCTTGTTGTTCCTCCCCTTCAGTGTGTACCATATATTTGATAGCATTTCAGATATTATGCATAAAGGATAAGTAAAGACTAAGCAAAATTTTATTCTTGCTTAGAAATGGACATGGCTCAGGGGTGCCCGAGGTGTTTAGTTGGTTAACCATCTGACTCTTGGTCTCAGCTGAGGTCTTGATCTCAGGGTCATGAGTTCAAGCCCTCCATTGGGCTCCATGCTGGGCATGAAATATAGTTAGAGAGAGAGAGAGGGAGAAAAAGAGAGAGAGAGAGACATGGCTCTTCTTTTCTTACTGTGTTAATGGAGAGATTTGAATTAATCTAGTCAAAAATTAGGTGGGCTCAGCTTTTCTTGTTGCTAAAGTCACCTTCAGTGAACCATAGACTTCAAATTACTCCATCTTGGCTGACTGCTACCTTGTGCTGTAAGACCTGGAGTGACATAGACTTTCTCAGTGTCGCTGTTTTAGTCAAGGTATTAGTAGGATTGTACACCTGAGACACAGAGGGGCTCTCTTTTCTTCCTTTGGTCTTCCAATGGTGGGTCGTTGTTGATTTTACTTAATACAAGATCCTGGGTGGGCAATAGGGAATGAAGGGATGTGTCCTTGGTTCTCCTTCTTTAGCCTTAGTCTTAGGATCTGTGTTTGTGTGCCTCCAACATAGTCCACCACCCCCTTTTTCTCCTACTTGATAGCAATCAGCCAAACACTGCCTTGTAACACTGAGGTATCTTTAGGAAGAATGATTTTCTTGCTCTTATCCTGATTTGTATCAGTGCATGGTCTTTGATGAAAGTGCATGTCTTTACCCTGTCCTAGAAACAGAAGGCTTTGGTTTCTTTCTTTCTGCTAGAAGTGACCAACCATTCCCCTGAACCAGTGGAAAGGGTTCTAGTTTCTCTTTTACATAGACAGTTTTTGTTTCATATGAGATAAGGGTCTGGGCTCTGTACCACTCCCCTCATGACAGCTTATTACTCCACATCTCTCTGTGTCACTGCAAGCCCTCCTCTGATCTAGAGCCTTTCCCAGCCTCCTCATGAGCACCCAATGAAGCTTGTTTTTAGGGCATCCAGGTGATTAAATTGTCACATTCACCTGTACTTAGCCTTTAAGAATTCATTACAATTTCTTTTGTTTTCTTTTATTTTCAAAGTATAATTTTACTAGATATATAACTCTAGATTGGTGTTTTCTGTCTTTCATCACTTTAAATATTTCACACCACTGTCTTCTTTCTTGCATGATTTCTGACAAGAAGTCTCCTATAGTTTTTAATTCTTGTCCCTCTGTAGGTGAGGTAGTTTGTTGTCGTCGTTTTGTTTTTGTTATTCTACAATGCCTTTTTTGAAGATTTTGTGTTTATCTTTGATTTTCTACAGTTTCAATATATGTCTAATGATAGTTTTTGTTTGTTTTCTGTATTTATGCTGCTTTGCGTTCCCCGAGCTTCCTGATTTTATGGTTTGATGTCATTATTATTATTACTACTATTATTATCTTAGTTCTCTGCCTTTATTTCTTCAAATATTTCTTTCAGTTTCATTCTCTCATTTTTTTGATACTCTGATTATATGCATGTTACACCTTTTGAAATTTTTACACAGTTCTTATATGTCCTGAGTTTTTTTCCTTTTTATTTTTTTCCTCTTTGTATTTCATTATGGGAAGTTTTTACTTACATACTTAACAAGCTTACCAGTTCTTTTCTCAGCCACGTGCATTCTCTTAATGGGCTTTGTAAAAACATTCTTTATTTTTCTTACATTGTTTTTAATTTCTGGCATTTTTTCCTAGCATTTCCATCTCCTTATTTACATTACTAACTTGTTTTTGCCTGTTGTCAAATTTTCAATTAAAGCACTTCACATTTGAATCATATTTATTTTAAATTCATCATCCAAGGGATGCCTGGGTAGCTCAGTCCCTTAAGTGTCTGCCTTTGGCTCAGGTCATGACCCCAGGGACCTGGGGTCGAGTCCTGCATCGAGCAGGGAACCTGTCCTGCCTGCCACTCCTCCTGCTTGTGCTCTCCCTCTTTCTCTCCCTCTGACAAATAAATAAAATCTTTAAAAAAATAAATTCATCATCCAGAAATTCTAAATTTGTACCATATGTAAATCTTGTTCTAATGTTTGCTTAGTCTCTAATACAATAGATTATATTCTATTTTTTTCCCTGCCTTTTAGAATGCCTTGTAATTTTTTGTTGAAACATGAACATAATATACCAGGTAATAATCCCTTAGACTGAGATTTTATTTTAATCTGGTTCTGAGTTGGGCTACATTTATGTTTGTTTGCAATGATAGATGTCAGGGGTTTCAAAATCCCATAGTATCTTTGCTTTACTCTTCCCAGTTTCCTTTGGATTATCCTAAGAACTCCTTAAACTGAGTGAGTCTTGCTGGCTCATTCAGCTGTAATTATTACTGTCATAATTCTGAAGCCCTGTTGATGTGTTTATAAGGAGTGGGAAAGGGGAAAGATTTCATAATCTTAAGATTAAATCTCTCTTTTCATGGGCTATGACTTCAAGAGTGGTTCAAAATTGCTTTTTTGCCCCCCCATCTTCTCTGCAGGTGACAGGATTGGTAGAAGGAGTTCGATCATTGGAGTTGGATAATTACCCTTAAGCCTGTGTAAGATAGGCTCTGGCAAAGCCTTTTGCTCTGGAGACTAGGTGTTTGTTTGGAGAACACACTGGCATATTTTACACGGTTACTTCTTCACTTCCCCTGCCAAAGACACAGGGTGATGTTGTCCTTCACTAAAAGAAATAATGGGGTCTTGGACATAAAACCCATAAAAGCAGAGGGACTTCCCTGAGACTGCGTGCCCTCAGGATTTTCTCACTCTCAAGCTAGTCTGCTGTCATCAAATTACTGTTTAAATGTTCCTGCCAGTTTATGGCTCCAGCAGCTTATGCTCTAGTTAATCTGATCTCTGCTGGGATTCTCTGTGTTGGCTTATCTTTCCAGATTTTAGTCTGCCAGCTTGCCTTGCAACCTAAATTCTCTAATGGGCCCAGGAAAAGTCACTGATTTTCAGTTTATTCAGCTTTTTTTTTTTTTTTTTTTCAGTAAACATGGAATGATGGCCTACAGCTCTTTACAAGTTGGAGCTAGATGGCAGAATTTCTTAAATGGCAATATCTAAAACTGTCTGGTCTGTTCTATCTATCATTATCATGAGGTAGTGGATAGTTATTCTATTTTTCTTTTAATTTATTAATTTACCGAATTCTTTAAGACTATTCAGGCTAAAAGCCTAGGGGAATGCCTTGATTGGATGTATGTCACCGGAGATTTAAAATCAAGCTCAATATCATTCCCATTATTGCTAGCTTCAGGAGTTTTAGAAAAATCATTAATTTTAATAAACAGGGAGGGAAACAGCATTAGGGAACTTATCAACTGACATTATGAGCATATTATTTAGTCACAGTGAATAGTGGAAGAACTTTGATATGTCCTTCCTGGAGATGGTAGAGGATATCTCCTTTGTCCAAAGGTATGATTGGGCGATTGCAGAGGAAATATTTGCGGTAGTTTATAGGGCCTCTCAAATTGCACCTTACCGGTTTTCATTTTAGTTTCCATGGACATAAATTCAGTTCTTCATTTGAGCTATACAAACCCTAATGAAGGGGCGCCTGGGTGGCTCAGTGGGTTAAAGCCTCTGCCTTCGGCTCAAGTCATGAATCTCAGGGTCCTGGGATCGAGCCCCGCATCAGGCTCTCTGCTCAGCAGGGTGCATGCTTCCCCCTCTCTGCCTGCCTCTCTGCCTACTTGCGACCTCTCTCTCTGTTAAATAAAAAAAATAATAAAATAAAAAAATATAATAATATAAACTTATTTTAAAAAAACACACAAAAAAACAAACAAACCCTAATGAAAATATTTAGTGACTTGTGTAGTGGTGAACAGTGAACATTTCAGTTTCCTTCAGATTTCTGTAGTTTTATTTTATTTTTTATTATTTTTTAAATATTTTATTTATTTATTTGACAGAGAGAGACAGTGAGAGAGGGAACACAAACAGGGGGAGCGGGAGAGGGACAAACAGGCTTCCTGTTGAGCAGGGAACATGATGTGGGGCTTAAACCCAGGACCCGGGGAGCATGACCTGAGCCAAAGGCAGACACTTAATGACTGAACCACCCAGGCGCCCCAGATTTCTGTAGTTTTAATCTGTATCAATAAAGACTGACGGAGTTGTTTTATTTGAATGGGGACAAAAACGTGATTTTAATCCTTTCATTCTATTTATACATATTACGGATATCATTTGGTGCATAGCATTCTAGGTGAAGGAAAGCAAACTTTGTTTCCTAAACCTCTAAAAGCTGTCTACTATGACTGGTGAGAAATCCATTATCACTTCTTGAGGATCCTTTTCCACCTATGATATAAAAAATATAGTCTTTTGGGTTAAATGGAAATAAAAATGGGACCAGATCCTTAAGTAAATGGTCTGTCATATAGCATTTATTCCTAGAAGCTATCAAAGTAGCACTTACTAGATAATCTACAAATGTTTTGGAATAGATGGATAAATAAATGCATGAGTGATTTATGGAAAATATATAGAAATAGCATAGAAATATTTTCTTCTTTGCCAAATCATTCCTCCAATATTTTGCCAGTCTTTTCTTGAGAATATTAATTATTTTTCTGTGATATTAAAGGACTGTTCAGAAGGTGCTTCTAACAGGAAATTCCACAAGGAATACATACTTCCTTAAGCAATACAGAAAGCTATTAATAATTTTTCAGGTTAACCAAAAAAAAAAGAAGATACAAATTATCAATACCTGAAATGAAAGAGAGCCCATAACTACTTATCCCCTGGATGTTAAAACTATGAGCTTTTATGTACACAAATTTGATAACTTATATGAAATGGACCAATTCCCTGTAAGATGTCAACTACAAGAACTCACAAAAGGAAAATTAAATAATCTTGCCAGCCTTCTGTTCATAAAAAACAAAACAAAAATCCAAACCAGAACAACATATTGAATCAATTACTAATAACCTTTCAACAAAGAAAGCCCCCAAACCATATGACTCAACTGGTGAATTCTACTACACAGGCAAGGAAGAAATTTTACCAATTCTCTACAATCTTCCAGAAAAAAGAAGCAGTAGAAATACTTCAAAATTTATTTTATGATATTATCATTACCCAAATAACACAGCCAGATTATGACACAATAATATCTGTTATAAATGTAATACTTAACAAAGTTTTAGAAAGTCAAATTAAAAAAAAATATAGAAAGAATTACACACCATGACCAAGTGGGACTTCTGGCAGGTATGCAAGGCTGGTTCAGCATACAAAAATCAATCAGTTTAATTTATCACATCAGCAGACTAAAAAAGAAAAATCTAATCATCATATCAGTAGATGCAGAAAAACCATTTGACAAAATGTAATATCACTGATAAAAGAAATAGAGGAGGACTTCCTGAACTTGATAATGACTATCTGCAGAAGTGAACAAGGGCCCATAGATGGGAAGCCTGTTATAGATGTGTGGATGGGTGTCTGCCATCACTTTTAAATACTTGCAGTAGGTACCACATGGTCTTATGCTTTTTAAATTATTTATTGAGTATTGCATCAGAAAGTGGCACTGAACTATATTCGATATTTAATTAATAAAACTTAACACCATTGTTCAGAGGCATCATCATAAAAGGATACATTTCTTTAGATCTAGGGTATCATACTTGGAAATGAGTGGCTTGTATAGAGTGGAAGACACGGTTGTTGGAGGAAGTGGTTTAAGCTGCTGAGAGGCCAGAGTTGTGGAAGTATCATTTAACATATATATTTAAAATCAGTAAGTAAGACATGAGTCGTTTTGTTCAGGGTGACAGTTAACCAGTAGAGAATAAAAGTGTGGAGAAATGGAGTAAATTATCACAGGAGTTGGTGGAAACCAGCAGAGATGAAGGGCAGAGGGTGACAAGTCTGCTGATAACAGATTTCCAGCTGGCAGATTGGTACAGGGAGGAGGATGAGGGAGTAGTCTTCAAGCAGCCACGTGGCACAAGAAGACGCTTTGCAGGATGAGAGGTGGTAGGGATGAAGAAGAAGGAAACAGCCATCACTTGAGAGCTTGGCAGTTGATATCCTGGAGAAAAACTTCCTTTGAGAGCGAAAACTAAGGAATTTTCTTCAAGTAGATTAAAGACAGAGATGAGTTTTTATCATAAAATGACATTCATAAGCAAGCAAATAAAAACGTACCAGAGGTGAGGAAAGGAGACAGCCCAAAGACACCAGAAGCCTTACAGGGACCAGAATGTGGGATGTGTGGTGATCTGGGGTTTGGGATACTATTTTGGTGACTGAAAAAGGTAAAAATGACAGATTCTGGGTGGAGAGTTGGTGCGGAGCTGACAGTGCTGAGGGGAGGGAGGTGCGTGTTATCTTGGTCTTGTTCTCTGATGAATATAAATTGTGACTGCCAACTTCTCTTCTCAGGTAGATCTTCCAAAAGGACTCTGCTTTATTCTCAGAGAGTAAGGTTCACATTGGTACAAAAGTGAACTCTAGCATGTGTGCCACATTCTTATAAACAATCTCATCAAAAATGGTGCCAGCTTCCCAGATCGTGCTTTCAAAGAACCGAGGATGTTGTGCCTTGTGCCCACATGTGCGTGAGGTGTAAGGTATCACAGAGCGTAGGATCACATACCATCTGAACCAAATGTCCTAGTTTTAAACATGTGGAAATTGCAATTAAGTAACAAACAATTTTAAAATTGTTAATTTTTCAAGTACTTAAAACTAAATAGGAGAATATGTTTCGGTATTGGATTGTGCCCAATTTTCCATTCTATCCAGAGCATGTGATATAATTATGTGGTTAGGTGCTTAGGTCTATAATAAAAAGATATCCACATTTTACATTTTAAAATCAAGTAACAATTAAGCTATGAATTTCATGCTACTATTACCTCTAGCATAATTGCCAGACAATTTTCAAGCCATAAATAACCCTACAATTACTTAATGCTTTTTTATGGTCCATAGTCTACATGGCAACAATTACATTATTACCGAATAATTACATGAATTACTTTATTTGTAATTACCATAAAAAGACATTATTCCAGCACTTTATTCAAAGCACAAAGACTAAATACAATATGTGTGATGCTGAGAATTTGATCCACTATTAGGAAATTACATGATATTAAACCTGAATATTTTATCATATGTTTGAAGAAACATATATGTGAGTCTCAGTGGGTCATTTGCAAACATTGTTCTTTTAGTGCTTTAAAATATACTTGGTTAAATAGGAAAAAGAAAATTTCTTAATCCATTTCATTATAACTTTCCTTTGTGTGCCCCCTTGCAAGAAGGCTCTATAAAACCATTAAATGGTATGAATATGGTTTTAAGAACGCAGTAATTAGAGACTTTATGTTACAATGAATCGGCTCCAAACAGTACGTTTAAATGCTAAATATAATTGCATTTAAAGAATCATTCAATAAGCTAATTTTATTGGAACCTAAGGATGCTTGAATGAAGCTAAATGTTATGATTTGGGGATTAAATTCAACCAGAACCAGGAGCTTAAATTAATTTTCATGATTTTTAGAAATCAGTTGCCTCACTTAAATTGGGGATATAATCAAAGAATTAAGGCACAACTGGAAGTGCTACCATTTTTATCTTCCCTGAGCAGGTGTCACAATTCTTCTACCTGTGTAGCACATCCTTTTTTTTTTTTTTTTTTTAAGATTTTTATTTATTTATTTGACAGAGAGAGAGAGAGAGAGATCACAAGTAGGCAGAGAGGCAGGCAGAGAGAGAGGGGGAAGCAGGTTCCCTGCTGAGCAGAGAGCCTGATGCGGGGCTCGATCCCAGGACCCTGAGATCATGACCTGAGCCGAAGGCAGAGGCTTTAACCCACTGAGCCACCCAGGCACCCCTGTGTAGCACATCCTTAACAAGAGAATAGTTTGGTCAAAATGTTCATTTACCAATTCAGTTTGGGTATCTCCATGAAATGCTGGGGTCAACGTGGAAATAAAATGTGATTCACAGCTGCGTTATTTATTTATTTTTATTCAAGGAGAAGCCACAACTTCATAAATTATTAAAAGACTAAAACTTACCTGAGACTCCAAAAGAATGCACATTTCCAGAAGACTGTGTCATTCATTCCCTCCTGGCGTTTACAGTTACAATGCTGTGGTTCTTCAGAGCCCGGGCTGCCTGCCTTTCTACACATCCTCCTGTGTCATAACCAGTTCCATTCCTTACCTTCATCCCCTTCTCATCCATCCCTCCCTCTTCCTTCTCCTCCAGTACAGCTAGAGTGTGAGGACTGCTTGGAGTGTTTGCAACTTCATCTGGAAAGTCGATTTTCTCAGTAGCTGCTAACTGGTATTGGATTCTCCAAAATCTATGTATCTGAAGCCAGGAACCTGCAGACACATGGTTTTGTGAAAACAAAGAGGATTTTCTTAGATTCCCAGTGACTCTGATGACCCTTGGGTATAGGCTCTTATGCTTCCCCCCTGCCCCCCGCCCCCGAGTCTGTTTTGCTTTACCGATTAGGTCTTCGTGGAGCCCAGCAGCTAGTGCCAGCTGGGCTCTAGTACAGTTAGCTGTGTGGAACCGGTTCCTAAAGCTCTGGTACTAATTCATTACTCTCGAATTCTGTTGCAGACCCTACTTTAATTGGTGGCTGTGAAAATTCTTCTGTCCGAGAGAGGGTTTCTATGGCTACATCTGATGATGGAATGGAGAATGCAGAATTGTAATGTTGGCAGAAAGCAGTGGATTATTCTTTACAGAGAAAGAGTGCAGTAAGTCAGGTTCTTACTAGGTTATGGAATTTCTTCTGAGATTTGGGGGAATTTTTAAGACATTTAGATTAAAAATGCACACGTATATTACCGTAGAGAGTGCAAATTATACAGTGATGTTTAATACAGAACATAAAGTGTCAAAGAGCTTTTTTTCTTATTGCAGGCCACCATAATGTATGTCTCTAGGTCCTAGCAATAGCATTTATTGTTTTCTGTCTCTGTGGGAATATTTAGAAAGTGATCGAGATAACAAGAGTATCTTAGGTGTGAGGATACTCTGTTGTGGCTTCAACATGCATCATTACATTGAGAACACCACGCCCCCTCTCTGGTCAGGTTCTGTACCTGTGAAATTGTTGGGGGAGGTCATCAAGAGAACATGATCCTTGGTTGACCAACAAGCTGGCCCTGGGCAATTGGAGGTCCCTAACCCCACCCTCGTCCTTAGAATGTATACTCTGATAGCCTCTGGCTGTTCTTAGTGTACATTGGTGACATGGAACAGAAGCACTCACCAGACCAAAAAAATTGGTCTTAGCCCATCTCGTATAAGATTGCTTCTAATTATCTGATGAGTAGGTAACTGTGATGCTTAATTTTATATGGCAAATTTGCCTGGACATTTGGTCAAATGTTATTTTGGACGTTTCTGTGAGATTGATTTTGGATGAGATTTACATTTAAATCAGTGGACTCCGAATAAAGCAGATACTTTTCCAAATGTGAATGGACCTCTCATCCAGTCAGTTGACAACCCACATAGAACAAAATGCTGACCTCTCCCAACAAGAGGTTTCTGCAAGCTGATGGCCTTCAGACTTCATTTGCAAAATTGATCCGGCCAGCCTCTTCCATCAGATTTTAGACTCACCAAGCCTTCACCATCATATGAACGAATTCCTTAAAACACAGTCAGACACACACACACACAGACACACACACACATACACACATACCCTATCAGTTATGTGTCTTTGGAGAATCCTGACTAATACAATAAACCAGTTTCAGTCCTCAGTCAGGGTTGCGAATGCGTGAAAGTTGTTCACTAAGCAAGGCTAAAAAAAGACAGGAGTTTTGTGTGGATTGAGTGGGTGTCTTGGGAGAAATGCTGAGGGTCAAAGTCTAGAGAAGTCTAGAAGAGCCAAGTGTCAATGGATATGTGAGTCTTGGGCTTAGTGTGTCCCAGTCAAGCTGTAGAGCCTTTGCCTATAGATCCAGCCTTACCTTAACCATGGCCAACCCTGACCAAGGCAAGACACTCCTGCAGAGGTAGCCTAACCTGAATCTAACCAGGAGGAAACATCAAATTCAAATGAGGGATAGTCTATAAAA
The DNA here is from genome assembly GCA_028534135.1 of Potos flavus. Taxonomy (NCBI): domain Eukaryota; kingdom Metazoa; phylum Chordata; class Mammalia; order Carnivora; family Procyonidae; genus Potos; species Potos flavus. The sequence goes on along the minus strand of CM052885.1, from coordinate 7,828,754 downwards.
TAACGGCATGTTATCTTGGAAAATATCTAGGTCAAGAAAAGCAAGGAAAAATTGAAAAAGGAGTCCAAAGAAACATAACATAAATAAGTGAAATGCAATATATGGTTTGGAATTGATTTCTTTTCTTACAAAGTATATTATCAGAACTGGCAGAATTTGAATGAGGTCTGAGGACTCAAAGGGTAATAATGATTCATTGTTAAGTTCCTAATTTTGAGAGCTAAATAGAAGTGATCTAAGAGATAGTTCATGTTTGTAGGAAACTACATTAAAGTATTTGGTTTTAATGAGACTTTATGCAGGCAGCGTATTATCGGATGATTCAGGAAAAACTTTTTACAGTACTTGTAACTTTTCAGTAAGTTTATAACTGTGTAATAAAATACTTTTATTCAAAAAAAGAAATTATTTATAATACTATGAAACAAAAAGAAAACAAACAAATAAAAACCTTTTAAACACTCCGAGATGGACAAATAACTGCCCAACATCATACAGTTCCAATCTTACTTTAAATGAGTAGCTGAGTTCGTTTGGCTCATACTCTTGGCCTGTGCATTGCAACCTGCCGTAAAGAGAAAATACTTCTTTGTGCAGAATGTACGAACTGCCCTCTGTCTGAATCCAGTCATGGAGATATATTTCAAGATGTAATTTCTATGTGATTGTTCGGTTCTTTTTGAGGACATCTCTTGTGGCTAGTGAGAATCCGAGTCAGAGAGTTTAAGCTTTGGCACTGACCCTGGCATCCTCGTCCAAGGCATCTTCATGGAAAAGACAGGAAATGGTGCCAAGCCCAGTTTATGTAATAATTCAGTATTTTTTTTTAGGTGAGCATTTAACAGTGTGGTTGTAGAACAGTAAGAGTCCCTTCCCTGTAGTACCCCACACTGTGTTAGAGGATTGCAAGCAGGAAATTGCAGATCAGAGTGAAAAGTGCCAGGATGAAGACAGGTAGGACATGCTAGGTCAGCTGAAAGTCAAAACCGAAAACCCACTGATGAAAGACATCAAAAGGAATGGGTATTTGAGCTAGGTATTGGAAAGAGTTAGACTGTGGGTCTTAGAGAGCTGAGGTCAGACTTCACAACCATGCTTACCCCTTGTGTCACCTGAGAAAAAGAACTTTATCTCACTGAAGCTCAGTCTAATTACCTGTAATGCAGAGTTAAACACCATTTAGAACTATTTTGAAGATTTTCTGAAGTCAAGCCTATAAAGAAGTTTCCAAATGAAGCGTAGTCACCAAATAAATTGTATCTTAGTGTGAGGGACCTGTGGGGAAAATAAATGAAGCCTTTGCAATGTGTGAAGCTTGGAAAGGATATTTGTAAAGCCGAAGACCTTTATGTGGCTGTCCTTAATCTGAGTACAAATGTGTCTCTTGCTGTTTGTACCTATCTGCAGTCTCGGCAATGGACATCACTAGACACTATGATTTCCTCCACATGGGTCTGAACTGTAAAAATATCCCACAAGTAATTCTGATGCATGGTGATAATAATAGGTACATTTTTGAAAATCTACTTTATGCCAGAGGCTTTGCATGCATATATTATTAATACTTCTACACTAATCCTGTAAGATAGGCATACTTATCTTTATTTAAAACAAGAAGAATACAGGGTCTCCAGGAGGTCAAGCACTTGTCTTTGGTCAAACAGATGTTGAGAAGTTGGGGTTTCATTCTAGATCTGTGTAACCACAAAGACTGTGCCAATTTTAATTCTACCTAACACTGTCTAGTGATTAAATGGAACACATAATCCACAGAGAGGATTATAAAGTGAACCAGAATGGGAAACAGAAAATAAATACTGACATTTCGGTGAATACAAAGTATTGATTATTAAAGATCTCATTCTGTGCTTTCAAATGAGCTGTTATTTATGCCAACAGATGTTTCCTCTTTACATACCACATCAAAGAGACCGAAGATAATATATGCTAATTTCTCTAGTTTCTTGTCTCACAGTTCCTGAAGGTGGAACTGTTCGTAGAACCCAGAATATATTTATTTTTAGATGTATGATTTAAGACAATATATTCAAATTAAGATATTTATGTAATTAAAAGGAGTCACACCTTATATGTTTTAGAAATTATTTAGATTTTTTTCAGTGCTCTGAAAACTGCATGCTTACGTTTTTGGTTGAACCCAGTAATCATGTGTGCTATGATTAATGCTTATGCAAAGTCTATGGTAGTTATTTTTTTCTGCTGATTTCTCGTTATGGATATATAATCGAGTTTCCAAATAGAATTTAAGAAATATTTATAGTTTAAAAATACTTTATATTCTATAATAAGCTTCTGTTAACTTTTTATATTTTAAAAAGTTATCAAGTTTTCTAAATTTCTGTAGTGTCCCCTATTCATTGTTATAAACAAAAATAGCCATACAAATGTACCAGCGTGCACTGGCTTAGCAGTACCACCCCCTGTTGAGAACCATCACCACAGAGGTAGACAGGTAAGGCTCTCTGTTATATTCCCTGCCTCAAGGGAGCCCCAGGTCTTCTAGCACCACCCCTTAGAACTTTGAAAACTTAAGTATTGGGGCACCTGGGTGGCTCAGTGGTAAAGCCTCTGTCTTCGGCTCAGGTCATGATCTCAGGGTCCTGGGATCAAGCCCAGCATTGAGCTCTCTGTTCAGCAGGGAGTCTGCTTCTCCCTCTCCCTCTGCCTGCCTCTCTGCCTACTTGTGATCTCTCTCTCTGTGTCAAATAAATAAATAAAATCTGAAAAAAAAAAAAATTAAGTATTTTAGGTCTAAAGATAGAAATTTATCCTCAGTGTAGCCAAGACGGTACACACTGACTTCCTTACTATTTAGTTTTCTTTCATATTTTGGGAGCTTGGATATTTCTGTTCTCTTCTTGGAAACTCTGCCCTCCATCAAAATAGCCATGCTCTGTGTTTCCCAATGGACTGTAACCCCTAGCCCCGCAGTGTCTTCTCCTCAGACGTTCATTTATTCCTTCTATATTTTATGTGATGTTTTTCAAAGGATGGATCCGAAGCACATGTTTGTATGGACGCAATGTAGCACAGTACAAAGAATATGTATTTTCTAGTTGGGAGAAAAAGTGTCCAAGTTCTACATAAGCTGGTATGATCTTGGGCAAGTTGTTAATGCTTGCAGCCGTATTTGGAAACTAGAAATGATGTATTGAAAGGGTACAGGATGAACTTATCCCCTAGTTTGTCCGGAAAAGATCCAGTTTTTGATGATGTCTTGGTATAGTTTTAACTACACCCCTTTTCCGCTTTAATTGTGTCCCAGGTGGGCGATAAGCTATGACTACTAATTTATTTTGAGACTATTGATAAAATATATCTTTCATTATAATTGCATTTGTTGGATTCAGTCAACATAGTTTCTGGAAAAAAAAAAACCATTTTTAAGCATCTTGGTGGTTCCATTGCTCTCAACTAGTAGCACCATGGTTTAGGATTGGCTTATTTTGATGCTCATCTCATCAGACTGAATGACTGAAAATTCAGTGTATGAATTAGGTAATTAATAATTAGGCTAGAAATTATTGTGACAAAATATAATCAATTATACTTGCAGGCTTTGTAATAAAGGTCCATGTTTTAAAAATTCATGAGCAGATTTCTAGCAAAATACACATTGGTCTGTTTTTATAAACCAATTATTTACAGATCCTCTATCTTTGATTGCATAGTTAAAGAGCAGGAATAAGTCTGTATTCTGCAGAAAGCACAGAACAGCAGGGAGGATCTGAGCTCTTGGGTAGAAGGTGAGATGCAACTAAAAAGTCCACTAGAAGAAAGGGAGAGCAAGGCCATGATCAGATCTTTTGAAACTCTGATGCTTGTATTACTAAAAATGAGATATCAAGGTCAATAAAGAAAAGACATGTTGTTGCCCTAGCATTAAACAGAAAATAATTCATCCAATACATCATATTGACATAGGACATCTCAGGTCAGGAGTAGTGTGTCTCCTGGAGAGAAACTGGGGGATAAATGTATTTTATGCACAGATGACCTTATTTGATGATGACTTTATCTTATTCTTCAGTCATCCTAGAATTATGATACACTGAATTTGGAATACTAATATTTCATTTCATTAGTCATTTTAGGAGCAGTGGTGTGCTAGAAACCAAAGCTGTATCAAATAAGAAACTATGCCCTTCAGGTATATGGAAATGATCTAATGCTTTTACTGTTTTTATTGAGTATCACTGACCTTCCGTCACCTTCAGGTAAAGTACCATCTTTAAGGGTACTGACTACTTGATTTAAATGTCTTACACATTTTGTGAACCTTGTATCAGAACCTTTTGGACAGAAAAGTATCACTGCCCTATTATAGATGAAGGGATTGTGTCTGAGACGTATAAAATTATTTTTCTCTGTTTACAAAGTATTTGAGGCAAAGCTGAATTTCGAATCCCAATTAATAGAAACTCTATGTCCATTAATTTATACTCTTGAAATATCTCTGGTCGAGAAGGAAAAGTGATTTTTAATCCCTCAAGGAAATTAAAAACAAAATACCTCAGAGCGAAAGTGTGTCCAATCTGTGTTATAACTGAACTATTACCTGAAGAGTTGGGTCTGGAATGAGAGTATGACAGACCCCAATCTAACTGTATAAGGGTCATAATGATGAAGGGGTTTTGGAACATCTGAAAGATTGTAAAGACTTGCGTTTGGTTTGGTTTGGTTTTAGTACCCACAACCCACATATGGTGGTTTCTGGACCGGATTAATCTACTATTTTACAGCTGAGAAAACTGAGATACAGAAGCTAATTGATTTCTTCAGAGAGAAGTAATAGTTGTTAAAGTTAGAATTTGAATGTTCATCTCTCTTACATAGAAGTCCTTGGATCGGCACCATTTATAAATGCAAAAAGTGTTCTCTGAGCATTTAATTCATATTGTAATTGTTTAGACAATATAGTGCAGCAGTTAGATAAGAACCCCTGCCCTCGGGGTGCATGGGTGGCTCAATCCATTAAGTATCTACCTTGGGCTCAGGTCCTGATCCCAGGGTCCTGGGATGGAGCCCCGCATCAGGCTCCCCTGCTCAGTGGGGAGTCTCTTCTCCTTCTCCCACTGCCCCTCCTTCCTTCTCCTCTGTTCTCTCTTTCTCTCAAATAAATAAGTAAAGTCTTAAAAAAAAAAAAAAAAAGGAACCCCTGCCCTCATATGGTTTCATCCCTCTGGGGGAAGTAGAAAACATAAATAGACAGTGACAAGATCTGAATTAATGTCTTGAAAGAGGCACGGAAGAAGTTATGCTGAGAAAAGGCTAAGGTTGAGGGAAAAGTAAATAAATAAGATCACTTAATCTGCTAATTCTACTGAGAGATGATAATGGCCAGGAGCAAGGTGATGACACGATGTGTCCACCATAAGAATGCGCCTCCCAGATCTCTGACCACTGGGGACACTCTGAAATCCATCGATGGGTTACAACAGGGTTGTGACAGGGTTTACAGTTTACGACAGGGGCAACCCATGGGTTGCCCAGACAGTGACCGAGCGTGGCAGAGATTCTAAGGCAAGCTCATTTCTTGGCAAGGCAGAAATACCCTCACAGGTGACTTTGGCTTAAAGACCCTCCGATGGCCTTGCCAAGTTCTCCTTAGAATTGTTTTGGGGATGCCTGAGTGGCTCAGTTAGTTAAGCCTCTGACTTCGGCTCAGGTCATGATCTCAGGGTTCTGGGATCGAGCCCTGTGCGTCGGGCTCCCTGCTCATTGGGAAGTCTGCTTCTCCTCTGCCCTTCCCCACTGCTTGTGCTCTTTCTCTCTCTCTCAAATAAATAAAACGATTATTTATTTACTTATTTTAAAGATTTTATTTATTTACTTGACAGAGAGAGATCACAAGTAGGCAGAGAGGCAGGCAGAGAGAGAGGAGGAAGTAGGCTCTCTGCTGAGCAGAGAGCCCGATGCGGGGCTCCATCCCAGGACCCTGAGATCATGACCCGAGCTGAAGGCAAAGGTTTAACCCACTGAGCCACCCAGGGGCCCCAAATAAAATCTTAAAAAAAAAATGTTTTGCAGTCAAACCACTTAGACCCAATTTCTTATCTTCTCTTTCTCATTTACTTGGAGTCAGATCTGTATTTCATTCTGAATGTCTGTCCAGCCTCCATTCTCATTTTGTCTCAAGGACTTTTTCCCTAATACATTTGCATGTTTAATCCTATCTTGGTATCTGATTCTCAGAGGACCCAAACTATCACATAATGAATATGAGAAGTAGTGGAATATTGGGTATATTTTAAATATGTTAACTATATATGGAGTGTCAGAAAAAGGAAGAGTCAGGGATGAATCAGTTTTTTGTTTGTTTGTTTTTTGACTTGAGTATCTGGAGAGATGGAGTTGACATCAACAAGGATGAGTGAGGAAAGAGTAATTCTGGGAGGGCATGATTAGAATGAAAAGAAGCATATGTTTGAAATGACTGCTAAAAAGTCAGATAGGCATACTAGTTAAGGCTGCTGGAGATACAGTCTGGGTTTGAGTTTGGAGAATGGATCCATATTAGAGATATAAATATCAGAGTCAACATGTAATGGTGGTATTCAATGATATAATACTGGATGGGATCGCAGGGGAGTTGAGTTATGGAGTGTAGAATTTTAAGGAAGAGAGAGAGAGATGGAGAGAGAGGGAAATGAGTTTCCAAAAAAATAAGCATTGGGGCAGTCCAAAATTTAGCAATCAAGAATGTAAAGAAGAACTATCAAAGGACATTACAAAGGATGACAGTGAGGTAGGAAGAAAACAAGAGTATGTTGGGACCTAGAAGCTTTAAGTTTATTTCCCAATTCAACATGCTGGGCTCTAAAAATGTAAAGATTTAGCATAGTCTTTAGAGCCATTCCAGTCTTTAAAATATATATGTATCTAACTTTGCCTGCATGCAAACAGTTTCCTTTCCAGTAAGGAAAAGTTCAGATCACAATGATGACTTCGTACAGGTGACTTAATTTCTCTGGGACACAGTCTCTTCATCCATAGGATAGTTATTAAAAAAAATCACTGCTGGTTTGCAGAAGTTAAGGAAAAAGTGAGGTTGTGACTATATAGTTGAGTAACTTGTTGAGTAATTTGACAAGAACATAATTTAAAAGATGGCAGAGTTGGAGTGAACCCAATGTCAGTGGCCTATTCATTGATGAACTTACTCAATATATATTCATATATTATTGAGCAGGTGTTCTATGCTGTAAGATACCTGCTGGGAAATGTTCTGTGTGCTGGGTTTAGCCTCTAGCTCATTTCCAGGATGGTTCAAGGGAGCCTGTAGTCTGAGACTCCCTGGTATACATGTGCACTTATCAGTCATGGCTTTTGCTATTTTCATATTTGAGCATACAAACCATTAAAAGATCAATTAAATATATATATTTTAGAAATATTTGGCATGAGACTGTTTATTTGCTTTCTGAATGGGGATCAATAACAAATGTCTTGCATTTTAATAGTAAGTTAAGTAAGAATCAAACATGAAATTCTAAGAGACCATCTTTTTTTTTTTTTTAAGATTTTATTCATTTATTTGACAGAGAGAGATCACAAGTAGGCAGAGAGGCAGGCAGAGAGAGAGGAGGAAGCAGGCTCCCCGCTGAGCAGAGAGCCCAATGCGGGTCTCGATCCCAGGACCAGGAGATCATGACCTGAGCTGAAGGCAGAGGCTTTAACCCACTGAGCCACCCAGGCGCCCCTCTAAGAGACCATCTTGAAAAATATTTTTGATTTAAAAAGCCCCAATAGATAAATAAGGAGAAATTCCTGCAAAAGGGAATGGCAAAAAAATAATAACATATGCACTTACCTAACGTGTGCATGTGTCAACATGCTCATCTCATATTGGTCTCTGGTAAATTACATACACAAAAATGAGCATTCTGTTTCAAGTCAGAAAGTCTATAGGTGCGCTAATCTGGACTTTACTTTGCCTTGGAAAAATTGGAAAAATTTGGAAAAATTCTCTAAATAAAGTAATATAGACCTCTGGGCATTATTCTTCATGGTTCTTGGATGTGTCCTCTCAGCCCTTGGTTCTGTACTCTGCCTTATTCTTTTCTTTACTATAAGAAAAGACATGGATGGGGATTTATTAGCTTTCTCAGCTTCCTGCCTGTAGAGAGTTTAAGGTCTAAACACCTCTTTTCATACTTTGCTATCTCTTGTTCTTTTCATCCCAAGCTGTTGGGGCTTTCACAAGTACAGTTACATTACAAACTTTGTGGTGATTTTTATGAATCTTACTGGAAATTACTCCATCAGACAAAAAGTCACAATGACAAATCTTTTTGAGAGATCTTCTTCCTATCTTGGGTTCCCTTTAGGTTGTTACAATCTTTTTTTTTTAAAGTAAATTCTACCTGTAACGTAGGACTTGAAGTCTTGACCATGAGATTAAGAGTTTCATGCTCCACCAACTGAGCCAGCCAGATGTCGCAGTTCTTACCATCTATTTTACCAGAATGGTTTATGAGGAACATAGAGGATGTAGTGTGAACATAAAGTAAATTTTGGAAAACAAAATTAGCATCTTCTGCTAAAGCATCTTCTACTAAATTTGAACATTTGAATATCTCATGATGTATCAACTGTGGTTCAACAGAAAGGTGGACACAGTGTACCAAGAGATCTTCTAAAAAATGTATTAAAGTTTTTAAAATGCTGTCTTTATGTCTGGAAAAATCCTCATATGAGCACTAAGTGTAGAATGAATTAAATAATAATTAAATAATATGGTCTTTAATATACTAGAATGAAAAAGAAGGTGGACAAATTATAACAACTTTCAGCAAGGTGGATGGATCCCCAAACATAATATTGCGTATGAGAGTATAGACAAAAATATTAAAGGCTAAGCTATAATTTTGTAAGTTAGAAATTAGCTATCTTGAGATAGAAGAAGACATTTGGGGGGCTTTTACTCATGATCATACTGTTGTTAAGTTTGCAATAATTCTTTGAGCAGTATTTTTGTGTTTTGGTGCATTTGTTGTTATTTTGTAAGAAGCGTTTAAAGACAAAAACAAAAGCAAAAAAACACCTCAACATAAGCAGGGGAATGCAATGGCCTCTTTCCTAGCTGTCTTTATGGATTGTTATTTTTTCTTTCTTTTTTTTTTAATCAGCTTTCTTCAGATGAACTAGATACACCCAAAAAAACCTGTACATATTCAATGTATGCATTTTGGACATACACATATACCAGTGAAACCATACCATAATCAATATACCATAAGCACATCCTCAGCACCATGTTCATCCTAGCCCTTAGTGCTCAGACCTGCACTGGGCTTTCACTTCCTACCACTGGCGTTTGCACACGCTGCTGACTTTGCTGATCACTCTTATTCCTTGGATTTGAGTTCAGCTGTTCCTGTTTCAGGAAAAGTTTACATGAACTCCACTTCTTGGACAAACCCACTTTAACCAAGTGTTAACACTTTGAATGTTTTCAGAGGATCCCAATTCTCTTGTTTTGATGTTGTTGCTTTTTTTTTTTTTTTTATATTGACTGCTATCATTATCATTACTTGATTAATGTTTTATAATGTTTTATTATGAATGAAAGAAGTCAAAACATCAAAGGAGCTGGAATGGCCTTTGACCTAAGTTCTCAATAAGTATTAAATATCTCAAGAATTGTAATAAAAAGTAACATTGCTCTCATCAACTCTCTTTATGGAGAATTATACTCTCTACCTTATAGAGGGGTCTAGAGAGGGGTGGAATCTGCTTCCTGGAAATCTGTTTCAGTGAGAGACAATGGGATATCCTAAACAAAAGCAAACTTCAGTAAGAATCAGCATATAAAAATTCATTTGAAAGCTTTATGCCAGAATTAAGAATAACTATCTGCCAGTTTCTCCTATGTCCTGAGAGCTGTTCTCAAGACGTTTGATCATATGTTCCATCATTCCTTTCTTGTTAATCTAACTCTCATTGACCTTTCTGATATGAGACTAGTTATCGCCTTATCAGAGAAATTTCCTGAACTTCAATAGTGCTTTTGATTTCGAAGGAGGAATGAGAGTGTAGCACCTTTTGCAGCATTTAACAAAATGGTCTTTACACATTTTTATGTGAAATAGTTGGATTGCTGCTTGTTTCACTCACAAGAAAATAAGCTCCAGGAATGAGTCAGGAATGGTATCCTTTATCCTTTGGCATCCACCATAAAATAGACACTTAAATATTTATCGAATCAATTTATAACTTTTTTTAATTCAGATTGTTACCTTCCCAAGTTAGGACACCTGGACTAAAAGATATGTCCTTAAAAAAGCTATTGCTATAAAATTAATGAAAGTTAAAGACTTACATTTGTTTATGATCTATAGCATTAAGTGTGTAAGTTACTAATAGCTCCAGCATTGATGGGAGTGGGTTTCACAGTTGGGGGCACCCCCTCTGGTTGTGGTGCCAGACACAGTGTCAGACAGACGCTGAAAGTGTGTTTGATGTTTGGAGCTTTAGATAACTTCATCAAGCCACAGATTCGAAGAAAACACTGATGCTGGAAATCATGAGGAAGCCATAATCTCTAGGTACTATATAACATGATGTTTGTTGTATGAGAAAAAAATTGGATAGGGAGTTCACAGGAGTAAAGTGCTGAGAGCAGAATTGCTGATTTGTGGCTGTTACAGAAATCTTATCCTTGCTACCCAGGAGGTGTGGCTACAAAATGCGTGGAAACCAAAGCCTCTATAAATATTGTATTAGCTTCCTAGGGTTTCCAAGAAAAGAAGTACCACAAACTGACTGGCATAAATAACAAAAATGTATCATCTCATGGTTCGGGAAGCTAGGAATCAGAGATCAAAGAGTTGGCAGGGCTGTTGTCTAAAGACTCCAGGGAAGAATGGGTTAAAGGCCGCTCTCCTTACTTCAGGAAGTTTCCTGGTTTGTGGAAGCATAACTTACATTTTCTCCTTGTGTGTATGTGTCTCCAAATTTCTCCTTTTTGCAAGACAGTAGCCATACTGGATTAAGATCCCATCCTACCCAAGTATGACCTCATCTTAACTGATTACAACTGCAATGACCCAAATTCCAAATAAGGCTAAATTCTAAGGTACTAGGGATAAGGAATTAAACATACAATTTTGGGGAAGAGGATGGGTGGAGGTGGCATGGCACAATTCAACTCATCATGGGTAAGAAAGTAAACATTATTGAGAATGGAAAAAAGAGAACAGTTAAGAAAGTAGAAGTATTTTAAAATCCATAAAATAATTTTTAGTAAGTAACTACTTGACATACATCTATAGTTTTCATACTTTTTTTGTAGCAAAATTTTTGCTTAATATTACTACAAGGAAAATTTTTAATATCATTTTAAGAGAAATAGATAATTCCATCTTTCCTATAACATGATTGATAGTAAATATTTTTATTATTAATAGTTTAATTTTCTTTCTTTTTTTTTTTTTTTTAAAGATTTTATTTGCTTATTTGACAGAGAGAGATCACAAGTAGGCAGAGAGGCAGGCAGAGGGAGAGGGAGAAGCAGGCTCCCTGCTGAGCAGAGAGCTCAATGCTGGGCTGGATCCCAGGACCCTGAGATCATGACCTGAGCTGCAGGCAGAGGCTTTAACCCACTGAACCACCCAGGTGCCCCAGGAGTTTAATTTTCTTGAGTGGTGATGAATTTTAAATATTGATTGAATTGTTTATGTATTCACTAGTTGGATGCTATTCTCATTCCAGTGGCTTAATGTGGTATTTTGCTGGCAATATTTTATGTCAGATCAGCAAGAAATTTAAATCGGGAATTGTGATCTATTTCAAGAGATTGCCATGTAAGGAATATTTGCATGTGAAGGGGAATAGAATTTGCCACCCTAAAATATGCCTCTTTGGTATAAGGATTATCTTGAGGCTGATTATTTTTCAGAAATGCAGACACAGGAGAAGCTTTGAAAACCCAGTAGAAGTTACCCTTTTGTAATAGAAATTTAAATTTATGAGGAAAATTTTCATTTGTACGGGTGTCCCTTCTGTACCAGGAGGAAAAGGATGACTAAATCTCTAGAAACTCTTACCAGTGGAGAAGGCAATGACTTAGATCTTCAAAGCAATGACACCTTTGTTACTTGTGACTGTGCTTTTCCTGGCAGTCTCCCATTAAAATACCTTCCCCCACCCCACACCCTGTCCTTTTGCTATTATGTGAAGATGGTATTTAATGAGAAAGCTTGGAACCTTTACAAAATTACTCAGTTTTCCTGGGTCTCTCCCATGTAAACAGGAGGTATCTGTGTTATTAAGCTTCTGTTTGGTTTTCTTCTGTTACTTTGTCGTTTATTACAAGGGTCTCAGCCAAGAACCCGGAAGGGTAGAGGGAAAATTATTTTCCTACACCTATATGTTTATAATTTTGTATGTTTTATTATTTATATTCCTAAACCCTCAAAAACAAAACAAAACACCTTTTCTTTTTGGCTAGATTTCAAATAAAATTGAATTCTGTAGTTTATAATTTTACATGTCTTGTAATTGGGCGGTTTTCTGCAGACTAGCTTCTGACTCCATATGTTTCCAGCTGTTTCTCTTCCCCAACCACAGCACAGTTGTGGTGCCAGGCACTGCAAGTTATGTTCATATTGTAAGACAAGGGGTCAGGTGCTGGGAGGGTGGACACAATGCATTGCTAATGGAGTATTCTATTCTTTTTTTTTTTTTAACATTTTATTTTGTTTTAGAGAGTGAGAGACAGAGACAGAGTGCGTGAGCTGGGGGATGGGACAGAGAGAGAGGGAAAGGGGAATCAGACTCCTCACTGGGTGCAGAGCCCAACTCAGGGCTTGATCTCATGACCCTGAGATCATGAGCTGAGCTGAAACCAAGAATCAGATGCTTAGCTGACTGAGCCACCCAGGCACTCCTAGAGTATTCTATTCTTATACCCAGTCTAATTGTAACAAGTTAACTATACATGGAAGTAATGATAAACCACATTCATCAATTCTACTAAATCCAAACTAATTGTTTCCCCAACTCATCAGTTTCTTAGGGTGGATCCCCAAAAGATCAATAGCCATTCACATGCCTCCAGCATAGAAATATGAAAGGAGATCATTCAGAGTCTTCTTAACCAGGTGTGGTAAAAATATATCACTTCAGAAGTTTGACAGTATCTAAACAATCATGTGAACATGTTGCCAGGGGCTCAATCTCATGACCCTGAGATCATGACTTGAGCTGAAACCAAGAGCCAGATGCTCAACTGACTGAGCCGCCTGCATGCCCAAAAATTTACATATAATTTTGAGGTATTTTTGAGCGCCACTGAAGCCCATTGATTAAAACTGTTCAAGGACCTTTGATTAAGAACTTCTGCTTTAATGCTGAGGGTAGGAAAAAAACAAGGGATAATGTATTACACTGGACTGATTCTTCCCCATCTCTAATTCTTTGTCAGAGATAAGGAAGTAGGTTCTCAGATGGATATATTTTTATATTTTATCAAAATATTACAGCTACAGCCAGGAAAATTAAAGGAAGTATAATTACTCATACTTTTCTCAATTATTATTTACCAAATTCTTTCCCCTGTAATCCCTAACAACACACATGAGAGGGACATTTTATAAATATTTTTTAGTATTGGTCTTCTCAGTTTATCTTAACAGTTCTCATCTCACTTTTGTAGGCTTTGTAACTGTCTTTCTTTACCTTACTGTCTTGTTTGTTTGTTTGTTTTTTTAAGGAAACCTCAAAACACTAATTAGAAATCTGAAGATAGTGGTCTTACTATTGCTTAACTTTAACCCCTAAATATAAGCAAACTCTAAGTTCCTAATCTGTTAAAGTTATGAAAAATCACATATGATCACAACTTCCTAAAGTATTGGCTGATTTCATTTTGAGACTTTATCATGAGCAGAGCAAATTGGAATTGACCTAAATTATCACAGGGTCCCATTCCCTTTGTCAGTGAATGATGTAGAAAAGGTATTTTGTTTCATTTTGTTTGGTGTCAAAATGAGCCAAAGAGAAGAAATTATCTTTTTTCATTTCTTTCTTTTATTCTGCTGAGTGTTGTGTCTTTATTTGATAACCTAGAATCACTATAGGCTTCTTTCTATCATGAAGTGAATTACCTTGAGAGAGAACAGAGCAGAAGAAGAAGAACCCCAGTTTGATAAGATTTGATGACTTCACTGACCCACCCAATTAACCAGTCCTGAGATTGCTCTACCTCTGAAATTGTCCAAATGAGACACATTAAGTCATCATTTCAATTTAGGCCCTTTTGGTGTTGCATTGTCTTTTATTTGCTGCCAAGAACGTCATGGCTAATGTCTCCTCACTGCTTCCTGAGAAAGGCAAAAAGTTCTTGGGGATAACAAATGGAACTTTACTGATTCAATAATAGTTAATGGTTGCTCTTTCTTGGTGGTTTATATACTTGGCTCAGTAGATTCCTTGCTCAATAGCAGAGATGAAATGACTTTTCTTGAAGCCAAAAAATGATATCAAAGATATTATCACCTGTGATGACATTTTTTGTGGCCTTCATTTTTCTCAGCAGCAAGTGGTGAAAAATCTTTTCTGAAGGAGATAATCATGGTCAGAATGGATTGCAATTCCAGTGTCTGAATTGTCCAGTGATTTGTACAAAAAGCTGCAGTCAAGTGATCCCTCTTCTTCGTAGTGTAAGGAGCACTACGTAGTGTAAATAGCCCTGTTATGATGGATTTAATACATATTTGATTCAAGGCTCCATGGGTAAGGAAATGTTTCAGGTCAAAAGTTTGTATTGAGTCCCACAGAAGTGCAGTATGCCCAAAATGTGTTCTGCATAATAGATATTTTAAGATCACTGACTTCTAGTCTAGATTCCCCCACTTAATAGAAAGTGATTATCTTTTTGAATCTCAATACTTGCTTATTTAATATGAGGACTTTTTTTTTTTTTAATATGAGGACTTTTCTGATTCATCTCAAAATCCTTCATGCCTTTCCAAAAGCATTGTATCATTTGACATTTTCTCCTGTAATACTTTATAATAAAGTGTGCCGGCTAAATGGATTTTTAAAGATAACTATATCTTATCAAATAATGCTGTGTACATTAATACTTTTGTTGAAATCTCCAAAAGAAATTAATATCTATTTCCCAGGCATTGTAAAGCCTTCACAGACATAGTTATTTGAAAATTTCATTTTTATGCTATTTTGTAGCATGACAATTAGGTTGGAATGTGAGGGCATATATATATATATATAAATATATATATATATATTTATATATATATATATCCTCTTAAGATACAGTTTCCTTTATCCTGTCTCTGCTGTGGCACCTAGCCACTGTCAATTATTTCTTACTGCCATTATAATCTATCAGGATGTCTCTCATCTGTTTTTAATTTTTATGGAATTAGGAAACAAACAGTGTTTCTGGTTAAAATCATGTAAAATTATGCAAAAACAGGCAGTTTTTAAAAAGTAAAGTGCATCAGAGGCTTTCCAAGAGCATTTCTGCTACACTGCCTGCTGTTTGACCATATGGCCAGATGTGTGACCTCTGGGTCAGTCTCTGCAGCTTTCTTCTAGAAATCACAAAACTTGCTAGCGCTCCCTTTTAGTATTTACTTTAAAAAAAAAAATTGTACACCGTTCAGAAACGTCTTTGATGCTATAGGATTTTTTAAGTTAAAATGTTATCAAGCAATCTAACAACATGAATTATTGTTATTTATCTCTGAGCAAGAACATTGCTGTTTTCTCTGTGTTTGTGATGGGACTTCTCAGCCTCTATGTTTCACGCAGATTTCATTTGCTATAACTTCCCACAGTTTCCATTGTCAGTCTGATTGAATTTGTATATCTCACAGCTTATCAGATGTTCTGTGGTTCAGTTGTTTGGTATAATAGGTGGCTTGCAGGGACAGCAGCATCAACTTCTACTACCGTTTAAAGACTGAAAGGAGTTGGCTGTCTCTAGTTGTTCTTGTCTGAGCTCATGCCTACATGCTGTATTTTAAAGGTTACTTACATCTAGAAAGGCTGGCCATCTTTCTGATTTATGTATGGGTTAAATGGGAGCACTGTTAACTACATTTACATCCGACAATACTATGTAAGATTATAAAAGAGCTAGAAAAAAGCGCTTGGAGATCTATCCATACACATAATGGCTTATTTTCATGCAGTGATTAATAATACAACTTAATGAAAAAAATACCCCAAAACTTCAGAACAAGTCCTGAATTGGATGGGGCTCCAGGAAAAGCAGCATACATTTGAATTTACCTAGTCCAAGCAGACATATGACCACCTACTCTTGGTGGGGAGGGGTAGGAGAATACAAGAGTAGGGATTTCATGCTTCTTGTGGTTAAAAGAACCCCAGAGCCAACTCAGGAGTATGTGAGCAAAGCATGCCATTTCCTTTGATCACACTTGCTAATCTGGAAGTTACTCTTTCTTACCCTGGAGTCCTGAATAAGGTATGTGAGAGAGCCCTGGAATATCATTCTAATGGAAAACATCCAGCATGGAAACGTGAGTCATGGAATACTGTCCTTCCTCCCCGTTCTATCTTGCTAAAAATCTGAGCAATCTTGTTTATGTTGCTTGAGAATTACATTGGTAGAACAGTTTCATGTGCACACATAAATGAAATAATAAATTATCTGTTAAGATCACATGGAAGCGTGGATGTGTTATTGTTATAGATACATGTATTCTGTATGGCTCATATATTTTTGTGTAGTGAGGAAGTTGGCCTCCAAAGAGAGGTCTCATGTTTATCCTAGCTCTTCGGAGGTAACCTCTATATCTTTGGAACTTCCCAAGCGATAG
>CM052885.1:7782083-7811413 GCA_028534135.1 Potos flavus | reverse complement strand
TAAGATTTTATTTATTTATTTGACAGAGAGGAGAGAGATCACAAGTAGGCAGAGAGTTAGGCAGAGAGAGAGGGGGAAGCAGGCTCCCCGCTGAGCAGAGAGCCTGATGCGGGGCTCGATCCCAGGACCCTGAGATCATGACCTGAGCCGAAGGCAGAGGCTTTGACCCACGGAGCCACCCAGGCGCCCCTGCTTTCATCTTAATACATGGGTATTTAAATGAGATTTGAAGATGATAATTTTCCCTCTCAAATTCCAGAATGAACTGAGAAACAGATATTGATGTTGAACAGGAATGTTGTTGCTGATAAAGCTGGATAAACAAATACTTGTATACACTCGAAGCCAACATCAGGGCTTGATTATTTTCCCTCTGAAGTGGGCTGGGCATTTATAGGGCAGAGGAACCTAGATCCAGTGGGTTTAAGTGGTGAAAAATCATGTATGTTCTGTAGGCAGGCTGTCTCTGAAAGAGCATGCTGAGAAAGCCTGTCTCACCTCCATAAGTGACTTTACTTCTGATCCTGTGTGCTGCCTGCATGTTTTGAAATAATAGATGAGAAAAAAAAAAAAAAAAGAAAAAGAAATAATAGATGAGACAGCATTCCTTCCCAGAAAAGAGGTTTGCAGGAGCCAGACCAAGCATAGCCAATGTCCCCTTTTCTAACCCCCCTGTTGCCTAGGGGAGTTTAGGTGTGTAATTAAATACTAGGAACATGGGTAGAATTTATATGACTAATGGTTTGGGGACCATAAATGTTTTTTGGTAATGTATGTTTGTGGGCTGACAGGAGCGAGGGATGAGAAATAAGCAAAATCCAATCCTGGTCCTGTCCTCAAACAACTTCCAGTTATATGGAAACTCTGATTACTCTGAATGAATTGAGAATATTACAAGGGCATCAAAAGACTGTCTCTCTATGCTGCCCAAAAACTGGGACGGCTGAATTGTTCACTCTGTAACCACTTGGGTGGAGTTTGGAATCCATAGAATATTCATTTAATGGCGGGCCTGATGGCATAGAGTCAGGGTGAACATGTGTAACATGAAAGAACACTATTTGTATGAGAGCGTGAGGGAGAGACAACTTCATATAAGGAGAAAAATCACATGGATATCCTTCTCAGATGAAGGGCACCTGGCGATATTCTTTTTCCTTTTTCTTTCTTTCTTTTCCCTCTCCCCAACCCCCTTCTGTGATTGATGTGTGATTGAGACACCAGGTGACCCAGTGGTTTTCCTTCTCCTGTGTGACTCAACTGCAAATACCCGACTTAGCCTCTGTGGCATCATTGGAGCAGCACAGAGATTTGGAATGCGCTAACCTAGATTTTAAAGTCAGTTGACATATCTGATTTCCTCATTCCCTACTCCTCAGATATTAGAAAAGACATTCAAAATTCTTATTTTCTGCAACTGAAATGATGATAAAATTCACTGAAATCACGCATTTATTATTTTTTATCAGGCTTATTCACTCCTGTAATCAAAATGTGGAACATTCTTCCTCGCTCTCCCAAATTCCCTCATGTCATTTTGTTGTTGACGCCCACCCTCACCTGGTGTGATGTCTCTGGCAACCACAGAGCTGCTTTCTGTTTTTCTATTGCTGCCTTTTCCAGAACATCATATAATGGGGTTGTACAGTGTGTATGTAGCCTTTTGAGTCCAGCTTCTGTAATTTGGCATAATGCATTTGAGACTTACATATATCACTAGTTCTTTTGTTATAAAACTAGTTGTTTTATTTCTGAGAACTATTCCTTCCATTGATGATGCACTGCATTTTGTTCATTAAATTATCCGTTGAGAGACTTGGTTTTTTTCCAGTTTGGGGCAATTACAAATAAAGTCACGCTATGAAATTTCACATCAAGGGTTTGTGTGTCTATGTGTTTATTTCTTTTAAATGAACACTGAGGAGAGGGATTGCTGATACAAATAGTACCTATATGTTTAGCATCATTACAAATTGTCAAATTGTTTTCTGAAGTAAATTACCATTTTGCATTTTCACCTGCAATGTATAGAGTGACCAAGTTTCTCTCCATCATCACCAGTACTTGGTTGTTTGACTTCTTAAAAAATGTATTTTAACCATTTGTACTAAGTTAAATTGGGGTTTCCCCAAAGATATGTGTATCCAGAACTTCAGATTGAGACCTTATTGAGAATAAGGGACTTTGCAGTTGTAAATAAGATAAGAATCTCAAGATGAGATCGTCCTAGATTAGAATAGAAGTCTTTATAAACGAAAAGAAGTGGTGGCAGAGACACATAGGGAGAATGGCCATGTGAGGATGGAGGCAGGTACAGAGGCAAAAATGTGTCTACAAGCCAAGGGATGCCATGAATTGCCCACAGCCAGAAGTCAGGAGAGAGGTATGGGATGGATTCTCCTTTAAAGCCTCTAGAAGAAACCAACACAGTCGACACCTTGATTTTAGACTTTAGCCCTTCAGGACTAGGAGATTAGACATTTTTGTTGTTTTTAGATCACCCAATTTGTACTAATTTATTAAGGCAGCCCTAAGAAAACCGATACTACCATTCAAATTCAAATTGGTGGGTAGTAGTGTCTCATTGTGATTCTAAGTTACATTTCATTAATGACCGAAATTGAGTGCTCCTGTGGGCACCTGTGCACAATAGGCTGTCTGTTCAAAGTTTTGCCCATTTAATTTTTTTTAATTATTGAGTTTGAATGTTATTCATGCTTTATGCATAGAAGACTTTTAGTGATTGTATTTTTCAAATATTCTCTTCCAGTGTGTTAATTGCCTTTTTATTTTTTTATTTAAAGATTTTATTTATTTATTTAGTTGAGAAAGAGAGTGAGAAAAAGAGAGCAAGCACACAGAGGGAGAGGGGGAAGCAGACTCCCTGCTGAGAAGAGGATCAGACAGGAGGGCTTGATCCCAGAACCCTGAGATCATGACCTGAGCCAAAGGCAGACACTTAACCCACTGAGCCACCCAGACGCCCCTCCTTTTTATTTTCTTAACACTGAATTTTGGATACGAGAAGTTTTTAATTTGTTGAAGTCAAATTTGCCAGTTTGTTCTCTCTGTGTGTATGTGTGTATGTGTATATACATGTGTATTGTGTGTGTGTGTGCATGTGTGTGTATGTGTGTGTGCCATTTCTGCGAGTTTTTTATCTAAACCAAAGGCACAAAATATATTTTAGGTATTTTTCTAGAAATTTTATGTTTACATTTTACATTTAGGGTTACAGGCAATTTAAGTTAATATATTTATATTATGGGTATGGTTGAAGTTCATGTTTGGATATGATTAAATCAAATTAGAAGATTATTCATTTAATAGTATTTTGAACTAAAATCTACCATCTTGCCTCTTCTCATTTGTTCCAAATCTTCTTTGATCAGTTTGTCCCCCTTATCTGCCTGCATTTGGATTAATTCTTTAAATTTTTAAGATTCCATTTTATCTTCATTCTTGGCTTTTTACTTATACTTTTATATGTTTTTTTGTTTTATTTTGTTTAGGTTTGTGATCGCTCTAGGATTTATAATGTGGCTTTCTAATTAATCACAGTCTACTTTTTTGAAGAACAGTGTACATCTTAGTAAAGTTGAAATGATAATTAGAGAGCACTAAGTTCAACTATTATTTTTAAAATTTTGCTTCCTTGTCTACTGCCTATTATAAGGATCAGGCTTCTAAAAAGCAAGTAGGTGAAGACTCTTCAACATGTTTATTACTGTACTAGACCCTGTGGGAGACACTACCATTTAAGAGAGAGCTTATATATTTTCAATTCATTTTTATCTATCCAATATGTAGCATGCATTAGGTGTCAGATAAATATACTTTTTAATTTTCTGCAGTTTAACAAGGAAAAATTGTGTAATAAAGAACAAATATTTAAGGGTAAAATTTGATGAGTTTTGACATATTTATACCCTAAAATTCATATCTAAAATTATGGTAAGGAGTACACATCATCCTTGAAAGTTTCTTCATGTCTCTTTACAACCTATCCATCCCTTAACCCATCTACCTTCTTATTCCCAGGAAATCCCCAATCTGTTTTCTCTCAATACAGATTTGTTTGCATTTTGTAGAATTTTATATAAAAATCATATTTTATATATTAATTATTTTGGTATGCTTTCTTTCTAATCATAATTATTTTGATTTTCATCCTTTATATTATGCTTATAAGTAGATATTATCTTTTTATTGCTGAGTAGTATGCATATGCTGTAGGATATTTGGATTGTTTCCAACTTTAGCTATTATAAAGAAGCTACTATGAACATTCATGTACAATTTTGTGCGGACATAAGGTTTCAGTTTTCTTTGGTAAACAGGAGTGGAATGTTTGGGTAATACAGTAGGGATATATTTAAATTTCTGTTGACTTATACTCCATTCATCACGCACTGTGTTGACCAATTTTGAAACACTCTGTTTTTTACTTAGTGTTAAAGAGCATATCTTATCTTTGAATCTTTTATTTTGCTGTTGGCCTGTCAACGTTTTCATCATAAGCCTTGCTAGCACTTTAAAAATAAGTGGGCAATCGTTGCAAGTGTTCATGCTATCCTCTGGGAGAAAATAAATTCTGGATTTATTTGTCATTGAAGTAATTAATGACAAAGGATTTACATAATAATTTCACTGCTAATTGATTTTCTATGTCAATATGTCTTTGGTAACTACCTATAACTACCAATGATGATTAAACATGAATGGCATATTTATCTGTAGCATTAGTCTACTGTGATGTATTTTCAAGAAATATAATTTGCAGAATTTAGCACAATAGGACAAGTATCATTGTTCTAAAATAGTATTTCTTAACTGCTACTAGACATCTATGTGTCATCAACCTCCCCTCCCTCTGTCCTTCCCTTTCTCTTTCTCTCTCTCTCTTCTTTTTGCCCTATGCCATGGCGGGAGTCACACCATCACTTCCCTTACTGATGCATCTTGAGTGTAGAAAATGTAGACTGAAACAATAAAATTAAGGTAGCTATCTTTATACAGACTGACTTTTCTTTACTTTTCAATTAGATTCCCTTTCCCAAGAAAGACATTGGTAAAGCAATTGATTAAAATGAAGGACAAGTGGCTATATTTTCACATGGATCTAATTGTGTAGTGGTTTATTGAGAAAGTGAGATGGGAAAAGCAGCAGGAATGTTGAGGTCTATGTCCTGGTTTGACTATTAGCTCCTTATTTATCTAAACAGATTTACTTCTCCCTAAGCAACACTTTTTGTTCTTTAAATAAATGAGTTGGAGTAGCAAGGCAGTTTTCCCAAGTTCAGCAGAGGTACTTCTGTGGGGATACCAACTGTGAATTGAGTTTCATTTCTAAATTACGTTTAAGTGTTAAAAAAAAAACAAAAAAAAACAAACACTGAAAAATTGCATGTTTAAATGTGTTGCAGTACAATTTTTATACTTTGTGGCCATTGTGGAGCAAATACTGGGTTAACTCCTTTTTGAGTGTAACAGAGTAAAATCTCTTCTGCATTCTTTGCTTAATTAAACATTGCGCTCTGGACTGGATTGTGTCCCACTGAAATTCACATTGAAACACTAATGCCCAATGTGATGGGATTTGAAAATGGAACTTTAGGGAGATAAAGTCATGAGGGTGGGGCCTTTTTGATGGGATCAGTGCCCTTATAAGGAGAGACATCAGGAAGTCTGCTCTGTTCTCTCTCTCTCTCTCTGCCATGTTAAGGACACAGAAAAAAGGCAGCTAGCTATCTGTGAGCCAGGAAGAATGTTCACCAGAAACCAATTGTGCTGGCATCTCGAATTTGAACTTCCAGCCTCCAAAATTGTGACAACATAAGTTTCTGTTGTTTAAGCCTCCCAGTCTAGGTATTTTGTTATGGTAGTCCCAACTGACTAAGACACTCTTTTTTTGAGTGTAACAAAATAAAGTTTCTTCTGAATTCTTTACTTAATTAAATATTGTCACTATGTACAGTTATTTATTAAGTGTGCAAATCAGATTTGTATTGATATTGGGCAGCCAAAACAAAACCAAGAAATAATTAGTATGTCACGGGCTTTATAATACTTATGAGTAACACTCATAAGTACCCTCCCCAATTCAAAATTACATATTTACTAAAATGACCTTATTTTTCTATATACTTTCTCATTAAATAAGTGTCATTTTACATGGCATTGCATATAATATTTTAATTTTACTTATGAATAAATCCTCTTGTCTATTATGCACATTTACATATAAAATGTGTAAAACTACATATAAGTAGCCTTTAACAAAAATATTCTACAATGAGAATGTGAAATCCATGGAGATAGTTCGTCTCTAAAGATATTTTGTATTTTAATCTTGATTGATTTCCACATCAGTGGTAGAAAAGTTTTTTGACTCTATACCAAGGTGATATATTCTCAGGGAGGAGTTACTAGTAAGTTGAATGAGGTCTTCTTGAATGGGGTCAGTGTCATACTGACCTGTCGGAAATTCCTGCTGAAGGATGTAGAGTAAGGTGATTTCGTTCAGGAAGCTGAAGAAAAGCTTAAAAAGAAAAGTAGACAAGAACTCATGCTTAGCAGAGAATTTATGGTGAAGCTGGACATTTTCAACGTAAAATATTAAAATTAAAGAATACACACTGAATCTGTCCAATTAGAACTGGTACTTATGTGAGGTCCTGAGTAAGCAGGGTCAGGGGCCTTTGGTCCAGAAAAGTATTGTCATAACACACATGTTGGAGATCATAGAAGAGTAACGTCCAGAGCTGCAGGTCGAGAAATTGGTCTTTCCCGAGTGTCTACTCCATGCCTGAGACTTTACAAGGTTTAGGAACTCAAGTGATCATGCATTTACCACATGGAAAGAAGAGTAAGATTTTGGATCCTTCTCCCCTAAAATACTTCCTGCGTCTACAAAAATTTCCTAATCTCTGACCAATTGAAGCTCTGCATATCAATTAGTATTGAAAGGTATGGCTTCGCTTATTTAGCCATAATTAGGACCTTTTTAGCAAAAGACTTGGTTACCTACTCCCTGCAAAAGGTTAGTTGTATCCATTTTTGCTTTATTTGTGTAACTGAAGAATCATTCCGGTAATTTTAGCAAAACAAAGGAAAGATTTCCTAATTATTTTCACTGAAAAGTACCATAAGCCCATAAAGGGCCAAACTAATAGTGAATAAACTTGACAATCAGTTAAAATAAATTGCCATTTCTTTAGTAATTCTGCTATAGATAAGTTCCTATTTCTCTCTCTCAGTGTTTCCTCGCTTGAGTTTGAACAGAAAGTCTTAAACATGGATTTAACTTGATTTAGGTGAAGTTAAGTTATAATGCAATCTACTGATAAAAATTGGTTGTTTGGTCTTCTGGAAAATGAAACTATTTGTTAAAACAGATAATTTTCGGGGTGCCTGGGTGGCTCAGTTGGTTAAGCAACTGCCTTCAGCTCGGGTCATGATCTTGAAGTCCCGGGATCGAGTTCCACATTGGGCTTCCTGCTTGGTAGGGAGTCTACTTCTCCCTCTGACCCTCTCCCCTCTCATGCTCTCTCTTTCACTCTCTCTCAAATAAATACATAAAATATTTTAAAAAATAAAAATAGGGGCACCTGGGTGGCTCAGTGGGTTAAAGCCTCTGCCTTTGGCTCAGGTCATGATCTCAGGGTCCTGGGATCAAGCCCTGCATTGGGCTCTCTGCTCAGCGGGGAGTCTGCTTCCCCCTCTCTCTCTGCCTGCCTCTCTGCCTGCTTGTGATCTCTCTCTCTCTGTCAAATAAATAAAATCTTTAAAAAAATAAAAATAAAAATAAAACAGATAATTTTCAGAATTACATATATTGAGATGAAGCCTCATGATAAAAATGTAATTAAAATCATTTCCTAATTACTTATTTTATAAAATATATTTTTGTTCTGTTCCGACTCTTCAACTTTCTTAGCACAATTGTGACAAAGCCTTGGGGAAAGAATATAAATATATGCAGTACATTTTATAATGAAAGTAATTTAATTGATGTTAGTAATGACATCTTTTCAGTTTTCAGAGTGGTTCAATATAGATTCTCTAAACACCAAACCATGGTTGTCATTAAGCATTACAACCTTACTCTGGGTGCAGAAAAGAATCTCAAATGTGTTACAAAATCCTCTTCTTAAATCTGTCTGCGTGACCTTTGGAAAGTCAAATCGAATCTATGGGATTTATCATCCACCTCTGGAAAAATAAGGAGTTAAGCTAGATTATCACTGAAGTTCTTCCCAGTTCTAATATTCTGCAAAATTGAGTTAGAGGAACATTTCTTCTTAACTTAAAAAGATAATAGCTGGCCTTTCTAGAGCTGCAAGTTTGTGCAGAGTATGCTGGGCATTTTGCATTCACTTTTTCACTTAATTTCTCTCTGAATGCTGCAAGTGTTTCTACAGATGATGAAATCGAAGCTCAGAGAGCTTAACTAGCTAGCAATATGCTCCAAAGCCCATGTTTTTCCTACTACATTGGAAATAACACATTTTCCCCCAATGACATGCAGATCAGGGTGCATAATAGAGTTGTGAACGACACAGAATGTGTCAAAATTATTATAATTAGTAGCATTTATACATGAAATGTTAAAAACAGTCTTTACTTGGAAAATTCCTGTCATAAGCAATATCCAGTTTGATCTTTATGCAGTCATTGTGGATAGCAAAACTGAAGTAGAAAGAGCTCAAGGCTTGGCCTAAGAAAACTCTCACTTAAAACTCTACCCCTGCTGTTCTCCAGATCTATAATTTGGTCAAACTGTTGTTCCCTTAAGCAAGTCGGACCTTACAGTGTTTGCATGGAACTTTATCTGTAATTCTATCCTGATGATCATGATTTGATTTGTTTGGTCCTCAATGGTATATGTGAGGGTCTTCTCAACCAATATATTTTGAAGATTTAGAGTATAAAAAATATTGTGTTGCTGACAAATAATAACTTAATGTAATTTGTTAAGCTCCAAGCTCCGTTGGGATTCTCTACATGACGGATTTGGAAACTAATACCCAGAGAGAGGTTGTACTAGTTAGTCGCACAGAGAGTGTCAGAGACAGACCTCCACATTTGTTCCTTTGGTAATAAAGGAAAGATTTCACTGCCTCTTCCGTGAAACCACATATACTTTTTACATAGTGTTAGTTAGTCTTTGTTGTTTTTGCACACTGGGCATTGAGGAGAGGTATGGTTCCCAAGCCGCCATTTGTGATTATCTAAGAATCCCTAATAATTATGCCAGTCACTTCTATGAGCACAAGAGAGAACAGCGATCACCTTGAAGCAGAGTTTCATGACTATGGGAAGCATCATTTAGAGGTTTTCTTTCACTTTCATTATGCAAATAGGAGTTGAGTAGATAAACAGTTGCTTAGGTAGAAGGATGCAACGGATTTGCAGTGGCTTGGAGAATGCTGCCTGCCATTCCCTAGAGCCCTCAAATACAGACTGTAGAGTGGAAGTGGACGATTTCCATTGGAGGACAGGGACTTCTAGGAAGGAAGGGAACATGATCCCAGTCCTTATATCCTCAGAATCCAAGAAGTGGAAAACTGTTTATCTGAACCAGGTGACCCTATTATTGATCTGCTGGGGGAAATAATATGAGGAGTCTGAAAAAAGAACTCCCTCAAAGAGAAGTAGGGATCGGGATCTGTGCTAAACAAAAAGGCCTGGTGAAGGATGACTAGTTAGATCCTTGTGAAAGATAAATGCTGGAATGGTGCGTGAGAAGGTGTCTGAGCAGATTGCACTGAAAAGAGCGGCAAGCTTGAAGTCTGACGAGAGGCAGCATGACACTGCCAGGAGGAATTCTTACGTGCAAGTTATTATTGAAACAGAGGACATTTGTGAAACTGTAGAGTCAGTCCTCTAAACAGCACCTGTAGCAACAGCCAAAGCAGTTATGCCAATGGGTGAATTTAACACTTCTCTTGGAGAAGAAAGACTCCCTCTTAATCAGGGAAGATAGGTGCTTGAAGGTCATTTGTAAAAATGTTGAAGATGCGAAAGCATGTATGTTTTGAGGTAGGTAAGCCTTTCTTATACTTGGCCTTAGTTACCCCCAGGGCAGGCAGGACAGGGACAGAGTGCCGCTGGGATCACAGAAAGCTTGTTACTATCGTTTTGAAATGGAGACCTCCTCTTCTCACAACTAGGTTGGGTGGAGGTTGCTCTGAGGTTTCCCTTCATGCCAGGTATGGTCACACTGTGGCATGCACAAAAGTACGCTTCTGGCGTGGGGGACCCAGCCTCTGCCTTCAAGAGCCTTGCCTCTTCAGGGCAAAGCCCTGTCCAGAGCCACGATTAGTGGTAGAAAGAAGCTGTTCGGAATAATCACTAGGAAAATCTGTGGAATTTTGAAGGAACGATTCCATCCTGTCAGTACGATGGAAAGCATCAACAGAGGCAATCGTGACAGAGAAAGCCCATGAATGAGGCATGAAAGTCTAACAGAGAAAGAAAGCAAGACTCCTGTTCTTTTCTCTGTTCTTCCTCTTGGGGACCAAAGAGAATACAGTAGTTTCATCATTTACTTTGCAAAAGTGCATTTGTATATAGAAAACAAATGTTTATGTGGCAAAAGAAATATGTAACATATATATTAATTCCTATATAGAGAAACATCCTTATTCTCCGGAAACTAAGGCACATTTTCTTTGCATATAGCAATTATTTTCCCTTGAAAAGCAAACCTCTTTACAAAAGCGAGGCAGTAAGTTTTAGTGGCATCTTAAGTTGAATATTATAGCTTTAAAAATGTCTTGGAATAAAATTCAAGGCTGTGGTATTCAGTTAGCTTTTAATTTCACTTCACTGAAACCCGGTTTTCTTATTATGGTGACATTGAAAGGAAACCCCCAGAAAGTACAGAATGGTATTTTTTCCCTATTGGTAAGAGAGCACCATCCCGGTGCCTTGCTGCTTATTTATCTTGTGAATATTTGGTCTCTTCTCCTGTTGAATATTTATTCCTCTGATGGATTTTATTTTTCATTCAGAGTGTCAAGAATAACTCTATTTAAAAGTAGCTCAGCATCAAGAATAGAAGTCTTTTCCGTGCATGTTTTATCCCTTTTACTGTCTCTGTAAAAGTGTAGAGTGATTGCAATTGTTACTTCCCTCCTTTTCTTTTCTCCGAACCAGTTTGGTACTCAGGCTGTGCTTTTTAGAAAGACATGACAGTGCTCGATGCCAGTGTAATAAACCACACATATGAATGCCTCAGTCCTCATGTTATCCTTTAGTTTAAGCGTCCTGCACAACTGCTTTACATTGTTAACATTTTTGAGTACATGTTTAATAAATACGACTTTACTAATCTGAATCTCAATAGTATGTGCTGTGAAATTCCAGTTCTCCAATTCAGGTATAGGATGTCAGAGTGTTTTCGAACCACACATGAAAAGAAAATTCTTTTTTTTTTATTTTAAGATTTTATTTATTTATTTGACAGAGAGAGAGAGAGAGAGATCACAAGTAGGCAGAGAGGCAGGCAGAGAGAGAGGGGGAGGCAGGCTCCCTGCTGAGCAGAGAGCCTGATGCGGGGCTCGATCCCAGGACCCTGAGATCATGACTTGAGCCAAAGGCAGAGGCTTTAACCCACTGAGCCACCCAGGTGCCCCGAAAAGAAAACTCTTTAAGTCAAAGAGTCAGTAGTAGTGATCACTCAAGTGTCCACCTATCAAATGGCAAAGTCCAAAGTCTTGGGAGTCAATTACATATCAAAGACCGAGGAATATTTGGAGTGCATTTTATCATTCTTTCTGTCCTTCCCCCTCCAGAAAATATTTTTCATTTGTACTGTCATTTGCTTGTTTCTCACAATTCTGGTGAGAAAACAAATAATTGAATACAGTTAGGACCTGAGGTAACCCACATATCCCAGTCAGCTTGCAATTCTCTGGTAGGTAAATAAAAAAAATCAAATGTAGGTCAGTGGTAATAATGGATATGGTGTGATTCCACTGGACTTTATTTTTAAATAGGGTTACATATCAAGACACTGTAGAATACCATAAGGCCACAGTAGAGGACACCCCGTGCACAAAAATTATAACAAAATTCCAAATTCTTCTTTTTTCAGGAAACTTAGAGAATTCTTCAACTGTGAATAAAAAAAGAATAGTTTTATTTATTTATTTAAATATTTTATCTATTTGAGAGAGAGACAGCCATAGTGACAGAGGGCATGAGTGAGAGGGAGAGGGAGAAGCTGGCTACCCGCTGAGCAGAGAGCCTGATGCACCAAAGGCAGATGCTTACCCAACTGAACCACCCAGGCACCCCAAAAAAGAATAATTTTGCTAGTGACCATGCGCTCCTTTTCATCTTGTATCTTAGACTAGTCGAAGCAGAATTTAACATCTATAGTAACTGCAGATCCTGGTGGACTTACTTCAGATCACTGTTAGTCTTCCCTGATCTAGACTATAAGCTCTTGGTTAGCTTTTGCATGGAATAGATTTGTTTATTTTTTCTACCTTTTATAAATCTTGTGTGTGTCGGGGTTGGGGGGAAGTTCACGTGAGCTAGCTAATTTAAATCCGTTTTCAGGGTGAGGGGTGTGGGGACAATAGTAGTGATTTTATCGAAATTAACTACGTTAATCCTCAGAGCAATACAATGACAACAGAGTTCAAAATATTGTAACTGAGAGATGAAAGGCCCAACTTTTAAAAAATTTAAGTAATTTCCTATTGTCAGTTTGTTTTAGTGATTCAACCCAGATCTCTAAATACTAAATCAGTGCTCTTCCGCTGGCTATTTGAGCAGCCTTGGGGCAATAAGAAAGATAATAAAATAAATGCACAAACCCATATGCTCATCAGAATAGTGTCCAAAAATATGGTGCCATCATTACCTTCTCTATTAATTCATATTAGTGTTTTATAATGGCCTTTTTTCGAAAGAGACAACTGGATAACTTTTTACTTTATCTGATAAACTCCATTTGAGAAGAAGAGAAGCAGGTAGGGAAGAAAAGTAGTGGGAAAAAAATGATCAAAGTTAGAGGAGGGGAATGAGCATAAGAGGGCAAATGATGGCAAATGCCCAATCTCAGCCCAAGGTGGTCTGAGTTGAGTGCCAGGTTTGGGAGGAAGCGTTGCCCCAGATGCAAGGAATAATTTGTTTCCCTAATGCCTCTGGCTTTCTCCATGGAAATCTGCCGCTTGGGAAATCTTCCTTTCTCCCTGACTTTATTACTGCAGTCTCTCGCTGTGGTCCTGGCCAACCAGGCCACCTGATGCCTGAAGCCCAGAAAGTTTATAATGCTGGAAAGGAGCAATCTCACCTCATTTGTCATCTCAGAAACTAATTACTATGCAAAATGGTCATTTTCCCCAGAATTTACCATGTTTTCACTCTATTTGGAATAACCAAAACAACTCAAGGGGGTGAACTCAGTTCAACTTCCTTTTTTTCCTTGATACCCACAGGTAAGATGTATGGACAACATACATTTCCCCAAGGTCATTTTAGCTAGCCAGCAGGCGTGATAGAGGGAAGTTCATTTATGTGAACCTAAGCAGTAAAGACTGGCAAAATTATGCAAAGTTTCTATAACTTGGCATAAAAATAAAATACTCCTCCAATACTGGCCCAGAATAGCCATGGAATTGAGGTCCTGTTGATTCAGGGGGTACAGAAGGTACTTGGTTAATGCTGAAAGAAAACATTTGCGTATTGAAAATGTCTCATTAAAAAATCCAAATTTCTAACTTCTCTTGAAAAACTGGAACATCAGACAAAACTATGCCTGCGTTTCAACATGATGTCTTTCCACTTGAACGTGGACTTCACATTGGAGATCCCTTTGGGTTGGGCATGAGCTGTCCAGTTCTTTAGTTCCTACCAAGGGTACAATATAATCACACCAACTTAAATTTTGTTTTATTCTCTCAGCTCTGCTAATTATCACCTCCTATGGTTATTGGATTTTGTTAACCTTGCCTTAAGGAAAATGTCAAAAATGGATTAAAACAGTGTTGAAATGTTAAGTGGTGCAGTTTAATGGATTTTGAACGGGAGGGATAATCTAACTTTTCTTCTCTCTTCTTGTCTTTATTTTCTTTCAGACAACTTCTGTGGGCTAGTCATTGTATAGGCAATATAAATGCATCCCCTCATTTAATTTTCATACAAACATTACAAAAATCTCTATTATGCACATTTTATGATGGAGCTATGAGACCTGAGAAAGTAAATAGGATCTCAGGGTCAGGTGATGATTGAGCTCAGTCACAGGTGAATCTGGTGCCTGTGACGTAGCCTGAAGACCTGAATTGGAAGCAAAGCTTAGCCTTTACTGGGAGGAAACATACCATTTAGGGAGAATGTTATGGGATTCTGAGTGCAAGACCCTGCGTCCCCCAGTACTATGAGTTACCCCCTCCGAGACTCCGTTTCCTCAGCTATACCTTTCCAGAGTAATATTCGGCCTTTATCTTTTCTCCTTTCCAAACTTTGACATACTTAGCTGTGCATTCTCTCCTAAAAACGTCCTAAAAGTTTATGACTCTTTACGTATGCTCATACTTTTTCCTTCATCCTGGCCAGACTTTTTCTTCATTGGTTTCATTAACCCTCCTCTCCGAAGTACTCTCTGAATTGAACAGATGGAATGAACTGTTCTTTGTCTTTGGTACCATGATTGATCTGCTGCAACATTCATCACATTTTATTACAGCTAGTTTTTTATATTTGATGAATTTACTAAATTTTAAACTACTGACAGTAAGCATTTTATACTACTTTGAATTCCCAGGAACTACAGCAGTGTATGGCAATTAAGAGAGTTTTAATTAAATTGGTAGACTGAATAAAGGAATATATCAATGAAGTAATATATGCAGTTCTATATTAATCTTGAGATAGTTAGTAGTCAGTTATTTTTATAACCAGTTCTTTGGTTTTGCTTAGATTTTTTCGTAGCTGAGTGCCGTGAAAACAGATAGCTGAGTACATTTGAAATAATCAGATTTTTAGGTTGTTTAATAAGACAAAAGTTAATCAGATTAAGATGGGTATATATTAGTGCTGATACTCTGAAAGCTATTCTTTTCTTTGGGGGGAGAGGGGCAGAGGGAGAAGGAGAAGGAGAGAATATCAAGCAGGTTCCACACCCAGCACAGAGCCCTATATGTGGCTTGATCTCAGGACCCTGAGATCATGACCTGAGCCAAAACTAAGTGTCTGACGCTTAACCAACTGAACCACCCAGGTGTCCCTCTGAAAGCTATTCTAATGAAATATGAATATGTGGTATCAAGACGCAAGAAGACTACTGGTTTTTCTATTAAGCTAGTGAACAAATTAAATTTTGTATTTTGTATCATGTGAATATAAGAATTATTTTCTCAAAGGTATCATGATGTGAAAACAAAACAAAACAAAAACAACCAGACCTGAATTTTTAGGAATGCCTATCTGAACTTTTTAAAAAGTTGAGAAATTTATTGAGCATAAACAGTGCCCCCTATCAAGACTAGGAATTAAAAGACCCTGATCCCTGAAGAGACATGATTCTTGTTACTCAATATTCAAAGTTGGTCAGTAGAATATTGTAATAGAATATCAAAAGTGATATAATGGTGATTATTCCAATAATTAGCTCTATGTTCTTTAACAAGCCTAATCTTGTAATCTGCTTGTTCCAATGTTTTTATCAATGAAGCAGGTTAATTAAATTAGATACAATTTAGGGCTTTTAGCTCTGGCTTTTACCAACATTTTATGGAAGGCTCCTCTAATGTATTTAAGCATGCCTCCAAGAGAGCTGAATCGATATTAGGTTTCTGAATATTTCTAGATATGTTATATAAATCCATGATTCCAAAACTATGTTTTGAGACCTCCTGGAGAACCACACAGAGGACTCTGAGGGACAGTTTAAATTTTTTAAGATAAAGGGGGAGTATTCAATATCTGTTAGTAACTGTTGCTGACAGTAGCTTGATATATTTCAGTTTCAACATTAGATCCCATTATGTATCTTTCGATGATGTCATTGTAAAGCTGGGTTTTTGTTGGTTGCCATAATAAAATGCAAGTACCAATATAAAGCAAGAGAATCAGTGCAGAATAGGAAATGAAGATGGTGGTTGGTCCAATCTGACTCGAAGGTTTGAGAGGTGGGAGAGCTCAAAAATCAGTTTTCGTATCAGTAATTCTGATAACCTAAGAGTAAAATGAAATTGTTATTTCATTTGACATAAATTATTTGTTCAAAACTCTATTAAGTTGTTAGGATAGTAAGTACTTACTAAGTTGTTTGAAACATTTTATTTTTTTATTTTTTTAAGATTTTATTTATTATTTATTTGACAGAGAGAGAGAGAGGGAGATTACAAATAGGCAGAGAGGCAGGCAGAGAGAGGGGGAAGCAGGCTCCCTGCTGAGCAGAGAGCCCGATGCGGGGCTCGATCCCAGGACCCTGAGATCATGACCTGAGCTGAAGGCAGAGGCTTTAACCCACTGAGCCACCCAGGTGCCCCGTGTTTGAAACATTTTAATGAATAAATGGAATTGTTAGAAACTTCTTTGACCTAAGGTGTTCCATGAAAAAAAAAAAAAAAAGATTAGTGAGATGTTAAATGAACCATTTACTAAGCAAGTTTAAAAACAACCAGTGTAAGTCATTCCAAAAAGATTTCTCCGTTATCATATATAAAGTGTATTGGAGTCAAGCTTTTGTTTAACAGATAAAAATATTTATATGGAGAAAGGATATATTTTCCCCTAGATTTAGGTAGCTAGTTAATAGCAGGTTGTTTCATCTGTCTACAGTGTCTATACTCATGGTAAAAAGATAGACTACTTATTATTCTCAAATTCTTTTGCAAAATACATATTTCTATAGAAAGGTTAAAAAGAAAAGAAAAGCAGCTGCTAATCAATTTCCATAATTATGGAAATTAGGTGTGATCTCCACTCTCTTGGTGGATTGCCAGTGTGTCCAGCTGGTAGAAACAATTGGTCAGCTAGGCATGGAGAGGGGCACATTGATTTTCACAAAAGACGTAGAAATGAAGCTTTCATGCATTTAAGGCATTTTTTTCATGTGTGTATTTCTATTGTCCAATCTCTTTCTCATTATGAAAATATCCACCCATTGCAGTAGACTTAGAGAATGCAGAAATGCGATGAGATTAAAAGTGATTTATAGTTTTATCACTCCAATACATCGTTAACATCTTGAGTATACCACTCAATTCTTCTTGTTTTCTAATTAATGAGTATTTTAAAATATTATTGGAGTCACATTAAATGTAAACTAGATTATTATCCTTTCCTCATCCTAAGCATTTTCCATAAAAGTATGTGGTCTTTGTAAAAATTATTTTAATTGTGGTATGTTGTTCTAATTAGCTACAGTACCATGAATTACTAAACTACTTCTTAAAAAAAAATACTGAACATTAGATTTTTTTTTAAACTTCACTCTGGTGACATTATAATACTGATATCCAGTTAAAGAAGATGGATACATAGATGTATTTTAGTTGACTCTCCAGAGTCTACACTAAACTGACAATAAAAGAATAAAAAAGGTGTAAACTCAAGATAAAAGAGGAGATTTTGCTTATGAGGTTGGAGAAAGCAGAATTCTGAACCCTCAGGCAAGGGACTAGTCATTGCAGAGGAAATGTGAAAATGGACTTTCTCAATATTCTGAATAAGAGCAGCTTTGGATGCAATGATAAGAAGCAACACTATATATGGAAAATCCAGAATTTGAGTTACCGACATCAATAATGCCACTCTCAGTAATCGATAGCGATAAGACTTGGTTGTTAACCAATTGGACCGTCTTGCATTCTGCAGAACATTCCACCACCAACAGCGGAGTGAATATCAAAGTGAAATAGTCATCCATATAAAACTGGGACACAAAAGGATTCTTGATAAATTGAAATGATTGAAAACGTACATAGTTTGTTTTAGTACCACAGAATAACTAAACTAGAAATCAGTAACTAATTAGTATCTGTAAAATCCCCAAATATTTGGAAAACTACCCACACATAACTGAAACTCAAAGAAATCAAAAGGAAAATTAAAAAAAAATATTTTGAACAGAGTGAACATTTGTAAGATGCAGCCAAAAAGGTGCTTAAAGGAAATTTAGGGCTTTCAGGTTTTGTCTTAAGAGAGGAAAGGTCTGAAACCAGTGACCTAAGCTTCTGTCTTTAGAAGCTATAAAAAGAAAATCAAAGGAAACAGGAGAAAAATAAAAGAGCAGAAAGAAATGAAAGAGAAAAATGCACAAACAGCAGAAAAATTCCAGTGAAACCAAAAGGTGGTTGTTTATTAATTTCACCTATATTTATAGACCTCTAGCTGGACTGATCAAGAAAATCAGAGAGAAAACAAAAATTACTGATCTGTGCAATGAAAGAGGCTCGATCACAGGCTCCACTTCTAGAATTGTGGGTGAGAAGTATAGCATACTCCCAACAAAATAAGGATTTAACCAGAGAGATTCATCAAAAATGATCATTTGACATGTATGGAAATTTCTCTAAAGGGGTACAGCAAATGTAAAAACATCCCTTCAAGTTTTCTGAGTAATCTTAGTAAGAACAGCAAAAGTCATTGGTGTTTGAGTTATAACTCCCTCTCTCTCTGCACTAAAGGTCCATCTTAGAGTTTCTTACAGAAACTACGTTGGGGCTCTATGCCAGGAGCGGGTAACCAAGAAAATCGCCAGGCACGGCTGGGGACGGGTTCTGTCTCCTTCAAGCTCCCAGCCCAGAGCTGTCTCTATGGGAGAACGGGCCTCTGGTATTTATCATCTCCCACAGCTCCATGTTGCAAAGGCTCTTTTCCTAGCTGGTATCTCTTAGAAGACTGACACATAGCTGCTCTCCTCCACCTATCCCCTGGCCATAGGGTGGAGATTCTACTTCAGGCTGAGAATACTGAACCTGTGTCACCCCTGCTCCAGCTCACTTAGAAAACATAGCTTCCATGTCTAAATGGACAAACCAAGGAGCAAGGGCTACCAGCGCCAATGTCCCCAAGTACCCACTCAAACAGCAGTGGTGTCCCTCTGGAAGTAATAGGCCACTGCTGTTGAACTCTGCCCAGATGTAGTGTTGCAGAGGTTCTGCTGAGAGGTACTCAGAAACAAGAGACCCTCAAGCTTTGCCTAAGGGTACAGACCTTATTTGGAACAAAGCATGGAGAATTCCATGCCAAAGCGTGTTTAAAAAACCAACAAAAAACCTCGAGGTCCTTTGGAGAGCACTGAGAAGGATCTTCATGGCTCCATAATACTAGTGGCAACAAGTGAAAGGGCAGAGGAATCCCAAGTTGAACAGATAATTAGAGAAAGAGGAAAGCCAAGAAGAGCCTTCCTGGAATTATGGTCAGCCCTAGAGGTCAGCAAGGTTATGTACCATGTACCAGGCTGCATAAGTCAAGTAGGGCTTGGGACAAACTTGGGAATTCCACAAACCACAAATAGCCCCTCACTGGGACTAGGGATTTATGCACAGAGTCTGACCAAACACTGGTTGAAAAATAAGCTACTCCTAACTGGGGACAGCAGCTACTAGAAAGCCAGATGTATCACTGGCTTTCTGGAGATTGTGCTTGCCCAAGGATGCACCCATTCTATAAAATATGTACGCTGCATGATTCGGTATGTATGTTTTAGCGTGAGGCTGGATGAAGAAAATAAAAATCAATAATAAAGAGCAAGGGATGCCTGGGTGACTCAGTTGGTTAAGTGGCTGCCTTCGGCTCAGGTCATGATCCCAAGGCCTGGGATCGAGTCCCACATCGGGCTCCTTGCTCAGCAGGAAGCCTGCTTCTCCCTCTGCCCACCGCTCCCCCTACTTGTGTGCTTCCTCTCTCTCTCTCTCTCTCTCTGACAAATAAATAAATAAAAATCTTTAAAATAAAAAAAAAGAGTAAAGAACAAGACTCAAGAGCAAAACTCATCTACAATGGAAAAAAAATCGGAATATTGATTTCCATTAGCAGTCTAGGCCAAAAAGAACATTGGAATGATCTTAATGTTTTAATTCTTTACAGGGAATGGTCCTACCATTATAAGCATTTTTCAGAACATAGTAAGGGTACATTTACATTTGTACATTTAATTGTATTTAAAATTCACAAGAGAATAAAAATATATACATAAATGCTGAATTCTGTTTAATGATTTGAATGCTGAAGTATTCAGCAAGGGTGTACCTGTGTCTGCAATTAACTTTGAAATGTACCAACAGTAAGTTGTATTAATGGCTATGTAAGAGGATATGTGAGAAAAAATATTTTAATGGCATAATCTAAGAGGTGGAATACAGATGCTCATAGCACATTTTTTTCAAGTTTGTTTTATGTTTGATTTTTTTTCTTAAGTATGAGAGGATAAACCTGACAACATTTTTTAGACAATATATAGCAACTGGCACTCATATTGACACAGTGGAAAAGTTACAGTGGAGTGCAAGATGATTGACAGTTTGAAAACTAGTTTGTCAATTCAGTTAGCATAGTTAGCACACACTTACCAAACCCATCGTTCCATTCATTTCTATGAATTTACCCAAAAGAATTGAGAACACATGTTCAAAGGCTAGCGTCAATTAGCTTTTGGTGTGATAACAACAGAAATGTATTTCTCACAGTTCTGGAAGCTAGAAGTCCATTATCAGGATGCTAATATGGCCCTGTTTTGCTGAGACCTCTATTCCTGGCTTGCAGATGGCCACTTTCCTGCTGTTCTCACATGGCAGACAGAGAGAGTGAGAGTAGTGTCTCTTCTTGTAAGACCACTAATCCCATCATGAGGGCCCTACCCTCATGACTGCATCTAAACTTGATTACTTTCCCAAATCCCTATCTCCAAATACCATCATACTGGGGATCAGGATTTTAACATATGAATTTGGGGGGGCACAAGTCAGTTCATAGCAACCAGTATAAAACTGTTTATTGCAACTTTATCCATAGAAACCCATGAAAACAACCCAATGTCCATCAACAGGTGAATGGATAAATAAATTGTGATCTATACATACCATGAATAGTAATGAGTAGTAAAGAAGGCTGAATTATTGCTATTTGCAACAACATAGATGAATCTTAAAACACTGTTATGCTGAAGAAGCCAAATGACAAGAATATATGCTGTATGATTCCATTTATGTGGAAGCCTCGAAAATACATAATGACAATATAGATCATTGACTGCCTGGGGCCCTAGTTGGGAGAAATTGAGAAGAGGCACAGGGAATTTTGGGGGCGATGATAATGTTCTATAGCTTGATTATGGTGTTGGTTGCACAAGTGTACACATTTGTCTAAATTTACTGAATGTACATTTATGTGACTTATTTTAGCTAAATTGCATTTTATTTTATTGATAAAAAATAATATGGGCAATAAGATTTTCTGGAGCTTTCTGATAATTTTAACTTGAACTTTAACTGTAGAGGGAGGGTAGTTTAGGTTCTCTTAGACATTCTTTTGGTTCTGGTGAACTTCATAGCTGTTCAGAGAATGAGGGGAATCATAAAATTGTAAACAATTTTTTTAAAGATTTTATTTATTTATTTGACAGAGAGAGAGAGCACAAGACATCTTTAAATTTAGGATTTTCATATAGGGAAACTGTTAAAATAATAACTAATAATAATTCATATTTGCATGGCACTTTAAATTTAGAAAACTCTTTGTATAATTATATCATTTAATACGTGTATAACTTTTACATTGAAGACAAGGAGAGATGCTTATCTAATTATATGTTTTGCCTAAAGAAATTTTAAATGGAGCAAATTTGAGCTCATCTCTGACTGGATCCATGGGGGGCTGGATAATTCATCAAAATAAGTGTTATGCTCTTGCTGTTAAACCTTTTCTGTCTCTTCTTACCAACAGTTGAGATGTGCCTTTTTTGTTCCATTGCTTCTGAAATATTTGTGTTTTGGGGTCAAAAACATAAGTTAAGGACTCAGCTCTTACCTAGGATCTGATGTTTGAAAGCTTAGGATCTTTGAGGGGAAATAAAATATCTCAGTGTGGAGAGGATGGAGTTGGGCACTTTGAGTGAAACACAGTACTGATATTTGGTTTTTAGAGCTCACAGACATGCATGTGTGTGCACGTGTGTGTGCATGTGCACGTGCGTGTGTGCATATGTATGAGTGCACACTGGTCTGTGTGGATGTGTCTATGGTGTATGTGTGTGCCTGTTTATATGCCCATGCTCTCTGTATGGTAAAGTACACTTGTGCCGTAGCGTGTGGGTTAAGTCAGTTTGGGCTCTTTGGTTGCTTTCATATTGTCTCCAACAAAAGAACATTTAAGCCCAATAATGTAGAACAATACCCGTGCTAGGTGACATCAATATTGTGACTAGGTGACTGTCAATATTGTAGTGATGGCTATGGGAAAAGCAAGTAAAATGGCTCGTTTGGAATATTTTGCTTAAGTTTTATCCAATGTATGATATTGTACTTATTTACTCCCATGAATTTTTTTGTTCTATCATGATCAGTTTTCATACACACACACATATACACGCTCATGTAAGAGAAAAGATGAGAATGCACATACATATTGAATACTCGATATAAATACATGTCGTTCAAGTTTAATTTACTGCTGCTTGTTCTCACAACTTGACTACAGTAACAACAAAAATATTTGGCAATGGCAGTCTTTTTCAAGTGAATGAAAGTAATCAGAAAGCAAGTAATAGCGATAAAGAGAGTCAGTTATTCTTACTTTCTAAATAAATGCCAGCTCAGCCCACAGGTAAGATTGTTGTGTCTGTGAAGATTACTGAGCAAGTTAGTCCAAATCCCCTTTTGTATTGTATGCTGACTGCTAGCTTTCTTCAGTAGAAATCCAGGAAAAATGAGTAATCAGCCTATTAACAAGTGTGTTTATCCAATATTCCACAATTTACCTAAGCTGGATTAGCCTCTCCTTCAGAAAATGGGAACTTTGTTGACTACTTTAAATAGTCCTTAAAATCTTCCTATGCTATAAATTCTTCATAGTCAAGGGCATCTTCTGTTATGCCCTAAATCCGCTGCAATGCCCAGCACAGTGCCTGGGAGGGTAGGCACATGTATATGTCTTTAATTAAGCTGAAAAACTTTCAGGTTGATATTGATTTCAAGTGTTTAAGAACCAAATGCCTTATCATAAAGCATCACTCTCAGGCTTAGCTAGAAAGAACTGGAATCTTCCATTATTTAAGACAATACATTTTTGCTCACAGTCAATAGGCTAGACCTATTTTTCTTACAGAATAACCAGAAGACAGTAAGACAATATCATATCTCTGGAGCCATTCACATTTCTGAGTCCTTAATATGGGCTAAGTATTTTGCTAAAGACATCTACATATTTTCTCTTTTAGTCTGACTTGAATCCAATTGATAGTAGAGACTCCCAATATGCTCATTTTTAAATTGAAGAGACTGAAACTCAGAGAAGTTTAGTAGCTTGCCAAGGACACAGAACAAGGGACTATTAAGAAAGGATTAGAGCCCAGACACTTATACACAGGAATCACACATTCCTAATGCATTCAATAGCCCACTGAACTGATTTATTCTCCTGTTGACAATAGAAATATACTTGATAGCGAACAATGTCCACTCTTCCTGATCTCATTTTTCCTGTCAATGTCCAACTTTAATTTTGAAACCTAGATTTATTTTAAATGCTTGAAATTCATTCATTTATTCACCCATTCATTCATTCATCAGTTACTGTATTTCTTCTATATACCATGCATTATTCTCAAATTTAAGAAATTAAGAATATAAAGAAATAAGTTCCTTGTCCTATAGGATCTCACTGCTAATTGGAGAGGTGGATAAACAGACATATTACAATACGCACAAAGAAGAGAAAGCTGTAGCTAACCTGACCTTGGC
Organism: Potos flavus; assembly: GCA_028534135.1. Taxonomy (NCBI): domain Eukaryota; kingdom Metazoa; phylum Chordata; class Mammalia; order Carnivora; family Procyonidae; genus Potos; species Potos flavus. The sequence continues at coordinate 7,787,483 of CM052885.1, read as the reverse complement.
TGTCAGTGAAAATATTACCATTAACATTGCCAGAAGGTAAGAATATTCTAGACTGAGGGCCAGGATATGTTACATAAACTAATTAGAGGTGCTGGGATGTGGCATATAAGAAGTTTTGTGTGGGTTAAGTACCAGGTGAGTAGGTTCGGTAGGAGATGAGAATCGAAGTGAAGGATCACAGAGCGCCTGGGTGATGCAGTCCGATAAGTGTCCAACTCTTGGTTTTGGCTCAGGTCATGATGTCAGGGTTGTGAGATCGATCCCCACGTGAGACTCTGTGCTCAGCATGGTCTGCTTAGGTCTCTCTCTGCTTCTGCCCATCTCCCTGTGCTTGTGCTTGCTCTCTCTCTCAAATAAATAAATAAATCTTTAAAAAATATATTAAAAAAAAGTGAAGGGCCACAGTTGCCGTCAGAAGACTTCAGGTTTCTTGGTAGCCATCCTGGTGCCAGGGACATACTGAAAGGGCCTCAAACACAAAATGTACATCTTTTAGTTTCTAACCAAGTGAGATGACAAGCAAGCATCCTCACCCTATCATTAAGGCTCACATTGCCTGCAACCTCAGGAGATGACACTTGAGACTAGAGTGTAAGATGAGAATATAACATTTCTTCATGTCATGGTTTCATATTTGATATATCTGCTGGATAAGTACCACTGAACATTTATGTTGTTGATGATATGTGCAACAAGGTCCAGTCCCCTCTGGTAGGAGCTGAAAACACTGTCTTTACAGCCAAAATGCCATTCTGTCTCAATAGGGAGCACCCCAAATTCTGAGTGATTATCGGTCAGTCTGTTCTGTGCCCATCTGTATCTTGCAGATGAGGGAGCCTACACAAGTGCTCTCCTTACAGAGAAGAGCAGAACCAACTCTCATAACCATAAGATTTGTGAGATCATCCGCAGAAGCCATAACCAATGCTGTTCAGGGAAGATGTCAGACTGTAATGAACATTTATGGGAAATAGATATTAAATACAAATCCTTCAAAGAACACCATCAAATTAAATTGACTTTTAAATAAATCATCTAAAGTTTGTGTCAGACTCAGACCAATTAAACACAGGGAAGAATGTGTTGGAATATCAAAGTGGAATAAAATGAAATAAAAATTTCATAAGTAGATGTGATTTATGTGGTTACTAATATAGATAAGTTAAATTAGGACTCTGATCTAAAAGGTAGTTGATGTAAATAGCATGGGTTTTGGAGTCAAATAGACCTGCATTGTAATTAGTGCGTCCACCATTATGTGGATAGTGGTCAAGTAATTGATAAAAAACTTAACTTCATCCAGTTTCAGTTACTCTTTCTGTAAAATGAAAGAAATAGTACATAATATAAACAATCATTTTATGTGTAGATTGAAATGATGTATCTAAAGGATAGCACTTGTTATAGAGGAGTTCAGTGAATACTAGCTCTTCTCAAAATGTTTATTAACCTTTTAAATAGCATCACATGATTCTAACATGGGAAGGATGGAGTTTGGATAAGAGATGTCTGATTTCTAGCTTTAGCACAATGACTTAACATAAATATATATAGAAATAGTCAACAAACCATAAAGTTATATACAATATAAAATACATGACCATATTTTTCACTGGACAGATAGTTATTTAACACCCACTATGTGCCAGACAGTTTTGTAAGAATCTAGGGAAACACCAATAAACAAATCAATTCCTGCCACACAAGACATAATATTCTAATGGAGAGATATGAAATAACTGAAATATAATGTTGTAAGTTCTAGGAAATATATAATTTCATAAAATATAATTGTAAGTTTTAGGGAGAATATACGTGTATTATAAAGTATTTTAGATAGGATAACCAGGGAAGGTCTCTGAGAAGGAAAGCTTTGAGCAGAGATCTAAAGGATAAAAATAACCCACTTGTGCAAAAACCTGCAGAAGAGCGTTTTAGGGAGAGCAAGTGCAAAGGCCCAGAGGTTGAGCTGTGCTTGAGGAAGAACAGTGGAACCAGAGTGGTCAATGTAAAATAATGAATGAGAAAGCAAGTAACAGATGATGAATTTGAAGAGTAAGGCAGGACCTGGTCAGGTCAGGTTATGTAGGCTACAGGAGACTTTAGATTTAATTCCAAGTTTGACAGTAAGTCACTGGAGGAATTTAATCAGATTTCTCTCTCCCCCCTGCTTTGCATGTGTAATCTTCTAAATTCTTTGGGATTATACACTAGAGGTCTTTATATTCTCCTCTGCTTCTTGAACTCTGTTTTATCTAGGGCCAGTTTTGGTTTTGATTTCTTACTTTTAATCTTTTCCTTTTATGTCATCCTATTTCACAATTATTTTTGGATCCTTCCTTTTTCCATTCACATTCAAGAATAATGAGAGAAGAAGTGTGGTTGTCAACTCTGTATATATAGTAGGAAATTTCAACTGAGAAGACTTCAAGATGAAATTTTATCATACTGTCACTTCTGGAGAAACCTGAAGTATGTGAATGATAATTTTCTTATAAACTGCCAATTTCTTCTCAGATAATCTGTTTATTTTTTTAAGGAGACTCTCTGCCCCCATTTAGGGTAGCTCCTACATTGTTTCTTAGGAAGTTATATAAGGAAAAACCTAGAAAGAAATGAAGAGTAAACCCAGAAAGAAGAAAATACAGGTTCAAGAAAATGGTAGGAAAACATTTCAGGGGCACCTGGGTGGCTCAGTGGGTTAAAGCCTCTGCCTTCGGCTCAGGTCATGATCTCAGGGTCCTGGGATCGAGCCCTGCATCGCATCGGGCTCTCTGCTCAGCAGGGAGCCTGCTTCCCCCTCTCTCTCTGCCTGCTTCTCTGCCTACTTGTGATCTCTCTCTCTCTGTCAAATAAATAAATAAAACCTTTGGGAAAAAAAACAAATTTCAGAGAAGTTCCAGAATGGTTGGCTGCAGTCAGCTGGTCAACCATTCAGTGCTGATGCTGGAGAATGGCAAGGAAATAGCAGAGCAAATGAGAGTCTAGGTATAGAACCCATGGTTGAAACATTTGTGTACTGTTGTCTAATAAAGGTAGGGAATGTTGCAGATGTTGGCAGCAGGTAGTTCCTTTCCCAGCTTCATGTGGAGCATGGGAAGAAACATCATTTCAAGCAATACTTTTGTCCTCTTATGATTTCACTTTCTCTTCCCTAAGGGAATTATCTGATTGGTAGAGAAGGGATTAAATGACTCTCTCTTTTCCTTCTTTCTCATTTAGTTGGTCTGCCTACCAGAACATGAGCTATGGTGTGCCATCAGTCTTAAGATAAGTATACTTGTAAAGACTCTGTCCAGGCATCAGTTGCTTAGCACTGACAATAGTTGGATGTGTGTATCTAATTAAAAAGTTCATTATATGCTCGCTCAGCTAAAACACCAAAGCCACCTAAAGAGCTCCAGTAAAGATAATCTGTAAGTCCCCTCTCTCTCTGAGTTCTAAAGTCCTTATTCAGATGGTTAGAGGTGTGTCATAAATAGGCATACCCCCAAGATATTGCAGGTCTAGTTCTACCCCAATAAAAAAAGCATCACAATAAAGTGAGTCAAATGAATTTTTTGGTTTCCCAATATATATAAAAGTTAAATTCACACTAGTCTGGTAAGTGTGTAATAGCATTATGTGCAAAAAAAAAAAGGGACATACCTTAATTAAAACTACTTTATCTCTAACAAATGTTAACCATGAGCTGAGCTGCCACTGAGTATAATCACTCAGTGATTATATGGTGATCGTAGGTCACCATGATAAATATAATGATACAATTTGAAATATTGAAAATGTGACACAGAGACATGAAGTCAGCAAATACTGTTGGAAAAATGGTTCTAAGAGAAGTGTTAAATGTAATAAAGATATGAAATAAGAACATAATCAAGCAGGTTTTTAAGAGACTGAAGGGGCAATCCTTAAAGATTGCTATATGTGTAGCAATATGCTACACATCTGATTGATGTACCAGAAATGCTGGGGCCCGGATGAAACATCCAAAAAGCAGTGTCATTTTCACTGATGATGTTTAGAACACATTAAGAAATAAAGCAAGACTGAGTGTCAAATGAGCCTTAAATCTATCCTCAGGCTTAGGAAACTTGACTCCCTTTGTCACAGTGGTGCTGGGTGACCCAGCCAGGCTTCAAGAAGGAGGACCTCCTGCTTCTTCTAAGTTAGCTGGACCCAAAGGATAGATTATTCACAAAAAGTGTTTCTTAGATTGACTAATTCCACCCTAGCAGTAGAAGCCTCCAAACCTTTAAGAAAGTTACTTGTAATTGTTGAGAGGCGAAAACAAAAAGAAATTTAAAAAATCCTCTCAATTCAGAATTTAGACACAGATATACATTGAACATATGAAGAGATTGTGAAACTCAGTAGTAATCACAAAGATTAAGACAAAAAAATAAGGTACCTCTTTATAATAATCAAATTAAGACCTATAATATGACAAGATAGACCGTCAAATCTGGCAGCCCTAATTTCTGGGTAAAGAAAGAGATTGGAAACTCAACTTTGAGACAGCCTTAAAGGTTTTCATCTACATGAAAACAAAAGCATTTTGAAAACAAGAACAAGAATTATTACATAGTGATCTGAGTTTTATTTAATTTTATTTTTTTAATTTTATTTTTTCAGTGTTCCAAGATTCATTGTTTATGCACCACACCCAGCGCTCCATGCAATATGTGCCCTCCTCAATACCCAACACAAGGCTCACCCATCCCCCCATGCCCCTCCCCTCCAAAACCCTCAGTTTGTTTCTTAGAGTCCATAGTCTCTCATGTTTCATCTCCCCCCTCCGATTTCCCCCAATTCACCCTTCTTTTCCTTCTCCCAGTGTCTTCCATGTTTTTCCTTATGCTCCACATGTAAGAGAAACCATATGATAATTGACTCTCTCTGCTTGACTTATTTCACTCAGCATAATCTCTTCCAGTCCCGTCCACGTTCATACAAAAGTTGGGTATTCATCCTTTCTGATGGAGGCATAATATTCCATTGTATATATGGACCATATCTTCTTTATCCATTCATCTGTTGAAGGGCATCTTGGCTTCTTTCCAGAGTTTGGCAATTGTGGCCATTGCTGCTATGGACATTGGGGTACCTGTGGCCCTTCTTTGTACTGCATCTGCATCTTTGGGGTAAATACCCAGTAGTGCAATTGCAGGGTCATAGGGTAGCTCTATTTTTAATTTCTTCAGGAATCTCCACACTGGGGGCGCCTGGGTGGCTCAGTCGTTAAGCGTCTGCCTTCGACTCAGGTCATGATCCCAGGGTCCTGGGATCTAGTCCCATGTCAGGCTCCCTGCTCAGCGGGAAGCCTGCTTCTCCCTCTCTCACTCCTCCTGCTTGTATTCTCTCTTTGTGTCTCTCTCTGTCAAATAAATAAATGAAATC
>CM052885.1:7770789-7781583 GCA_028534135.1 Potos flavus | reverse complement strand
AGAACAGTGGAAAATTCTTATTTACTTTAATTTTTGTTCCTATCTTTAGTTGATGAGCGAAGCCTGCTAACACCTTGATCAGCCAGTGTAAGAACAGACATGATGGCCTGAGGGTATCATGAGTGAATGAAAAGAGAAACACAGAGGTGGAAAGTGCCTGCTTTGTGCCGGAACTCTTAGCTTGATTTTAGATCATCTGGTTAAGCCTCTTAACAACTTTAAGAGCTAAAGGACACTGATGGTCCTAGATGTAAAGTGACCTATCCAAGCTCACATAGGTTGGGAGTAAATAATAGGACATTCCAGGGTCTGGTTTGAGTGCCTATAGTTCTTTCTGGCACATTAAAATAGAGTAATTTTATTTTATTATTTTTTTTAAAGATTTTATTTAGTTATTCGACAGAGAGGAGAGAGATCACAAGTAGGCAGAGAGGCAGGCAGAGAGAGAGGGGGAAGCAGGCTCCCCGCTGAGCAGAGAGCCCAATGTGGGGCTTGATCCCGGGACCCTGAGATCATGACCTGAGCCGAAGGCAGAGGCTTTAACCCACTAAGCCACCCAGGCACCCACTGGGGTTGAAGCTCTACTTACGACAAATGCAGAAATAAATGAAATTTGTACTATTTTCTAAAGAAACGATCTGTATGTTAATTCTCCTTTCACTCAATATTGAGCTTCATCTGTGTAAGGTGTAGGGAAGGTATTTGAATATACAAAGATGAAATATGCATCTGTCTTCTGAGATTTATGGGGATATGCAGATAATGCCGAAATTTAAAAGTTAATCATTATATAGGAGATACAGAGATTAAAAACATCTACGGGAACTGTTAAGCTGCTCAGAGAAGAAGGCTTGCCATTTCTCCTTGCTTCCCCTCATTAAGCACAAACAGAAACACTGGAAATGATGCAGGGGACAAGTTAAGGCGAACCCCGAAATGTGGGCAGAAAAGAGAGCTGGTATGGATCTCAGGGTTTGAGCACTACCACTGGACCAGGTTCTCCTGCGTCCTTCTGCATAACAGAGAAAGGCCATCCACACCCCATATTTTCCTGTCTGTCACATAACAGCAGGAGGTGGTCCGGGGAAGCTCATTATTTTCCCAGATCACATAATAGTCCAGATACCACCAGATGAGACGGAAACAGGGAAAATACTCTCCTTTACCATCTGACCTGTGAGTCTGCTTTTCTGCTACCAAGAGATACCTGGGGTGGAGGGCAGAGCCTGCAGGGGGCTTTCCCTGAAGGAAATGGAGGACCTGCAGGAGTAAGATCTACAGGACTAGGACTTTCCAGTCCAGCTGCCAACTGGCACCAGCAAGAGAGTCCAAAGACACTCCTCCCCTACAGTGGAGAAACCCCTTCTGTCACCCCGAAGCAGTTATCATAGAGACCAGTAGGAGCCCCAGTGCCAGCTTAACCAAGGATGCTAAAATCGCCTTGCAAAGACTGGAAATCAACCCACTACTGCAATCACAGCCCATCCAAGTAGAACTAGACTCTCATGCTAAGCAAGGCAATGTGAATTTTTTATGTAAAAGAATTATGTAAGTCATTACTTAATGATAAAAGAGTCAATCCAGTAACTAGACATAACAATTCTAAATATGCACAGATTTGAAAAATACACGACACAAAAACTGATAGGGTTGAAAGGAGAAAACCACAATTGCAGTCGGAGGCTTGAATACCTGCCATTAGAACAATAGATAGGACTATTAGAAAATCAGCAAGGATCTAGAATGTTTGAAGAATACATTCAACTAAGAGGATCTAACTATCAAATATAGAACATTTTATTCAATAGTAACAAAATGCAGGATTTTTTTTTTTCCAGACTTCCACAGGGCACTCACCAAAACATTGTGGCCCCTAAGACCAGCCTCAACAATTTCAAAGAACTGAAATGATACAAGCTGTGTTGTCTGACCACAGTAAGATCAAACTAGAAACAATACAGGGAAAGCAATGCTAACAGAGTAACAAAAGGATTCTCTGAACAGGTGGGAAATAGCACATTTCTAAAGAATCCATGGGTCAGAGATGAAGTCTCAAAGGATTTAAAAATGATACTACTAAGTACTACTGAAAAGAACACATAGAAAGGAATTATACACAGTGACTGGAGTTTATTCGAGGGATGCAGAGATGATTCAACATGACAAAATCAAGCATTATAACCAATGACTTCAACAGACTAAAGAGAAAAAAAAATCACATGATCATATCTATTAATGTATAAAAACAATTTGTCCCAAGTCAACATCAATGTATGATAAAAACTCTCAGAAAATTAGGGTTAGAGAACTTTCTCAAATTGATGAAGAGCATTTACCAAAACCCTACATTTTACTTGTAACATTGTACATTTAAGTGACATTGTACTTAATGATGAAAGACTAACTGCTAAGATTGGGGGATTAAGAAAAAATTAAAACTCAAGCAGAGCCTAGTATTTATGTAAGAAAAGAGAACTGAATGTAGCTGAACCACATTTGGAGTCAGGTAGGAGCCATGGCTGTGACATCTCACAGCGTCGTGTATTTGCAAAGCCAATAAAATGGGTCTGTGACCTAGTATGCATAGTCAGGTACAAGGTAGATGGATTAAATGGAGGTGTTAACAGAATTTTAAAAAAAAGAACAGTCTTATGAAACGAAAACATGCCTTAGGCCTTGAGTAATCTGAAATATACTAGAATAATACTGTGTTTCTTCGTCATGATATCAAAGCAATATATCATTGTGATTACAATATGCTGAGATGCGGCATCACAGCTGTCCACGAGCTGCAGCAGGTTTGGCCGCCCCACAGCAATATTGCAGTTTTAATTAACATTTGGGGAGCAGCAGATCAGTGCAACTGTCCTTCTCATTTAATTGATAGCCCTTTGAAAATTGAGCTGCTTGTTTCATGCATGGACCATTGCTTACCGCTTACCACCTGAGGGATTTATTTCGATGGCTACCTGTTAAATCTTATCTGTAATCCTCATGAAGCAGAATATACCTCATTTTTGTTTTGAAGTGCATTTCAAGGAATGAGTTCAAACATTAAAGTAGTCCTGTTTTGTAATGGAAAAGGAGATAATTTTTTTTTTCTATTTATATTGATCCTTCACAGAGAAAATTTAGAGGAATTATTCTTTTTTTTATACTTTTAAATAAGCGTATAAGAATATTTTATAGATGATAATATCAGTACTTGAGGTAGAAATGGTATTTAAAAAAATAATTCCATGGACGTGTTTTCAGACATATAGTGGATACTGTTGCGTGTTTATCCACTATCATTCTCAGCTTCCTCCTTCTCAAAAGAATCTCAGAGTTCTTCAGATCTTCACCTCTCTGACAACTTTGCCAATCTCATTCAAAAGCAATTGAGCCTATTCACAGCTCCATGGAATAGTTTGAGAAAATCAGAATAATTATATGTTCCTCTTCAATATTTGAATAAAGAATGACCATGTGATCTAATACAGACCAATAAGATACCAGGAGTAGTTTACCAGAGCTTCTGTGTAAGTACCCTCCTGTACTTCCAAGAGGAGAGGGTAGCCTTAAATATCTCTGATTTTGTACTGAATTTTTAAGAAGGCCTTCCTGTCCTCTAAATCTTATTATGGTGTCCTGTAATCTAGTGAAAAAAGTTGTTTCATGGATATAAATGTAGTCAGTTCTGTGAAATGCCGTTAATGATCAAACAAGATGTAGACTGATAATTGACCATTTAATTTAGCAGTATGGGGATCAGTGAGGACCTTGATAACGTCAGTTTCCTTAGGGTATTAGAAACCAAAGCTCAAATGCAGAGGACTCAAAAAAATGTGGAAGAAAAAATTACTGTCTATTGGAGACAATGCAATTGTCCATCAACAGATGAATGGATAAATGAAATGTGATGTATATATAATGCATATAATATAAATTTCATATAGGGGTGCCTGAGTGGCTCAGTCGGTTAAGCAGCAGACCCTTGATTTTGGCTCAGGTCTAGATCTCAGGTTCCTGGGATTGAGCTCAATGTCAAGCTCCCTGCTCAGCAGGGAGTCTGCTTGAGGATTCTCTCCCTCTCCCCCTGCCCCTCCCTCTGCCCACATCAGAACATGTAGTTCTGATACATGTTACAACAGAGATGAACCTTGGGTATCTTTTTTTTTAAGGGTTTTTTATTCATTTGACAGAGCGAGAGACGGAACACAAGCAGGGGGAGTGGGAGAGGGAGAAGCAGGCTCCTCGCCGAGAAGGAAGCCCGATGCAGGGCTCTATCCCAGCATCCTGGGATCACGACCTGAGCCAAAGGCAGAAGCTTCACGACTGAGTCACCCAGGTGCCCCTTGGTTATTTTATGCTAAGTGAAAGAAACCAGAACCAAAGAATAAATATTGTATGATTCCACTTACATGAAATATTCAGAACAGGCAAGTTTATTATGGATTACCAAGGACTGGGGAAGTGAAAAATGGGAATTATTGGGTAATGAGTACAGAGTGTCTGGTTGAGGTGGAAGGTTTTGGGATAGATAGTTGTGATTAGTGATTTTAAAATGCCCCTGAATTATACACTTAAAAATGGTTCAAATGGCCAATTTTGTGCTAAAGATATCTCTTACCACAATAAAAGCTTAAATGTTATGAATGATGAGTATAGACAAATCTTATAAAGAATTTTTTTTATAAAATAAGTGGAGATATCAAATGCCTCCTGTGCATAAGTAAGTCTGGAAAACCACAAAAATAAGAGTATGGTGATTATCATAATTAATGACACTTAAGGACAGAAATAAATTATCAATAATGACATTTTGAGCATGTAGCAGTGGAAAAATTTTAAAGATAAACTGGAAGACATTTGAGAAAATAAAGGTTTTCTCCTTGAAAATCAAGATTGCAAAGTGGTATTTTTTAAAAGGACATAGTTGGCTCTTTGAAAGTAATGAAGAGGCGGGTCTGGCTGTATTATATACACATCATTGTGAAGGACAAGAGGTGTGTATTGCATGTTCAATCATCCCACGGACTCTATTGACAAGTGTTTTTATGTGGAGTGAATATATTATTAGGCTTGCGGTTATTAAACTAAAAATGCTATGAAAGGTTATCCTAATTAAAAACTCTTCCAGAGGTGAGAAAGAAGTCACTGATGAAGCACTTGCTCAAATCAGTAGTTTAATTCAGATTAATGAATCTACAAAGTAGTCACAAATTAAACGGGATATGAAATAAAAGGCACCATCTCAATGCTCAATCATCAGAAAACAAAAATTTTTAGATGAAAAATGCCAACAAATTTATTCATTTAATTTTAATAAATTAAAACTGAAAACCAAACAAAAAATTAAGTTCAGGGCATAAATGTGTTATGAACACATTTTATTTTAATAAGTTACATGTTTATGCTTTTCCGTGTAGAATCAACCCTGTCTTAATGGATACTTGTTATTTCCTACCAACTCATGTTGCTCTCACTCAAATTAGGACCAGAGATATTTGAATGTTTGATTGTAATACAATGCAGAAATGGCTAAAACAGAGATGAGCATGGAAGAGAGACACTTAAATAGAATGTGAACTGAGGAAGGTCTTCCTGGAGTGGGTTAGATTTGTCTCAGGTCTTAAAAAACGAATGTAAAACAACTCAGCTATAACTTGCATTGAGGAAGGATCTATGTTGCTACGTCTTAATCCCTATGGGAAATTACAAAGACATCATCTGTGAGTAGTAAGTACCATCGGATAATTGTGGTGTAATGGAAATTCTACTAGGAGAAAAAAAAGATCAAACTAGATGACTCTACCATTCCTCACATTTTCTTCTTTTAAATTATAATATACTTTCTTATCTGACAGGGTTTTGAGAGAATTAAATGAGAAAATGTGAATGAGTGAAATCGTTCTTTCTTAATGGCCACATGGGATCTTACACGGGTTTAGTCATTAAAAAACAGCTTACCAGCACCTACTATGTGAAAAGCCTCCATTCTAAGATTTAGCGACACATCAATAACTCAGATGAACAGAATACTCCCATTTAGTTCATATTCTTGAAATGGATATCTCTCCTTTAGTCTTTGTTTTGTTCCGATGTCTCTTTGTGAGATTATAATAAAGATCCTCAAATTACCCCCTTCATTTTTTGTAAGAATCAGAGACAAACTTGCAACTGATTCCCTATCGCTTTTCCACAAACTACAGACAGAATGGAAACAACTTCCTTTTCAAGTAAGATTTGCCAAACAAAACAAAACAAACAAACAAAAAGGCGGGGAGAATTAATAGACTGCTCTTTAGGCTAGGCTAAGTGAGGCATCTTTTATACTTTGATAATAATGACGACAGGGATACCAAATGCTTATTCTGTGCCAGTGCAGGACCGTAAGTGTATACATAATTATACGTGTATCATTTTCTTCAATCTTCACAACTCTATGCCATTTTATACTATTTTATGTGTATTTTTAAACTTATTTTCCTAAGCTACATAGCCACGAAGTAGCAAAATGTAAATTTTAAACCCAGGCATCCTTAGTTTTTGATGTAGTATTCAGTGATTCCTTAGCTGAGTATAACACCCCATGCTACCTGAACATAATTTAAAAAATCATATAAAAAAATAAACCCAGACATCCTACAGAGCTTACAGTGTTCTAGCCTCTGAGACTTCTTTTTCTTAGGTAATTCTCCCTGATTCTGAATCTTGACGTTAGACATGGCCCAGACAAATGTAGACTCTGTATCTTGAGCAGTTGCCCCACCAGCCAGTGAAATAAAATATAATCTACCTTTGGTGTCCTTGAATTGTGTAGATTGTTCTATGGGAGGTGGGATGATTGGTAGTAAATAGATTATAATCTAATTTTCAAGATAAAATGAAATGTAAAGGAGATTGAAAACATACATATATAACTATATAAGTGGTATTATAGTTTGTCATATTTTAATAATTAGGGTTTTTATACATATTGACACTTAGATATAACTATATAGCATATATACATAAAATAATTGTACACTTATAAAATAACACTTATGACATGCGTATATGCAATATACCTTCTTCCTCACCTTGTCATAAATTTTATTCTGGCTTTGAACTTTATAATGACTTTGAACCTTATAATCAAATACATACACAGTGCCCTAAACTCACAGTCACTTTGCAGCAAGGGAAAGCAAGAAGAATAAAATCAAGATTTCTTTCTCTCCCAGAATCATATGTATAAGTGTATATTCTTATACACACAAAACACAGAATAGCTGATAAACCAGAAGAGACAAAATCCCATATTATTTTTTGACTCTACCAGTCTAAATGCTGATTTGCATCAGCATAAGAAGGCATTCAGTGGCCATGTTTCACAAAATACTCACATTATTAATTCTACTATACTCACCGCTATTAATATTAAACACATTTTATCACCAGTACCATCTATTATTCTTCATGTTCATTTGACCATGTAAGTGTGTTATGTATTTCATATAGGTAAATCATCATTCAGCATTTAGCAGATCAGGGAACGGAGACCGAGGTTAAAGCGTGTGCTTAGCACCACACAACTCACGAGTGGCATTCTCTCTTCAGTTTGATCCACATCCCACACTCACCTGTCACCATCACTGAAGACCGCTGTAGGCCATGCACTGTGTTTTACACGTTTTATTTACTCCTTGGTAAATTACTTATATTTTTAGGTAATGCTGTCAATGATAATGGTAAACACTTTCACTGTGCTTTTAAAATAATCTACCAAGCGTATTAGGTTTACCATCACAAGTGAATTTCTAGAAACGTTTAAGGGATCGACCTGTTCGTTACCCCAACATTGCAAGCAGGAAACAAAAACTCAGAGTAATAAAATGGTTTGCAAAACTCCAGGCAGCTGGGTATGACGGTTAAGATTGGAACCTGCGTGTTCTGAATTGTGACACGACTTACCCTCATTATACCTCACTGACATTTACCAGCCTTACTGAGCTCCCTGCCCAGAGCATTCCACTCTTCTCCTACCTCCTCTGTTTACCTGATTAATGTGTACAGAACCTAGACAACTTTCCATTTATCTTTAACTATTGTTTAAATATAAAAGCTAGCCAAATTAATGAGAGCTTTAGGCTTGATTGACAGGTTTATAATCTTTGGGAGTTTGACTTAAAATCCATTCCAAAAATTATGTGGGTGGGAGGTATTTTTATTGCTAATTTCCAGTCAATAATTTTAGGTAGTCTTGTAGTCAACATTTTCTCTAAGAGAGGCATACATTTTTTAAATAAGATAGGCACTTTTAATCTTGGAACACTGAAAAAATAAAATTAAATTAAAAAATAAGATACGTACTTTTAAAAAGAATTTCATTTTGATCAATAAAAACAGAGGTAATTTATGGTTTCAACTCGAAATAATTGTTACTTTGGATGTCCCCCGAGGGCAAAGAAGTGTCTATTAGGGGAATGATACTTGCTTTTGTTAGGATTCTGGTCCTTTGACATTGCACTCACTCTTCAATTAGCTTTCCCCTTGTACTCATACAAGGCAGAAAGCTGGCTTGGCAGTGCAGGGTGGTACGTTCTCCGGTATTTGTGAACATGGCATGAGAGCCCCTGGTTTCTGAAATCAAGATGTCTGAGAGTTGATGTGCCCAAGGTTTTCTCTTTAATCAGCTTCAGTACGCTGTACCCTGAACTCAAATTATCCTTGCAACAGGAGTAATCAGGGCAGAATAAAACCCACGTTATTCTCCTTGGCCCAGTTTATCTTCCCACAGCCACAGGGAAGGTTGCTGCATCAATCAAGTCTCCAAATAAAAAGGTAATTATTTCTTGATTTCTCTGGAGCAGATGCAATGAGAACAAGGCTGCTTCCACTGAGAGTCCCTACTGTGTTGCCAAACAGCGGCGGTTATCTTAGAAGATAGAAGTAATTACTTGCAAGATGTTCTTGTCTTTTTAGGTAGGGCTGAGTGCTACTCATTAAGATTCACCTGGCATTTGAGCGACTACCACGGGCCAGTCATAATGCTAGATATTTTCCGGTGCATTTAGTCATGTAATTGCACTTAAACGTCTGACTTGGGCATGCACACACACCCCTACATGCACATGTGAACACTGTAAAGTATGTGTCATCCTCATATTAAAGTGAGGAAACAGGTCAGCGATCCCGTGACGTGACCAAGGACACAGAGTCTGCAAGTAGCTCAGGAGTAGTTCAGACCTGAGTTACGGCATCCCATGCTCTTTCTCTACTACCTTTTCATTATGGACACGTAGTAGTTTGCCACGCCTCTTTCTAATGCAGAGCACACACATTCATACATACACTCCAACAGCCTGTCGTCGCCATTTTAAGTGCTTACGACAACAGTGCTAATTAACCTTCTCTTTTTCCTAAGTTGGGTCACAGGAAATGGGAGGAACACCCTGAGTTTTACCCTAAAAGGTTATTGAGAAATACTTAAAGGATTAAAAAAAGGCCTGTATTCTTCTTTCAACCCTTATTTAACTTCTGATCTCCTATAGCCAAATATGAAATATGTGAAATCTAGCAATTAGCTAGATTCAGCATTCCTTTTTTTTTTTTTTTTTTTTTTTGGTGTCACCTGGGAGAAAATATGCATTATATACCTGATCTAGCCATTGAATTTAGTGACTGGACTATTGTGCCTAAAAACTGTCTAGTTTTGTAGAAGATTGGAAACTTCGATGATTTTCTGATGAAAATTTTATTTCTGATGCCTAGAACCAAGACATTATCAGTATCATAAGAGAAAAAAATGACATGATTTCTAAAGTAATGTGTATCATTTTGGTTAAAAGTAATGAATTTCCTTTTTTTAAAAAGAAATTGTCTTGCATTGTTACTTTTATAATCAGTACATTAGCAAAGACCAAAAAAAAGGAGCATCACAGATTCTAGACTAGGGTTTCTCAACCTCAGGAATGCCAGTACTTTATGAAACATAATTGTTCGTTGTTCTGTCTTACACATTCATTGTAAGATGTTTAGAAGCCTCTCAGTCCTCCACCCCTTAGATAACAGCAGCCCCCTCTATCAGCAGTAGAAAAAAAACAGAAACCAAAAACCAAGACATTCCAGACATTGTCATATGTGCTTTAATGGGCAAAATTACTCTCAGTTGAGAAATGTTGCTCTAAGGATCGGCTCTTGGGTCCAGATCCATTGTTTTCTGCTGGACCATGACCTGACAAAATCCACTACTTACCCCTTTAAACACAGAGCTAATAATATGGTGTGTGTTGCTTTAGTAAATACTATGATAAGCTACTCAGTTTCCAATTTATTTCCACACATGCTGGAAATACTGCCAGCAGAGAGCTTTCAGCTTGCTGTCCTCATTGGAGTTCT
This sequence comes from Potos flavus, assembly GCA_028534135.1. Classification (NCBI taxonomy): domain Eukaryota; kingdom Metazoa; phylum Chordata; class Mammalia; order Carnivora; family Procyonidae; genus Potos; species Potos flavus. The sequence goes on along the minus strand of CM052885.1, from coordinate 7,771,218 downwards.
TCAGATGAAGAGTGTCATCCTGCTCAATGTCCCTTTGTCCTTCTGGGGCAATATGTATCCAAGAGCTGGGCCATGCAGGTAATAAAGGCCCGGTTTCTTTCTTAGATTCAGAACAGATTTGAGGGACCCTCCAGATTTAGTTCTCCCTATGAGTGGGAGGATGTGTTCATTGAGGTTGGAAATTTCTGCTGTGCCCAATCTTATTTTCTGTCCTTCCCTTCCATAGTTGTGTTCCCCAAATAAATAATTCCCCAATAACTCTTCTGCATGCTGATCTCCACATCAGGCCCTTCTTCCTGGGGAACCTGAACAAAAAGGGCTGGTATCCAGATTGGTCTGAGAAAGATGTTTTGCAGTTGGATTACTTACTGCTCAGAGGGAAAGGGGACTCATCACTGGTGGTAGGTGGACTGCAGGTAGGCCCGGTAC